>OU896719.1:5977972-6332968 GCA_918026855.4 Phaedon cochleariae | reverse complement strand
TAGTGAAAAAATTATAGATACTATCGCAAAATATCATAATTTATCTCCATTAGGATTGTTTACATTGTTTGGTAATGGTGTTTATGTTCAGTTTTCGACCGTTCAGCTTTGTTATTTGTCAATTTTGGAACTTTGTATTTTCCAGCGGTCTATTGTGTTTTGATTGAGCACTATATTATCTCTGTTCAACATTAGATAACGTCACTACCTCTAGTTGAACTTCATATATACCAACATACATAAGCTGTAAGTTTTTATCATTATTGAACAATAATTCTCATGAAAACCTGTGTGGGATGTTGATTTCCAATTCGAATATATGGCTGGGATATTCCCCTGATAGCATGATATTTTTAAAAGAAAATCCAGCATACTTTTTGAGAATAAAATGTTCTTTCGAAGGTGAATTTAGGTATGCAGTTTCTACTTGACTTTTTACAACATAATCATCAAAACCCTGATTGATAAAATTCTTTACTGTTTAAAAATTCTACTGTTCATGAGTAAAGATATATTCAGTTTAAAATTTGTTTGTTTTTTTACCATCACCCCAAGAAGTAGGTATTATATTCATAATAGACATACATTTGAGAATATATATGAGTACATTTTCAGTGAAGTGTAAAAAACAATCTCTCATTATGTTCAGACACTTTTTCCAATCTTCAAGTAATGAATCCACACCTTTCTCCTACCGATCACTTCCTCATTTCCCAAATTATTAGTTTCAAATGCTAATTTAGACTGTCCTGATTTTTAAAGGATTGAAAGCTATACTCGGGATTTTTTTGCTCAAGGTGAACAATCAGGTACACAACAATAATGACTCATGTTTTTAAACGTTTATAGAAGTTCTCAAACAAAATAATAGACAATTAAAACACAACTACTCCTTATACAAAATACAAGCAAACTAATGTAAACAAAGCAATCAATGGCCCATACGTTAGTTATATTAGACAACGGTAGAGGGAGTACTCCTTAGCATGAATCGCCTATACTTGACAAAGTAGGATTGAAGAACCTATTATATATCATTGATGTTATGACATGGTTATCATGCATTCAAAGAATAATTTCTGGAAATCTAGACATATTGATGATGTCGGTAACGTCATACTGGCACAGGGAATCGTATGAGGAGCCAAGTTCCTTTTATATTTATTTTTTTCTGAAGTGAAATTTGATCATAGGAAAAAAAGAAAAATTACATATATATTATAATATGTAAATCAGTTCTTTGGACAAAAATAATAATAATCCTTGATCACTTGGATGAACAAGTGTTGGGATCCCCCATAAAGCCCCCTTTGGGCCTTGGGCCATTTGCCCTTCATTATCATAAGAATTTAAATCATATCATGTACCTAATAATTTTATCATCTTCTCCTTTTTTCATTTCCACAAAATTGTCAATTAGAATATGCTTCTGCTGATGATGATGGACTATTGATAGTCTGAAACATGTACTGATTATTCAGTCAATAAATTTGTGGAGATGACTTTGTGTGTCTTGTTTATGAAAAATAATACAAATATTGATGAGTTGTTAGACTTGAGTTTTAACTCACTTCAGTATCAAAAAGGTACAGCACATCACAATGAATCATTATATTTTTGCAAGATTTTTTTACAAACACAAAATTTGCATTATTTCTTCACATTTGTTTTTAAATGCACAATAGACTGAATATGATTTGAAATAGTCTCAAAAGGGTTAGCTTTGAAAGTTTTATCTTTCAATGCCCTCTTGAAAATCTCAACATCTTTCATAGTTTGCTTTTTCCTCTTCCTAGCTGTCTCAACTCCCTTCTTATTCTTACTATGCTCTTCAGCTTTAATGCAAGTAGCATGTTTCATTTTCAACAATGGTTCTAATGATGGTAAAGCATCATGAAGGGGATTAGTATCCCCAATAAGAGCTGTATTTTTTCTCTTTTCTCTCACTTTAAGTTCCTTCTTCAATTCCCTAACAATATCAATTTTTTTTAGTAGGAGTTTTTTCTTCATGTTCAATCTATCTTTTTTCTTGATTTTGTTCACACCATGTGACTTTGTTGATGATTTGTAAGTTGCACTTTTAACATCCCTTGACTCGTCCCTTGATGAGTTTTTTTGTACTCCAAGTGAAGATTTGAAGGAGAAACTTTGTTTCGAGAATGATGATATACCTTTAGATAATATGCCATTTTCCCTCTCCCGAGGCTTCTCTGGTGATTTCCTACCATGTTTTGGTAATTTCTTCTTCAAGGGTACTTCAACATTTGATTTCGGTTTTGAAATTGGTAAAAGTGCACTTATCATGCGATGGGGTTTTTTTCGAAAATTTTTTTTGGTACTTACGTATTTTCGTCTGAAAAACACGAATTTCATAATGAAAATGTGAACAAATCACTATTTATCGAGATATTTCAAGAAAAAGTTCGAAATTTTGCCTTCTTTTCCCTCTTGTGTTGGATGCATTTACAGGTACTTGCTCTTATTATTTTGTCATTGGACACTTTATATACTCATGATGTACTTCACTGACACATTTTAAGATAGAAAATTCAACAGGAAATATGATTTTTATGGCGAGTTTTTCCTATTTAGTGAGCAAGCATACCGATGACGGTCATTTAATCCATTTGCAATCCAAATACGAGATGTCAAATGTCAATAGATTGCTTTGGAATGACATTACACACGCCATTATTTCAAATGATATTCTTCCTTCTTTTCACTAAACATGGATAAATCACAAGAAAATCATATTTCTAGTTGACTCATATAATAAAAAAAATGTGTCCAACATTGTGTGATATATATAAATTGTCCAATGATGGAAAAAGAAGGGCAAATTGTTCTAAATGTGATCCAGAAGACAGGCGGAAAATATGGTGAAATTTGTAACTTTATAGTGAAATATCTTGATAAATAATGGTTTGTTCACATTTTCATTATGAAATTCGTGTTTTTCAGACGAAAATACGTAAGTACCAAAAAAAATTTTCGAAAAAAACCCCATCGCATGATAAGTGCACTTTTACCTTGAAATTTTTCCCATTTCCACTCGATGAAATTTTATTCGTCTGGTATGGTATCGTATATTTTTCGTTTTTAATTAAAGTTAATAATTGATGATAAATCTGTAAAAACAAATAACAAATACATAACCTAGTTTCCTTAAACGTCTTCCTTCTCTTTCTTCAGCCTTCTCCTTTCTCTTATTTAACGCCAGGCAACTCGTGCACGAATTCAATCTGACCTTAAATGAAGCATCTAGAGACATAACGCGAAGAGACAGGGCGCTACAAATAATCCGTGCGGAAACAAGTTTACAGCAGAAAATTTGAAGCTGAAATCCATATATGATAATATCAATGATAATATAATGATCAAAGAATAGTAGATTCTCCTCTTTGTAATGATCTTGGCTATAGGTAACGAAATCAACCAATAGGCGTTGATGCCGACGTAGGGAAAAAATTATACTCATTTTGGTCCTATTTTTGTTGAGATATCGTATAGGCGATGAGCCATATCACAGTAGAGAGCTAGAAATAGTACATATTATATGGTCTGCTCACAAGCATATGTCACTTTCAGTAATTTTTTTGATTTCGGAATGAAAAATCAGCAGATTCAGTGCTGTCAGTTGAATTCGGAATAATAGAATCAAGAACAAGTCAGTGAATGACGACGACACCGATTCAACACTATGGATTCAACGGTCCTGACTGACCCAAGACTCGCGTTCAAATTAAACTTTTGTTGTGACAGTTCTTTAGTGACAGTTCAGTCAAAGAATAGTAGGTTTTCAGTTGTCAACTTCACAACTTGTCTACTAACCTAAAAAAATTCATTTCAGAAAATTCCACTTGTCATTGTTAATTAATTGTAAACTTTGTATCAATTCGTTATTTCTGTTTGCACTTTCATTTGTGAATCCGAAAAATGTTTGCAACTGAGAATGCCTACTATCCTGACTACTCAACGAAGCCAATTCAGCATTCTTTTAGTCCTTATGCTGACAATGGGGGGTAAGAAAACTCACTTTTTAAGTACTTCCCATGAATATTAAAAATTAATACATTTAATTCCAGGAGCGTGGTGGCTATAGCTGGAGACGATTTCGTGGTTGTAGGAGCAGACACTCGTTTAAGTGCTGGCTTCTCTATCTATACCAGAGAGCAGAACAAACTCTTTCCTCTGTCCAACACAACTGTCCTAGGTTGCTCTGGTTGTTGGTGTGACACCCTAACACTCACTCGTATCCTCAAGTCTCGCATGCAGATGTACCACCAAGAGCACAATAAGGTTATGTCCACCACTGCCTGTGCTCAAATGTTGTCCACAATGCTCTATTACAAACGTTTCTTCCCTTACTACATTTCCAACATACTAGTTGGGCTAGACAATGAGGGCAAAGGTTGCATTTATAGTTATGATCCAATTGGTCACTGTGAAAAGACAACTTACAGAGCAGGTGGATCTGCAGGTGCTTTGCTGCAGCCTCTGCTGGATAACCAAATAGGTCAGAAGAATCTTACTAAGGTTTCTGCTGAGTCTATTACACAGGAAAAAGCACTGGCTATTTTGAAAGATGTATTCATTTCTGCTGCTGAAAGGGATATCTACACAGGAGATAATGTCATGATCAATATCATCACCAAAGATGGAATTAAGGAAGATAACTTTGAACTGAGGAAGGATTGAAATATTCTAATGTATTTTGTTTTTTCTACTGTATCAATAATTCTATCAAAATAAATGTATTGAAAAATATATTAACATTCACTCCAAGCCTGTTCTGAGTAGGTAGGTATTAATTTTGTTAACTAGACTTTTGCTCTTTTCAAAATATAATCCTAGTTTGAGAAATCTTTGAACCACAAGCAATGAAACTTTCTTTGGTTTCAACAGTTAATGACTCAGCAATATTCCTAACTTCCATATTAAACTATTCCATGGTCATGACTTTTTACTTCACCTTGTATAACACTGATATTTTCAAGTAAATTTAATCATGATTCATTCTTTTTATTGAGTTTAGATAGATTTTTTTATTTAGAGTATTACATTCTTACTAGCATCCTCAACCCATACAGATTATTTTATGATTTTAGTACAGATCTTTTATCTAACAACTCAATTTATAATATGGAAAAGTCCACACCTTCATTCATTTTCTCAATCCAGAATTTCAAAATAACCATCAATATTCAACAAATGAAAACTAGTAAAAAATCAGTCCAAATATCACTTACTATTTTCAAATCACAAGAAAATTGAGGAATTGTTCCTCAATTTTTTCTTTCAATCATATTCAGGAGCGTCCGCAGAAATAATCTCAGGGAGGAGCAAGTCACAATAAATAATGTACAATATTCAGAACATATCAAAAAAACTGTTTTTGCACGACCTATAGGCGATTTTACACCGACAAAAGCGGGAATACAGGGTATAAAGAGTAGGCACTCTCTAGGCCGGGATTTTTCTGGCAATAAATCTACCACTATGTTTGCAGCAGCTTCTTCAATAATTTTTCTGCAATATTTATTGAAAAAACTTTGGAAAGCAATTAAGAAAATATGCTACCACACTTTTTCGATGTTCACAAAAAGCAATATGGCTACTATTCTTTATCGGTAGTCATGATAATCAAACTTGATTATGGGATTATTGTGTTCAGATTTTCGTTTGCAGTTTGACAATAATTGATTTTATCATAAGATTCTTTCAATTAAAATCGTCGAGTCGTGCAAAAAATGGTATATAAACCTCGGAAGTGAGTTCTTTCTTCCCTCAGTGCATTGTAGCGCCCTCTGGCTACAAAACCACCTCTGGAAAAATCATGCGCTCCACTCTCTCGATATATAATCCACTATTATTCTACATAAAACATGGAATTAAAAAAAGAAAATTAATTGAATTGACATAGGTATTCTGTTTACAGCAAAAATTACAATAAAAAATTGCACGTGATAATAATTGAAATCTTGTTCAAACAAAAATGGCATATTCTTATAGAGTCTCGAGCAAATTTATCAATAACTTCTTTGATAAAATTAACTCTACATCTATCTATAGGATGTCGATGAATACTAATCAAACAAAGTCTCAGAAAGTCACTATAATAAGCGCTAATCAGAATAGGAATTGAATAATGCAAATGTATCTTGTTTAGAAAGTATCTGAGTAAAGACCAGGCGCTAGGGGGGGAGGCGAAGCGCACCCCCTTACCTCCCCCTCCGGACGCCCCTGATTTGTGGAAATCTAAGAAAAAGTAATGAAAAACCAAGTAATTCAAAACATTTTCAGGAATGTTCAAGGAATGAATATAAATGATTTTGAAATTTTTCTGAGTGTAAATTATATAAGCTCTGATCTGGAGGACTTTCTCTGTTATCATCTGAAAGTGGAAGAAAACATTTTATTTTTATTTCCAGAGGAACATTGAAATACAAAAATAAAGAATAAATCATCCACCAATAATTTTATTGAAACAAATCTAACATTAGTACCATAGTTCCCATAATATATACTCACTATGTACTTACCTAACATAATTATGCATAAAAGAATATGACATAGGAAGCAATTAGATGTTCAGAAATTCCAGTTTTACAAAAATAAAAAAAATACTGTTCATTTTCGATTTCTAGCTGGAACAAACTATGCATCAAGCATCAAGTAATAAAGGTGAATTTCCCAAGCCCATTTTTGCTTATTGCTCAACTGACTATATTACTATACATGTAACAATTGTTGGGTTTGTAAAATAAATCTAGTGCTGAAATAACAAATAATCACCAATCACATTTGACCATTTTTCATAAGAATACCTGAAAAAAATCACTGATACATCATGCCATGGGGATTGAAATTTTTGTATGCAAATATATACTTACTAAAACAAAATTTGTGAAATGTGGATTTTTAAGGGCTTTCAGGATCTATACACTTAAGAACATAGATTTTATAGAAACCCCCCTCAACTAGTGTTTTTAGACAAGTTACAGGCCATTGAAGTGCATCCAGGGCAATATAGTTTCATCAATATACTTTGGGAAGTATGTCAAATATTTTTTCTCATTTAGACCTCTCTCTGTTTTATCTCTTGGAGCACAGGAAAGGGAATTTATTATAAATTAGTATAATTGCAAGAATTTGCATAGTGGTGTTGGTAAAAAGAGTTCACATTTGATATTTTTCTTGCATCTTGTATATACAATTTCGTCTAGAATTCATATCATTTGAATTGCCCTTTCAGAATTCATAAGAACTCTGGCCGAAAATTCGCAGAGGAGAATGTGAACCTGTGTATGTTTAATTCTAGAGGTATATAAAATTATATACATTATTAAAATTGGGAAAATTTGCACATACTTCTCAATGAGAAAAAATTACATCAGTCTGATGAATGTTAATGCACTGTAGCTCCTCAATGAATCCTATTAAAAATGGTATCATCCTATATAACACAAGCCACTGCAAAATAACACCTGAATAAAAACAAGAACCATTGGAATTATGACTTTATTCAAATTATTTAAATTATGTTAACCCTGCCCCTGAGTCACCCTGTATAGGTTGCACATTTCAAATCTAAAACCCTTTATTTAAATCATTGTGTCTTTCAACCAAACTACAGGATTTTATAAAGGTAGGTAGTAGAGATAAACAGCAAAAATAGGCACATTGGGAAATCCCTTTTGTGCTGAAATATAAGACACCAAACATTTATTCATAAACATTGTGTTAGAAGGGTCAGAAGTAATGATTTTTCATAGGGGTTTCGAATATAGAATATAAGTTAAGATTCACCTCAAACTGCCATGCAGGAACACATCCTACAAACACTACTTTAATAGAAAATAACCAAATTCACCATCCAAGCCTATTTCTTCCCTCCAGGAAGCACAAGTGCATGGCCACGATCTTTACCTCTCAACTTGATGCCAATAACCCTCTCAATTTTACCAATGATCACATTATTGGGGATACCTCTTCCTGCCTCATAATCAGTGATTATTTGTGGTTTTTCATTGATTTTTGTGGCAAGGTCTTTCTGGCTGAGGCCTTTAGCTTGTCTTCCTTGTTGTATAAGTTTCCCCACATCCAAAGATATCGTTTCATGGTTGAGTTCTTCAGTCTCGCGATCCAATTTTGCTGTGTTTTTTGTGGTGACATGCTGTTTGTTGCTGCCTGCGCCCCCTTAAAAAACAATATCAAAATTTAGCGGAACCTATATCAACAATGAGGACTCTGAGAACGACTTATCTTACATTTGAGTTGTGTGTCCACTGCGACTCCTTGTCTACGTGCGGCATTGACAGCTTGCTCGCTCTTCATTGTTGAAGCCTTCGGGGCCCTCTTTTTCAGGACGGTCACTGTATCCCAGTCAGACATATTTGAATAATTATTTGTATTCCTGATTTCTGTTTGAAACACCTCTTCTAGAAAGTCTTCTGGAAATTTCCACTCTTCACCTAATTTGAAAGGTTATATGAAAAATTGTTGTAGTTGTGAGTTGTGATGTTGTGACAATGTGATGTGAAAGTAGTGGCTGCTACACCGTCGTGCTGTTTTTTAGGTCGTTAGACTCGTAGACGAATTCAAAACTACCTGAATTCTGAATCGATACAACTAGAGACAGGACGCAAGTCGCAAAGAGACAAATAATCCTGTGGGATCAAAGCATATATCTACTACTCATATATGAAGCATAGCTGTCCCCACAGCAGGACCAACTTCTCTCTCTATAGGTAACGAACTCGACCAATACGCGTTAATGCCGACGTAGGAAAGGATAATACGAAACTTGTCAAAGCAATAGCAATTGACCATTTTAGAACACGTGATTTTGACATGGTTTCTTGAGGGGCACACAAACCTTTGATGAGCATAGCCCTGGCCATTCCTGCCACATCCACAATATAATAACAGTTTCACCAAACAAAATTATTAAATTTTTTCTGCTTCCAACTCGGATTCCAAGGAGAACGATCCCACTAATTCTGGTTTTTTATGACAAATCTTGACAAAATACAATGTTTGCCCCTCAGCAACCTGTCAAATAACGTAATTCTGGAATGATTATTCTTCACTTTCCGTCCTTATAGATTCAAAAAGTACCTCTTATTTTGGTCCCATTTTTGTTGAAATATCGTATAGGCGATGCGCTATATATAGAAATAGTACATATATGGATCTAATGCCTCCACAGTATTTTTTTCGGTTAATCACTAAAAAGAAAAAAAAGTAGGTCCATCTGGGATTCCGAACTGGGACCTTCGCTGTCTTATCAGGCATGAACCGTTATGGCCATTATGTTTTCTGTGAATTTATGTACCAAACAGATTTATTGTGGGAGGATCATCCTCACCACACGAATTATTTAATATTATTTATTGTTTTATCGCATTGGCACGGTGGACCGCACTAATAGCGATTGCCATTGGGAATGAACTGGTGGAGTATTTGTGCACTGATTGTATATCTATCCTTCTTTTTGACGTGTAGCAGAAAGAGAAATGTATACACTGAGTGCGCACTAGTATCACCAACGGAATCTGCTATAATTCAATCTGCACTGAAAATGAAACATCTAGATAGGAGGCAAAGAGATTAATCCTCGCCACAACTTCCACAAGGACTATTTGTTGAGAGAATGGTTGTAGCACGGTGCTTCTTCTTCAGGTCAATAGGTCACGTGGCGCGTGCACGATGACCGACCCTGGATGTAAAACATTGAAACACAACCTAACTTTTCTCATTTGCTTACAAAGGAATCAAAGGATTGAAATAGTTTTTCACAATATTTTGGAATACGATTCGTGTTTTTTGGGCTATTCATTAATTCAAGGAAGCCATCACATTGTGCTGTTGTACAATGCACAAAAAATGCAGCAAGAGACATCTTGTCTCTGATCTGATACCTTAGATGTGCAAGTATTGTGCAATGAGCTCAGAGCTGTTCCAGTCAGTACTTTAGCACCAGATTCAGTACTATTTGAAGATGTTCAGTACCAAATTACTTTTTGATGAAATCTAGCACTAAATGAGTTTTGAGATCCTTGGGTTCACATTGTTCACCAAGTGGATGAAAATGCTGAATGAGGGCTAACATTCTCACTCTCACCAGTTAACGCTACTGAAACGTGAGGTCAGTGTCAAAGTCAAAAGCCCAAAAATTTCGCCAGATAGTCATAAAGACTATGGCGTGTTTCATCGAGAATTCTCGAAAAAAATGATGTAGACTATTTGAACAAATAGAAAACCCCATGACTTGAGCCGACTTATGTTTTTTTTGCTCTCAATGTGGAACTTCACGATCAATTCTTACATCAACGGAGAAGAAGATATCGTAGGAACATACCAAATGAGCATAGCCTTGGCAATTCCTGCCACATCCACAATATAATATAACAGTTTCACCAAACAAAATTATTAAATGTTTTCTGGTTCCAACTCGAATTCCAAGGAGAACGATCCCACTAATTCTGGTTTTACATGACAAATATTGACAAAATACAATGTTTGCCCCTCAGCAACCTGTCAAATGACGCAATTCTGGAATGATTATCCTTCACTTCCGTCCTTATAGATTCAAAAAGTACCTCTTATTTTGGTCCCATTTTTGTTGAAATATCGTATAGGCGATGCGCTATATATAGAAATAGTACATCTAATGCCTCCACAGTATTTTTTTCGGTTAATCACTAAGAAGAAAAAAAAGTAGGTCCGTCTGGGATTCCGAACTAGGACCTTCGCTGTCTTATCAGGCATGAACCATTATGGCCATTATGTTTTCTGTGAATTTATGTACCAAACAGATTTATTGTGGGAGGATTATCCTCACCACACGAATTATTTAATATTATTGATTGTTTTATCGCATTAGCACAGTGGACCGCACTAGTAGCGGTTTCCATTGGGAATGAACTGGTTGTTCCAGTTCATATTTCCCATGAGTTTCGTACATTTTTTCCAATTTGAAAATATTTTAATCACTTTAATCAATTGAATTTCATTTTTCATTTCGATATTTCCATAAGGTGAAATTATTTCACTTATATTTGTTCTTTGCTGACTTGAGTTTGTGAATAAAAACTAAGACAATTGAAACTCAGTACTAGATTCCTAACTCTAGTACGTTTTCGAAATGTGATCTAGTACTATATATTTTCGGTCAGGAACAACCCTGATTGTACTAGTGATTTTGATTTTCCAGTTAGTTCTACAAGGTGTCTCCAGTGAAGAGAATTATATCAGAAAAAAGTACCTATCTTGAATTCTACAGGGTGAAATAAAAACCAAAATAATCCGGTTGAAATCGAACTATCTCTACGAAAATACACCGTGAGAGGGCATTGAAGAAATAATTAATTTAAAGATTTTCTTGAATATTTAAAATACATATTGAAATGTACTGCACTAAAATTCGTTGGGAACTTTATACTATCGCGAATGTGCATGACAATATGTCATACCAATTCAATCAATATAGAGGGAGATAGATATTTCACGTTCTCTTTGGGGAAAATTTATGTAACTTTGAATGAATTTTCGGAACTCATTTTGCTGTATTCGTGTTCGCATAGATAGGATACACGGTAGTAAGTAGGTTATTGCGATAGAAAATTCAGTTGGTATGTAACCGTATATTTCATGGTTATAGAAACAACGAAGTTGTCTCAGGTACGGTGAGAAAACGAATTAATTTATTCATAAAATGAAAGTCCCGTTTTCTCAATCAATATCTGTTTGATAAGATATGATGTGGAAAAATAACCTCAAAACAGTTTCTTAAAGAAGTTGTACGGGTATTTATCGAAAATTCGACTTTTTCAGGGTGAATTGAGACATGCCTTGTAAATATAGAAGACAACTTGGGGCTAGAAAATACGTGGATTATACTGATGCAAACCTACAATTTAGGTTGTTAGTTTTTCAGTCATTATTAATGTTCACTATTTCTCTAAGGAAATAAAAACCTCATTTTTCTTTTTTTTATTGGTAGATTAAAGGTCAATTTGTTATGTAACTTGTTCACTACCTTTTCTCAGCCCAATTGATCTTTTTTTTCAGAAATTTTTCAGAATATGTATAAGGATATAACTTCACTTTGTCTCAACTTACCCTGGGTAAAGTATTACTTGCAATTTTCGCCTTTTTGTATGCCTGTCTCAAGTTACCCCATTCTAAGGCTAAATTATTGAGACACTTATAAAATAAATTATAACAGTATAGTTATTTTTGTATCTAGAGTGCGAAATGCTACTTTGGTGATCGAGATCTGATTTTTTAAACGAGGCGTAGCCGAGTTAAAAAATAGTCGAGATGACCAAAGTATTTCGCGATCGAGTTGCAAACAACATTTTTTCTACAAACGTCAAAAATTATAGTTCTTAAGTAAAACTATGCTTAGCTTGATATGAAAAATAGTGTTGAACTGGCTTGAAAGGACTCCCCCTAAATTATTTTTTCTACAAACGTCAAAAAATGACAAGGTTTGCGCATTGATAACAAATTGCGAAGTGACACTTTTTTCAGTTTCCTACGTTACCATGATACCTTGCAGAAAACAATGCGCGAAGTAAAACAGTGCGCGAAGTACCTACTTCGCGCATTGTTATGTAAAATATATGAGATATTTATATTTCAACTTTATGGTTCTCAATCGAGCAAACATCCACGGAATCATTTATTTCTAAATGTTCAACAATAACTCTGTTTCATCTCTTGGAGCGCACGAAATGAAATTCCTATTATGTTCGTGGAACATCGTGCGTACCTAGGGAGGATGGGGGAAGGCCTTTCAAGCCAGTTCAACAATATTTTTTATATCAAGCTAAGCATATATTTTTACTTTAGAACTATATTTTTTTAAGTTTGTAGAAAAAATGTTGTTTGCAACTCGAGCGCGAAATACTTTGGTCATCTCGACTATTTTTTTAACTCGGCTACGCCTCGTTAAAAAAATCAGATCTCGATCACCAAAGTAGCATTTCGCGCTCTAGATACAAAAATAACTATTTATTTCGATTTCTCAAGAACGGTAGGCCCTACCTAATAATAAGACGCTCTTGTAAAAAAAGCGAATTCTTATCTTGATTTTTGTGAAAATCATGCGTAAAAATGTCTGAATAGTGTCTCAAGTAACCCCGTTTGACGGTACTTCATGAAAGCACGGCAATCTGTATATTATAGCAATTTGTGATAATGAATAAAAAATGGTAAAAATGATGTAAAAATAAAACTACAGAAAATTATAGGGTAGATTGGTTGTTATTCCCACCCCCCAAAAAAAACACCTTAAGGATGTGTTTAGGTGATAACATTTTCATCTAGGACTTCAAAATCTTGAAATCTGTGTGGAATTTTGTGTATCAAAATTCTCCTTCTCAGTGTGCAGAGACTCAGAATATATGCAGGATTACCCCCTACAAACTCTAATAGAAATAAATATTCTAGCATAATGTGTTAATATTTGTCTTCCCCCAGGAATTATTTTATTTTTTTGCTCCTGGGGGTACCACTGCTAGGCCACGATCTTTTCCTCTAAGCTTTATGCCAATGACCCTTTCAATTTTACCAATAATCACATTATTGGGAATCCCTCTTCCTGCCTCATAATCAGTGATGACTTGTGGTTTTTCATTGATTTTAGTGGCAAGATCTTTCTGACTGAGACCTTTTGATTGGCGACCTTGTTGAATGAGCTTTCCAACATCTAAAGATATTGCTTCATGTTTCAGTTCTTCAGTCTCGCGATCCAATTTTGCAGTGTTTTTTGTGGTGACATGCTGTTTGTTACTGCCGGCACCCCCTGAATCAACGAAATTAGAGGAGATCTATAAGATTCCAAAAGTTTCATTGATCTTACATTTGAGTTGCGTGTCCACAGCGACTCCCTGTCTTCGTGCGGCATTGACAGCTTGTTCGCTCTTCATTGCCGAAGCCTTGGGGGCCCTTTTCTTCAACACGGTCACCGTATCCCAATCAGACATACTTATTTATTTACTTATACTTGTTTACAAATAATAACCTCTCACCACACAGCACAGTTTATTTTGTTTTTGTTGTGACAGTTGTGACTTTTGCCCAGTGTTGCCAGAATAAAAAACTGAGTACACTGAAATCACAATAGAGTTGTGCTAGAACTACGTGAAATGTACCAGACATGGAATTTAGAAGAACTCGGTTCATTCTCTCATCTCATTCTCAGAAATAACTACATCATATTCATGAAAAAAACATGAAGAATCAAAAAAAACATTATTGGAATGATAGTATAAAAAAATATCACATTCAAATAATTGACCTATCCAAGATGCTGTCAAACCATCTAAATCAATATATGGCCGACTGTAGGCACACATACTTTCGTGTCGCAATATCTTTGTTATAGCGGTCCAAGGATAATAAACATCCACTTTTATTCAAAACAACCATTATTATTTTTTGATATATCTACCAAAGATTTTACTGCTGCTACGTAAATCAACAAAAAATACTTGTGTGCCTACAGGCGGCCATTAGAAATTTGTCAAAAGTCACGTGTTCTGGAATGCCTAGTGGTCAAATACAAAAAATTAGGTTTATTATCATCCATAAAAAATGACGTCGAATATACTGCGTGTCTCACTTCCAACTCCCCCCCTCTATATCTCAGTTATTAGTCATGCGATTCCAACCAAATTTGGTGTGGTATGAATAACTATCAATATGATCAGTTTTACAGAGATGCACATTATTTTGGTCAGTGCCGTGCGTCTTTATTGAACTAAAAAGGGGTCGATTTCACAAAAAATCATATTAGGCATTTTTCACAGGAAATCCAACCTCATATTATTGTTCCTCATGCTCTCGAACCCCATGGGCAAAAAATCACCTAATTCCGAATCAACAGGATTGGATTAATTTTTTTCATTGTCCATCTCGAATAAATAGTGACTTCAAATCAACTACGAATTTTGGAACATTCAATGGGTCCGGTAGGTGGAAAATCATGATTTGGAAGGAAAAACGAGTTATACTTTTTTATGTTGACCTCACCGTTTCCGAGAGAATAATTATTACGTTCGCAAAAATGCTGTTTAGATGTCTAAAACTCTTTATTGACATCTCATGAAAATCCACATATGTGGTTTTGAAACCATAAAGAGCAACATTATGAGGTCAGTTTTCCTGTGAAAAAATGCCTAATATGATGTAATAAAAAACTGACCCCTATTCATTTCAATAAAAATGCACGGCATTGTCTAAAATGATTTGTCTTTGAAGAACTGCTCATATTGATGATTATTCATACCGATACAAGATCGCACGACTGATACCTGAGATATAGAGGGGGGCCGTTTGAAATGGGATACGCTGTATATAAAAAAAAACCTCCGAAACAAACGAAATAATAAAATGATGAAATAATAAGAACAAGAACAAAAAGAAACAATACATTATCCAGTATCATCCAAAGAAACACAACAGTTGGTCAGTACTGTTAGTAAATCCACTGGCTCTGCTGAAACTCTGCGTTCCGAAATATAAAATCAGTAATCAACAGCAGCTGATCAGCTGATGGAATTTTACTATTATTCTTATCGTTAATTATTTCAATAACAGGCATCAAATATGATATTATTAATTTATTATTGATAAGACGAGACTCAATGTTTGGAACATCGGAAATAAATACCCCTCTGAAATGATGACAGTTCGCTGAAACCACACTACCTTTTGATGGTCAGCAATTTCAGTAGAATGTTGAGTCGAAATATTTGAAATGAATAGAATGTCTACTCACAAGTATCTGACACTTTCAGTGATTTTTTTTATTTCGGAATGAAAAATCAGGAGATTCAGTAACGAATTCAAAATATAGCTAGAGTCCTGTCTCATCAATTATAAATTGATAATATCATATTCAATATCACAAAATGTCTGTTATTAAAATAATTGATGCTGAGAATGATATTCAAATTTCACCAGTTGATCAACTGCTATTGATAATTGATGGAAACCATAAAAAGTGTTTCAAATTACAGCACTGTATTCTTGATTTTATATTTCAAGACACAGATTTTCAGCAGAGTCAGTGGATCTCTTGGTTTTAGTAGTATCATGGATCTACAGACAGTACTGACCACGGTGTCTCGGCTCGGGGAAGGGCTGTAAATGGTTGAAGAGGAATATTCTCAGATAAATTATGAACATACAAAAATGGATATATATTTATATAAAGCAATACATTGAGAATATTTACTCTTTCTCAGTTGATTCAATAGAAAACAACTACTTTCCTGGCTATATGCCACGACGAACATTGAATTATATCTATTGAACACACACGATAAGAGTTTGAAAATAAAATATAAAAACTTTTGAAATTGAGAATTTGCATTCTCTTTCAGACAAAAATATGTATATATGCACACATCAATGTATTGCTTTATATAAATATATATCCATTTTTGTATGTTCATAATTTATCTGAGAATATTCCTTTTCAACACTTTCATACCCAATCAGGGGGTTCAAACTTGAACGATGGAAACTTGTGATTTTTATAGACCTCAAATCGCAGATTCGTGATAGAGTCTCAATTCAGAATTTCTTTCCACGCCCTGTATGATGAATGTCAATTTATCATACACCCAAAAGCTGTAAATGGTTGTTGGCTCCATTCTGACAGGAAATGAAAGAATTAGTTTTGTTTTATCTTTATACATTGAAATATCTTAAAGAGGGCTTGATCTCAAACGAAAACATCTTGAATCAGTGAATCATTCGCCCACATTCAAGTTTCCATCCTGATTTACCGTCAGAGAAAAAAAAAACAATATGCGGAAGTTTACCCAGTTTTGTTCATAAATCTTCGAAAATATAGTTTCCCTGAATATTTTTCAACATTTATGGTTTCTCGTCAAATCTGATTAAAATGTTAATAACTTGACAACATCGCATCTGATCTTCAAAAACAGAATAGGTTTGTGAAGCCCACATGAGAGAGATTCCGAAAATGAAATAATATACAGGGTGTGCCATTTAAAAAAGCGATCGATTCTTTCACCCCGGATTCATGGTGCACCCTGTATACTAGAAAATAATTTTGAAGAGTAGCTTATGAAGTCTCCAATAACTTTCGATGAATTTTTTTCTTCTGTCTCTATCAGCCGAGCAGCTATGGTCCGAGCGAGTATAAGTGGGCCACCCTGTATGAAGAAGGTTCATTTAGGCCGAGCTAGGTTAGATTGTTTTGCGAAAGTAGTCTCGTTATTAGCTTGTTTAAGAAAAGTAGTCTCTTTTTTTCTTCCAAGTTGCTCATAAGTAATATTTCGGAAAATATAATTTTTAGAAAGAAGATTCAGCTGGGTCGAGTTATGTTCAATTATTTAAAAATTAGGGTCCCTTGATGGAAATTGACGTTAAAGTCATCTCAACAGGGTACGGACAGATCCTCGTCTTCTCTCACTCTAAAGTGTTTGTGAAACAGGTATATGGTTCCATCCTCATTCAATTCTGGGGATGAACACTAGATTTTTGACATTCGTTGTTTTTCAGGTTATATTGAGGTCACTGGCGTATCATACGTAATTTCCATATGAAATTCCTGATTCAATTATACCAAGACATAGATGAACAATCCTCTAGTTTTAGAGTTTACTACTCCAGCATAATCTTTGCGAGGTAGGGAACATATAAATTGTACTGAAAGCTCAATATATTTCTCCAAACGAGATTGTTCTTATCTTAGAATGTATACCAGGGTTGACTGAATTGACTAAATGAATACTGATTTCAAGCTGAGCAAAAGTTTATCTATGAGATGAGCCTTATGGTTGAGAAATGGTGGAGACCTCAATGTGGGTATCTAAACTACTGTACTCATGTCATGTGTGCTAAATATATATTCGGAATTCCAATTCGGAGAAGAATTTATGGAGTGACTAATATCACATTATGTATAAAACTTCGTCTGGGACGAAAAGTAGGCTGATGAAAAGTAATACGAAAAATGTGCAGGAAAATAAAGAATAGAATATACTTTACCCTCATGTTATACATATGATTTTTCCGTCTCCCTCAATAAAAAGTCATTTTCGAATAATTTACGCCTCGGTATACGCAGTATAACTTACAGGAACGTTATTTTCACTCTTGCATCCTACATATTTTCTATTTGTGGTAGAGTAATAATTATATGAACTGATGTCTTTCGCCATTTGGATCCGTCATCTCGACTTTTTCAAGTTTGACGAAAAAGAAATAAATACCCTGAACTAGTGTACATACCTATTATTAAAATTTTGAATGATTTTCTGTAGCGCTCATGGATGTGACGTGACAGCAATGTCAGGGATGCCAGTAGACGAAACTAAAGTCTCTAGATCATTAAAAAAGAATGCAGCTATGATCTGTCCGTACCCTGTTAAGATGACAAATACGTCAATTTACATCAAGAGACCCTATTAAAAAATACGTTAAATTTTGAGAGCCAAAATATTGGATGATGGTGTGGGGAACTGTCTACAGGCACACGTGAAGAATATATTGGTACCGGAAGTCATGTCTATTTGAATTCATGCCATCATAATGGCAGCTTGGCAGCTATTTGGCAGCACTGATTATTTCCGATTTCCTGTCGGCCTTCCTTCTTCCTACGCCATTTTGATACTTCTCAAGTGAAGACAACTCAGTTACGCAGATTACATTTTTTCTTATTAGCCGGGATTGTTATACTGTTTTGGTAGTTTTTGATAGCACCTTTCAGTGATTTAATCGAAAGTGAACGTATAGTGCATCATTCATAATCGCATTCATCGATTAACTAGGTAAGAAACTAAAGTCTTCCAGTGGTTTGCCTTTGATTGTATAGCGGCGTCATCCGCCATCTTCCATTTAGTTCTCCACTCGAATTAATACTACTTTATTGGTATATCTAGTTGAAAGTTATCATGGCGAATCGAAGAATGGGCGGTATGGGCGGCGGCCTTCGGGGCAATCGCTCCCAGCAGTCCTTTGGAGGCGGCGGGGTCAACCCCTGGCAGGGGGGCATGTCTTCGGGCATGTCCCATAATTCCATGGGACAGGGCCTACTTTCCCAATTAACTTCCAACCCTCAGCAACTTGCTCTCGCTCTCACGAGCTTGCTTCAACCTCAGCAACAACATCCGCCGTCATTACTTTCTTTGAATACGTCTCCTGCTTTTTCTAATCAGACCAGAGATTTCAATCGGTTTGGTCCTAACAACCGAGGCCGTGATTTCAGGCGACATGAGCCTTACAACAAGGTATGATTTTAATAATATTTCTTCTAATGGTTTTCGCTGGACAGTTCTGTCCCTTACAATCATAAATATTTAGGTTTAGAGCTCCTGAGTACCTACATTGGGTACTTATCAAACAGGTATATAGTGAACGCATTATCCTTCACCTACTGGTATACTTCCAAACTTAGGTTCCCCATGAGGATCAAGAAAACAAGGCTCAGATGTTTAAAAACCAGTTGCCTCAAGTGTTGTGCAGGTACAGCATCCATATTTCAAAACCTGCATGTACTTTAGATGGCTTATGGTATATCCAGAACCTAATTTAGGTATTATATTAAAACTTGGGGTAACATTGAGATTGAGTCAACTTAGATTTGATATGGAATATAATTATTCCCAATTATTTCCACTACATTATAGTAGCTAGTATTGTTTCCCTGTATTTTCTCTAAAATACCAATGTTTTCAATTCCATAATGGCCAGGTTTGCATTTTTCATTGATTGTATTGCCATTTTGGTCAATGATTCCAATGATTTATCTAACAGAAGATGACAAATTAAAAATGAATTATAACTTTCCTGATGAATAGAATTTGTCCATTTGGAATTCTCTGTAATCTGTAATTATTCACAAGACCAACACATTTCCATCAATAGACTTCTGGAGCAATGATATGGTTGAAAATTAGTTTCATAATTATTATGTAGATCAATTTATATTTCATGAAGTCAGGTTTGTTATTATTCCAATGAGCCTATTTTATGATTTTAACAACACTTCCTGATTTTTGATGGATAATCTATTCAGGTTTTGAATTCCTAAGTATGTCAAGTGCTCATCAAACAAAATTATTGTGAATAATATATCCTTTACGTACTGCTATTAGTACTTCAAATTTAGTTTCCCTATGAGAATCAAGTAAACATTTTCTGTTGCCTCAAGTGTTGTGTAGGTAGGTCCTCAAGAGTTTCCATTATTTCAAAACCTGCAGTAAGTCTTATGGTTCATCTAGAACCCAAAATATCTAGGGAATATTTTATCATTCAACAATTGAGGCAACTTGGGTTTGACATCAAAAGTTTTACATCATGATATTTTCACATATTGATATTCACATATTCTGCCAGTTATATTCAGTTCCAGGCAAAATGGCCAGACTTGTATTTTCCATGGAAACAATTATGATTTTTGTTTCATAATTTCTAAATTCTCATTGAATAGTAGGTGGGGCCAAGTAGATAATAGATTCAGAATATTTTTCTGACCTATTAAGAGGCTAGTTCTGGAATTACTTCTTTGAAATTCCATAATCAGAATACCAAATTCAAATCATCAATTAACTTTCTGGCTGAAAATTATATGTCCATGTATCAATTCATACTTGTTTTCCTAATGTCCAATGGGCCAATTATATGATTTTAGCAAAACTTCCTATTTTTTGCTGGATTATCTTGCATGTAGATTCAAAGTACCTAAATAAGTGCTCATTTAATAAAATGTAAATCTATTTATCCTTCACTTACTGGTACTTGTACTTCTAATTTAGGTTCTCCATGAATTCAGAAAAAAATCCAACATTGTGTATTTACCAGTTGCCTCAAGTGTTGTGCAGTACCTACTCACAGCTTTTTTCCTTACTTCAAAACTTGCAATTAGTTGAAAATTTTGGCTTATAGTTCATCTGGAACTCAAAATATCTAGAGACTATATTACAATTTTTTAACAATTGAGGCAACTTGGATTTGATTTGAAATTATATTATTCCTAATCATGTTTACTACATGGAATGTAGTATACATTTCCCCTGTATATTATTATACTCACACATGCTGCCAATTATACAGTGTGTCCCAAATTCGATCCTCACCATTGGGATCTCAGTAACTATGAGAGATAGAGAAACGGTTAAATTGGCAAAGTTGTAGCAAATTTAATGTTGAATCATAATCTATCGAGAAATCCGGGCTAGCTTCAGTCATTCCTGAGTTATTTGAGAAAAACTGAAGTCTTGTATTTTTGTTTTTCTCGAATATCTCGGAACCTATTGATTTTATGAAAAAATGTCTTCAACATTCTCATAGCACTTTTTAGTGCTCTTTTCAATGGTTTTGTCAGTTTTCCGTCAAAATGTCAAATTTCTGAGATATCACCTACAACTTCAATTTTTCTTATGGACGCCATATTGGATTTTGACAGATTTGAAATCAGCATCAAATTTCCTTTCTAGTGATGTATCACACTTACAGTTTTATTCTATTTGGGGTGCTGATTTCCAATGTTTGTTTTTATGTCCAGTAGGCTATGCGCTAAGCTCTCTATAAACATTAACGATAATGTGTTCTGGCACAACTTTCATAGAGTAGGCTTGGAGCAAAGGTGAGCCAAGTGACATTTCTGTAAACGTCAAGAAAAAATACAAGTCAATTATTTCGGGGCAAACAATGCCGTTCACAAATCTCGAAAAATTTGATATGTACATACAATTATTGTTATATCAAAAATAATCGAAATAACAGAGAAACAGCTAGACAATACTTCCATTTATATCCAGAAAGACAACAACCGCATCCTTCTATTTTTCTAACATTACAAAGAAATTTGCAAGAGCATGGAAGTTTCATTGCACCTAGGCCAAGGTATGGTTTGCGCTTGGATGAACAAGATATTGCAAATATCGAAGGAATCATCAATCAAACTCATACCATTTCAATTCGAGAGCTTAGTCGGAGAACTCTTGTGCCGAAAACAACAATCCACAGACATTTAGTGAATGATAACTACCACCCTTTCAAACCAGTGATAGTACAAGGGTTAAGGCCTGGTGATAATGAACGTCGTCTCGAGTTTTGTCACTGGTTCCATAACCAGTGTGAAAGAATCGAGAACTTTCCATTGAATATCTGCTGGACCGATGAAACGAGATTTCATAATAATGGAATTTACAATAAACATAATCATCATTACTGGGCACAAAATAATCCGCATGTCATCAGAGAATCAAAGTGGCAGAACAAATTTGGTTTCAATGTTTGGTGTGGGATATTTGGTACCTTACTAGAATTTTGGTCCATGAATAACTGTTTCTCATTGTGTATTTTTTTCAGGCAGTAGACTACTAGGTCCAATAATCTACGATTATAACTTGAATGGTCCACGTTATTTAGAGCTATTGAGAAATGAAATTTTGAATTTTATAGACGAGATACCACTTGCTGAATATATGAGTTAATGTGGTTTCAGCAAGATGGTGCCCCACCGCACAATACGCGATTGGTTAGGGAATATCTCGAGAACCAATTTGGTGCTAAATTAATTACTACCCATGGACCTGTGAGATGGCCTCCAAGGTCGCCTGACTGTACGCCTCTCGATTTTTACCTGTGGGGCTACGCCAAAAATAAAATTTATGAAGATCCAATTCAAGATATTGATGATCTACGAGATAGGGTGATGGACACGTTCCAGAACATCAACAGAGTTCATCTGAGAAAAGCTGCGAATCATGTTCGCTCGCGAATATTAAAATGTATCGAGAACAATGGGGGCCATTTCGAGCAGTTCAATTGATTTTTTTTTCAGTATTTGTATTATTCAACTGTTATTACATTTTTTTTCTGCTATAATAGTACACATCCAATTCCATGCGATAAGTTATGCAAGAACATAGAACACAGAATTCATAGCCTACTTGACATAAAAACAAAAATTGGAAATCAGTACCCCAAATAGAACAAAACTGTGAGTGTGATATATCACTAAAAAGGAAATTTGATGCTGATTTCAAATCTGTCAAAATCCAATATGGCGTCCATAAGAAAAATGGAAGTTGTAGGTGATATCTCAGAAATTTGACATTTTGACGGAAAACTGACAGAACCATTGAAAAGAGCACTAAAAAGTGCTATGAGAATGTTGAAGTCATTTTTTTATAAAATCAATTGGTTCCGAGATATTCGAGAAAAACAAAAATACAAGATTTCAGTTTTTCTCAAATAACTCAAGAATGACTGAAGCTAGCCCGGATTTCTCGATAGATTATGATTCGACATTAAATTTGCTACAACTTTGCTAATTTAACCGTTTCTCTATCTCTCATAGTTACTGAGATCCCAATGGTGAGGATCGAATTTGGGACACACTGTATTCTATTCCAGGCAAAATGGTTATTTTTATAATGTTCAGAAGGATTTTTCTGATGAAAATAAAACTTGTGCTTTAATAATTCAAAATTGCACAAAATTTGAATCTTCATAGATTTATTTTTCAAACAATAATCTGGCTGTCCAGCCAGTAAACAATGCAATTCAGTCTTGATTCCATTCAATCATCATCCCAATGAACATGTTAGATGTTATGAGCAATGCTTTCTGTTGTGAATGGTGAATGCATTTTTCATTTTGTACTACCTAATTGGTACCATCCGAAGATACAGAAAATTATCTATACTTTCACCAGTGTACAGTCACAAGTCAACAGTGATGTTCAGGTCTTCACAACTTCCAGTCAAAAATAATTCTATTTGTAATGGTGATTTGAATCCTGATGCAACTTTGGTTTGATTCAAGTGATATGGCTAACCATTTCTACTTCATTATAGAAATGACTCCTTATCTTACATTGCCTCTAAATATATTATATTTTCTATAAATGTATAATGTAGCATAATTATAGCATTTTGTATTGTATTATCAACTGCTCCAGTCCCTAAAAACTTTATTTCAGATAACCAGGTTTTATATGTACTCTGTACCTGTTTTCATTTCATACTTTCCAAATTCCCATATGGGAAGATTATTATTAGTAGATAATGTGTCCAAAACATCCCTTTGAGCTCAAGAGGCTATATGTTGATTCATCAAGTGGGTTTCTGAGCAATAATCTGTTTGTACATTATCCCTATCAATGAAAAGACAATAATCAACATGTCTTGGGTATCTTTTCAGGCTGAATGAATAAAAATCTCCCACTGTTTTTGCTGAAACGTTTTTTCATCTTCCCTAAACCTGTTTTTGTGTATTGAGTGAATTGGAAATTTTGAATGTACCTTAAATCAAAAAAATATATTTTCACCTTTAGGTTTCCCCTACATATTCAGCAATATTTTCTACAACATACTGTAGGTATTCAAATACCCCAAGTATTTCTTGATATACCATGAAGAATTGAACTCATCACACTTTATTATATGAATAATTATTATTCATATTTTATAATCAGAATATATTCTTCCTGTGATGAAAATAGAGTATCCTACTCCAGTATCATCATATTGGCACATGCTCCTAACTATTTTTTTATTTCAGACAAAAGAGCCAGGTTTGTATATTCCATGAATTATAATTTTTCAATTTCATGATTTACAATGTTTATTTAGAAAATGTTTCCTAACATCTCCAAACAGTCCCCATTTTCATATTACATTGTTATTAAAATTTCGGTGGAAAGATCAAGGAAAATACATTCAATAATTATTTCATAGCCCAGATTGATGTTTTGAATGTTTTTCTAGTTTTTGCTAGACGATTTTTCTCTTTCATCATTTATTTGGGTTCTTGAGTGAGTAATCATATCAAAACTAAACTGCCCCACATTTGAAGTGGGACAAGCAAACATTTGAATCATTTTCAAATCGGCATAACTTTAGATTGGATCAACCAATTTTCAATTTCTTTCAAGATTCTGATAGCTCATTTCATTGAGTTACTAAGTATTTTTTCGACATGATATCTGAAAATGTGATAATTTTTAAAAAGTTTGAGATCACCCCCTTTGGCAGGGATTTTTTTTATGTTTCATACATAATGTGTTTTCTCCATATGGATTTGGATTCAGGAACCAAGAAGATCCATACAGGAAGTTTTCAATATATAGATTTTGTTACAATATATTGCATTCTGGTATGCATTTGGTAAAACCATAGGCAGAACCAACATAAACCCAACTTCAATAGAATTTCAGATTAGCTCATCCTCAACGCTATCACCATACAATCTGTTGTTGATTTTCAAACATGGGGAATGTTAGAATCAACGATAAAACTACGAAAAAAAAAAACAGATAACAATTGACACAATATTTTTAATGGGCATAAGATATCCACATTATTATACAAACAACATCAATTAGCTCCCAAGGACTTCAATTTTTACTGCCAATGGTCAATATGTTGTTCTTCTTGGCATACCAATTATTATGGAATATTATGGAATATTTGAACTCAATTTTGAAGTAGAAATCTTCAACCAATTGAGCTGAAATTTTGTATACACGTTCAGTTTGGATGACAATGCACGATAAGGCGGAATAGCTATTTTTGATATACTTTTACAATATGGGTATCAAATGAAAAGGCTCGTTGAGAGTAACTCGAAAAATGATGTGACGACATTCTAAATCGAATATGGCGGACCATCCAAGATGGCGGAATGGTCATTTTTAATATACTTCTACAATATGGGTATCAAATGAAAGGGCTCGTTGAGAGTAACTCAAAAAATGATGTGACATTCTAAATCCATTATGGCGGACCATCCAAGATGGCGGAATGGTCATTTTCGATATACTTCTACAATATGGGTATCAAATGAAAGGGCTCGTTGAGAGTAAATCGAAAAATCCAGCTAGCGATAACTAAAAATTGAAAAGTAAAAAAATTTTTTTTTTTATAAAAAGCTTTCATTTAAACGCTCTAAAAAGAAGAAAATAAAATTTTTCTTGATAATTTTAACTATCAATTTATCACCTCATTATACACAATTTATATGATCATGTGTCGCGATGATCAATATTTAATTAAATTGTAATTTTAAAAATTTTATCTCAGCAGATTTTACATAATAAAATAAGTACTAGTTCATTCACATAAGTGAATCGCGCGACAAAATTTTATGATCACATAAATTGTGTATAATGAGGTTATAAGTTGATAGTCGAAATTATTAAGAGGAGGATACACCATGCATCAGTGCAATGAAAACATGTTTTCTCCGCCCCCACTTTTCATTGTTCAATATTGATTTTTTCGGAAAACAAAAAATATGGTGAGATGAAGAATTGAAATATCTAGGTTTCTCTGGAAGCAGAATTTTGAAAAAATTCATCGATATTCTGCAAAAAAATCATGAACATTGCATTTTTCGAGTATATTCAGAATTTTTTTTTGAAAAAACCAAGACAAAAACTCAAAATCCGCTTCCAGAGAAACATCCGTTCATCCTTTGTGAAGAGCCCAGTATTTTTTGTTTAAGGAAAAAAAAAATTTTAGAGGGGGAAAAGTGGGGGCGCGCGATCCCATGTTTTCCAACATTTCGACACTGATTCCTAGCGTCCTCACCGGAGAATGCTGAAAACTGTGTTTCAATATTGGAATACAGGCTTATTTTGCGTTTTTGAGATTTTACCAGTGTGATTCAAAAAGTAGGACACATTTACGTTTGTACTTCAGCTATCTATATCATTTTTCATCATTTCTGTTTCTTCATCCTATTCCTTGGGAACTTTTATACTGTCCACAATATCCATACATTATTTTATATTATCGAATGGGGATTATAAGATAATTTTAGCATTCCAGTAAGGAAGTATAGCACAATGTCCGTGAATCCTGCTCTCCGAAATGATAAATAAAAACATCAGATGATGTCATAGGTGCGATGTGAAACGTTTGTCGGCAAAAGGGCGAGCCGCATTTCGGTTGACGATATAGAGGCTTCTTTTGATGCGGCGAATTCCACATAAGTAGAGACTTTCAAGGGTAGAGAAGATATTTTGTATTATATAGAAAATACCGCCTATAATGGGATTCGTGTAATAAACTTTTTGACTAATTGCGGTAGCGGTAGACTTCGCGAGTGTTTCGATTGTTTATTTCGAATTTCAGGTTTTTGTGATTCATGGGGAGACCCAGATAGCCAAATGGTGAACAGCAGAACGGGGTAAAGACGAATTGATATATTATGTATAATATATAATTATATACAGCATGTCTCCCTTCAAACGCCCCCCCTCCACTATATCTCAGCTATTATTGCTATCAATCGTGCGATTCTTACCAAATTTGGACTAGTATGAATTACCATTGATATGATCAGTTTTAAGGAAAATAAACATCATTATGGACAGTGCCGTGCGTTTTTATTGAAATTGAAATGGGTTTCATAAATCAGGATTTTTTGTAGGAACTAACTTTTCAGTATGTTACTCATGTTTTCGAACCTCCATGTGCAAAAATTCAATAATTTTAAAATACTATAGAATGGGTCAAATTTTACTCTTCATTATCAGCCCCGAATAAATAATGAATACTAATTAATCGCAAATTCTGGAACGTTCAATAGCACCAGTAGGTAGAAAATTATGGTTTACATAAAAAAACGAGGCACACTTTTTTTGTTGAACTCATCTTTTCCGAATGAATAATTTTTAATTCCTACTCCCATTTTATAAGAAGCGAATTAATTATCTCGGATTTCTATCATGATACAGACCTTAACCAATGAAGACACGTTCTTTTCATCATGATATAAAATTTTTGGCCCATGAAAACACGTAGTACTTGGGTATAATCAAGTGGGTCTATGTTTTTATCTCACTTGCTTGAGTTGTTTGACATTTAATTCCAAATGAAAATCATAATGAAAACGCGAATGCGTCAAAAGTTCATGCAATTCATGTACTTATGATGTTGGAGAATGCTGAAATATAAATAGTGAGAAATTAATTGATTTTTGGAGCGATAATTTTTATAGGCCAGTTAGGCACTTTCTGGGATGAGAGTAAACCGGCAGACTCGCGTCATGGAAGCACGCGAACCAGTGTAGGTAGGTATATCTATTCATGTAAAAACTCCACAAACGATAAGATCTCCACAAAATTCTACTACAGTAGCTTCGTCAGGTGGTATACTGGTACGGCCGAGTCAATTCAAAATATCTATTTATGTTGATATGCGATGGCAGTTTTATATGTTCTCGAGTCTTGAATAGCGTAATACATGCATCGGAGTCACCGATAGTCGATCTGATCATATTGTGTTCTCGCTCGGATTACGAAAATCGTTTACATCATTTATAATACACAGGGTGAGTAATGAATACTTTTGATGAGATGCAATTTGGAAGTTCTTAGTCGCAAATGTCAAATTTCTCTATCAATATTTTCATATCGATATAACTTCATTCAGATTTCCCCGTATTGTCTAAAAAAAATTGGAAATACAATACGGGCCATCGAAGTTGTCACTTCCGACTTGTGGTCCTACAAAAAAAAGTGTATGAAACTATCATGATATTGAACTATCAATACACTCCTATATACATGGTTTCCTCGTGATCGTTGCATAGAATACTAATTTACGTTCGCAAAAATGCTGATGCTGATACCCTCCATAGAATTCATGTGAAAATTCTTATAACGATGAAGAACAATATTATGAGGTTCGTTTTCCTGTTGAAAGATGCCTTTTCATGTAAAATCGACCCCGTTTAATTTTAATAGAACCCCAGATACAGAATACGAGTCCAAATTTGGTAAAAATCGCACGACTAATAACTAAGATATAAAAAGAGAAAAGCGTTTTTCCAAGTGTGGGACGCTGTACATGAAAAAAAAATCCATCTACTACGATGTGAAATTGCCATTTCAGAAATGACTCATCGAAATTTGCTGAAATTTTGCAGCTACATTTCTCTATCGGAACTATTCCAGATGGCACCTTATGGAAAAAATCCAGATCCGGACATAGGAAAAATTCATGTTTTACTGATTTCTAAAGAGTTCACTTTGTGATCACTGTTCGCGAGAATTTTTATCAGAATCAGAAAGATCTGACGAAATGCCATAAGGACTGCTCTTCATTTTCAGGGCACGACACTTTGACCGGTTCAATGAAGAAATATGAAACAAAAACGTTCGAATGAATTTTCAATTTCGACCTGACTGATGAAGTAAACAGTACTTCCAACTGGATTCATGTAAATAGATTTTTTGTACAATTTTGTTGGGTAAAAATTGACAGAAAAGAGCGAACGAGGAAAAGCACAGTACCACTAACACTGATTTATTTGATGATTTGAAATGTTAGTTATTGATCGAAATTCTAGATAGATATTAGTAGTCGTGCCCTATTTTTTATTTCATGATGTGACGTGTGATTCTTGCACTCAAGATGTCACTTTATTTTTCAAATGCTGAACATGGAAAAATTTCAAATGTTTGCAATGTTCAATACCATAGAAGATTTACAGACCCAAGAATATGTATAGGGGTGAAACCTTTCTACGGCTATTGGTTATACGACGCTATACCTATATAGTGGAGTATATACTACGGCCTTGCCAAAAATGCTATCTCGGAAACTAAGCGAGATAGAGGTATAGTTACTTTGGAGAAAATGATCCCCATCGAATCAGCTTTGGTTTTTGTGTGTGGTCTGTCTGTCTGTTTGTCTGTACTCTGTGGTAATCATAAATCGATATTTCTCCGGAACCCTTTGACATATCGACTTGAAATTTCGCCATTTTATTGTACTCAAAACAATATCATGTCATTAAAATATGAAGGAAATCGGAAAACTCTAAGGTGGTTTTTCCGGGTTATTATTTCAAAAAAATCTGATCGGTCATGGAATGTCAAATGTGAAGCAAAGACATCGCTGGCTAATAGATGAGCATTACTTGACAGGAAATCAAATGGCTACAGGACGAAGAAATCGAAAATGTCGCTGTTATCTATTATAGCCGTAGAAAAATTATGGCAGCATTCGCCAATATGGCTCATGCTGCAAACTTTATTCTCGTAGGAAATCACTATTATTCCGTGCTCTTTAAACAAAATACTCATTTCATTCATTACATAATCTGATCAATCACATCACAACGTGTGTAATCGCGAAAACACAAGCGGTCTCTCAATTCTGATTGGTCTATCATCGTTGGTGTTTTCGAAGATGTAACCATGGATAGCGGAGCAAAGTCTGTCAGTTTGGCATAAAATAATTATATCTGTCGTCAGAATACGAATCGCTCATTTATAAGAAATTCTCTCACTCGTCGTGGTGTTGCCCAGCAGCACACTTTCGTGAAATCTTCATGCCATACTTTCACCAGTACCCATCTTTTCGGATTATCAACAGATGTCACGTCACGTCAAATGATGAAAAACACCGCCTATACTATTTCATTATCTCGATTCCTATCTGTCGATTCCTATCATAAATTCACATGAATCCAGTTGAAATGAGAGAGTTATCAGCTAGGTTCAAATTGAAAATTCATTCGAACGTTTTTGTTTCATATTTTTCAATGAACCGATCAAAGTGTGTCGTGCAAATTGAAGAGCAGTTCTTATGGCATTATGTCTGATTTTCCTGAATTTGATGAAATGTTTCTAGAAAACTGATCATAAAATGAGCTTTTTCTATATAACAAGAGAACATGAATTTTTCGGATCTGATTTTTTTATAATATGTCATCTTGAATAAAGAAACGTCGCTGCCTAATTGGGATGAATCATATCTGAAATGTCGGCCATTGAAATTATAATATGGCAATTTCACATAATATCTTCGTTATTGAAGGCCAACAGAATCTTTCATACATGGAATCTCAACTTGTTTTGTTTCCCCTATTCACCATTTGGCTATGTGAGTCTCTTCATGAATCGCCCTGTATATCGAATTTGTCCTATAGTTTCTAATAGCATCTTCCCCATATCGGTCAATATACAGCAAACTGATGAATATATTCAATAACAATATAATCCTTGTATCCTTGTGGAAATTCCTATTTCACTCAAAAGTCGAGAAATATGGTGAATTGATCAAGAGAATTTTGATGAAATCATCGTGAGAAAAAAAAAACAGCAGTTTCGCATTCATGCTATAAAATGACCCTTCTAACTATCATACAGAAGAGCAGCTTTGAAAATTCACGACAACTTATCTCACAGCATCTAAAAACTTTTCACTTTTCTATATTTCGCTCTCCAATAATCTTGGACATCCCCTCGTATGTCTTCTTCGCGGTAATAAGATGCGCCTATCGAACGAGCGAGGCGGAGATATTAAATGAGAAAGACGGAGTCCGTTCTGGAATTTCAAATATTTACCTCGTCCTCTACCCCTTAATAGAGGAGAAACTGAAGTATTATCGATATCATCCACTTAAGAAAAATTTTATTTTCTTATTTTTAGAGCGTTTAAATAAAAGCTTTTTATTAAAAAGTTTTTTTTTTACTTTTAATAATTTATATCAACCCATTGATGAAATCTTGGGGAATAGCTGTCCACTCTTTCAGTATTGCTTTCTCTGATTTGTCAAGATTCATCATTCCACCTTCTCTTCTCTTTGCGTGTTTTATCGGATTCATGTCATAAGAGACGAGGTTTTTGTTATTTCTTGGAGCGCACGAAAGGGAATCCCTATAATGTTGGAGGAACATCCTGCGTACCTAGGGAGGATAGGGAGAAATATTAGGAAATATTTTCTTGTCTTGATACTTCAGTAACAATTCATAAAATTGTCGCCAAAAGTTTTGAGCAACTGGAACAATAACTTCCCTAACACAATGCGTGACTTGCTCTCTCAAAATAACCAACGTGCAGCGACGTCCCATGTCGATATTTCATATAATTTTCTCATTAAAAATACTGTGTTGAAGGTGAGTTACTGGTAGTTGAACATATCAGAATGAAGAAACAGAATCTGTATGCAATCATCTTGAATCCAAAACCGTTTCCAGAAAACTCATTATTCTTCATCCTATTGGCCTCAGTAAAACATTAAAATAATTTCCTGTCAAACGGGACGATCTCAAACTTTTAGATTATTATCACATATTCAGATATCAGTTCTGAGCTTTCAAACTGTCATCACCCTGTATATGAAAAATTGTACATTGTGTTGGAGACAATCATATGAACACTCATGGTGATGAATGACACCCATAGTGTGTCAAATAATAGGCAGTTTGTTTTCTTGTTTTCATGAATTGAGTAGAAATATCCTGTGATATTATTCTTCATTCAAATAGAGATAATCATGACAGTGAGGTAGAGCATTTTTCTAGGAGAGATTGATTTACCTAGAACTCATAAGTCAAATAAATGGAAGATATTTTAAATGTGAAAAACTCCACAAACGATAAAATTTCCACAACATTTTTATTCTCAGGACATGTTTTGCTAACACAGTAGCTTCTTCACGCAATCCAGTATTTTCTCTCCTACATCCTTTTTAATTCCTAGGAGCTAAAGTTCAACTCTAACTTTAGCTCCTAGGAACTAAAAGTGTTGCCTAGCAACATACCTATGTTTTTGTCAGTAATAGAAACGTCAATTCAAGAGCTAATTTTGGTATTAAAATAGACGACTTTTGTGTCGTTGTAAAATTTTTGTTTACATTTACTATGGATTTTCATCAAGTAACGGCCGAGTCAATTCAAAATAGTTGAGTCACTATCAAATGTTTGACACCTTGTAGCTTGAAAACTGATAATATGATCGTTCTGTAAATCAGAATGTACAGGGTGGCTGAAATTCGAGTCTCGTCATTGGGATCTCGTAAACCGTAATGAGATACTGGGTCGGTTGAATTATAGCAAAGTTGTGCAATTTCATGTCTACCAAAATGCTGTTTTGAAATTTGAAAGATTCCGAAAACTTACAGAGATTTTAGAAAAAACCGAATATTTGCGATTTAATTTTTATTTTTTAATGACATTTATTTAAATAGATGTAACAAAATCAAATCACACATCCAACGAACAGCGAGGTTCTGGAACACATTGCCAAGGAAGGTGTTTCCCCGAGGCATATAACCTCCAGAAATTTTAGAAGAACACCAATTCCTACCTTATTTCCCTTGGTTCTCACGATGTTCTCTGAACACTACAGGATATCCCTTTTCGTGGGAACCAGAACGTAAAAAAATTCTCATTGCTACTTTTTCTCTTCTACAAAATGGTGTTATAAGATTTTCGAACGAACGTTCTTTGAGCTGCTGATTTTTTATTATGGATTTCAAGAGCTTTTGATCTCCTTAAATCAACGGTGTATCGCACTTATTCGAAAATTTTATATTAATGGCATATTCCATAAGAACATGCTAATAACCCATTTCAATTGCTTTTTTTTTTCGAATTCGTATGTAGCGGCGATTATGGCTTGGGGCGTTTTTTATCAGTCACTCTGAATAATCATAGTCATAAGTCTCTGCCTTGCATTTTCCAAAGTATTCGAGTTACGTTCCTCTCGTAATCTCGTCCCAAGAATGTCCCAGAGATCTTCAATGGGTTTTGAATCCGGGATCCGAGTGGCCATGGCATGGTAGCGATACAGACTTCCTCTAGATAATTTCTCACAACTCGGGCGACGTGAGGCATTGCTTCAACAAAAATGCTTACACTTCTAAAATCACCAATATGTACCTTTCAGCTGTGAGGCTTCCATTTATGATCACTACTTCCATACAACCAGTCATAGAAATGCCTTCCGAGACCATAGCCTGCTACTTTCGTGCTTATAATGCCAATTGAATTCAATAAAATCATGCTATGCCATCAAATGGTGTTTTTGGAAAAATCGGAAAGATAATGGAGTGAATCCAAAAAATGTTGAAAAAGGTTATGGCTTGAGTGTAATTGCTACACCCGGTATTCATAAAAAATAATACAGTACGTTTGCCACAAAAATCGTCCAAATCGGACTAGTAGTTACGACGAAAAAATATCTAAAATTTTGGTTACTTTTTGGTGGTGCAATAATTTTTTGGGGAAGTGTATATTGGGGCCATAATACTTGAATAAGGCAACAAGTTCCTATAAATATGGGTCCAAGATGTTCCTAAGGGACCTACGCCTTTTTGAATACGACACCATAATTTATCTTCATGACTTTGAAACCCTACACAATTAAATTTTGAATATTGGTGTACCGTATAAACATGTGATGGTCAATAAGATTCTAAATTTTGCTAATTATTGATGAAAATTATTCTGCATCACCATTAACCCTTTATAGGATACTGGTCGACATTTCAACCAAGCCCAAAATAAAATCGTATTGAAGAGATACTGGTCTGATATTACGCCAGAAGATACCTATTGCTTAGTGCAAACGAATACCGGTTTCTGTATTTACGCGAGATATAAAAAGTGCGGTTGAATTTTCAACCACCGTACGTCAAGCACATATGATGCGGAAGTAGGTGTATTGTGCACCTGCGAAAAACATATCTGTTTTTTCTGTAAGCTGACATAATTGGTTCATGAAAATTGGGAGATAGAACCAACAATAGTGTGACATCATCATGAAATGATCATAATGTTGCTGAACTTTTGCGCTAGGATAATATTTAGTAGTAACACCAATATAACCTCAATTATTCAGTAAAACAGGTTGTGAATTCATTTTTGCCGGCTTTGCCGCAGTTTGTTGACAACGCTCGTGGAGCACGTACGTATTGTGACTTGCGTAAATAAGTAAACAGTATTTTTTGCTGGTTATATTGTTTGTTTGAACCAGTGTTTTTTTGCTTTGATGTTTTGCCTATTGAGATAATGGTCGATATATCGACCTGCTCGGGAAAAATAGAAATAATATCATATTAATTTTTTTGATGCCATTTTTACTTTCTCAATGAACCAATAAACCACTTTATGTGAAAAAAAACTATATGTTTCATTTCTCTTAATCTGCCCTATAAAGGGTTAAATAATAAAAAAACCTTTTTAACTAACATTTATTTACCATCAACTGTCTATACCGTACACCAATTTTCAAAATTTAACATTTAAGGGTTTTAGAATTATAGAGAAAGAACTGTATTTAACCTGTCCTATTGATTCAAAGGGGCGTAGCTTCCTCAGAAAGCATTTTCGGACTCATGTTAATAACAACTTTTTGCCTTATTTTTATGCAAAGATTACGCTCCCGAAAGGATGCCGCTCACTTTTGAATCACTCTATATTTTATTGAAATTCGGTTCAACCGTTTTCGTAATATTCGAGGTTGCACATTTTTAAGTTACATCGCAGTTGCCGTGAACAATCAACAACACATGCAAGACAAATATGACAGGAACTTTTATAAATGACAACCTGCATATGTGTTGTTGATTCTTCATGGCAACTGCGATTTGGTGAAACCAAATTGTAACTAAAAAATGTTCAGCCTATATATTTTTGAAATCAGAAAAGAAGGGTGTTTTATTGATAATAAGGAAGTTAGTTGGTACCTATTTCTTATATCAGCTATATTCATTTGTTTCACCTTGTAGAATTTTCTGGAGGTTCAGAACCCTACAAGTTTTGTATTTGAAGTTTTTTCTATCTTTAACACGTTAACCCCTATGTGTATAAAAAATATTCTTCATGTGAACCTGTGTGTATTTTTTTGATACACAATCAATTGAATGTGTATTCTATCTGTTCACAGTTATCAGACATTTATATTGGCCATCTGATGTCTTCAGGCCTTTTTTAGTTTGGCAACATGTCTGCAATCCAAACAAGATCTGGAATAAAATATACGCCTTCTACTATAATAGGATAAATTATAGTACCAACACTATTTCTACTCCATATCAACGATTTGTTGGAAGCAACTTCCATGTCCAGTACACAGCTTCGCGGATGATAGTACCCTCCATACCGCCTTCTCTTCCAGGGCTCCAATACCAGCCAGGCAAATCATAAACAAACGAAGGAGATATGTTGACAAAATAAATATGGACTTTGCAACAATTCTCGAATAGGGATCCAATAACTTGGTAGATTTCAATGCAAACAAAACACAAGCATGCCTTTCCTCTAGAAAAGCCGATCTCATTGTGCCCAACATAAGCTTGTCTGGAGTAACCATACCTTTGAAGACATCCATTTTGATGCTTGGTATTACTATCAGCAATAACCTTTCTTGGGAGAATCACGTGAGATCAATTGCTAAAAGTGCATCCCAAAAACTTGGTTTTCTGTCATTGTGCCCAACATAAGCTTGTCTGGAGTAATCATACTTTTGAAGATATCCATTTTGATGCTTGGTATTAGGCATTCCAGAACACGTGACTTTTGACAAATTTCTAATGGCCGCCGGTAGGCACACAAGTATTTTTTGTTGATTTACGTAGCAGCAGTATAATCTTTGGTAGATATATCAAATAATAATAATAGTTGTTTTGAATAAAAGTGGATATTTATTATCCTTGGACCGCTATAACAAAGATATTGCGATACGAAAGTATGTGTGCCTACAGTCGGCCATATTGATTTAGATGGTTTGACAGCATCTTGGATAGGTCAATTACTATCAGCAATAACCTTTCTTGGGAGAATCACGTGAGATCAATTGCTAAAAGTGCATCCCAAAAACTTGGTTTTCTGTTTGGGGCCAGGATCAATTTCACTTCCAGTCAACTGCTTATGATCTGTAAGGCACAGATCCGACCTGTTCTGGAATACTGTTCCCTTATTTGGAGTGCAGCACCCAAACATACCCTGAAACTGTTGGATTCTGTCCAAAAAAGGGCAATTTGTCTCGTGGGTGATACTTCGCTCACAAACTCACTCACTTCTCTGGAACACCGTAGAAATGTTGGCGATCTGGCTCTATTTTATATATATTTTCATGGTCGATCTGAAATATCAACAGTTGTTCCTCCCTTGGCAGTGCCCGCGAGATTAACCCGCCGAGTTGAGGCTTCGCACCCCTTCGTGGTCACTTTGGAGACCTGCAGAACATCTATTTCCAAAGACTCGTTCATCCAACGAACAGCGAGGCTCTGGAACTCATTGCCAAGTGAGCTTTTCCCCGAGGCATATAACCTCCAGAAATTTAAGAACACCAATTCCTACCTTATTTCCCTCGGTTCTCATGATGTTCTCTGAACATTACAGGATATCCCTTTTCGTAGGAACCAGAACATAAAATAAATACTAGAATCTAAATTCTCATGTTTGAAATGCATTTTCAAACACATAAGGTTTTTTTGATCAATACACATTGAAACAAATGTGTATTGATTTTGATATACGCACGTTAAAATGGTCGATATTGGTTAATTTCATCCATCCTGCACTGCATTTATTTAAATGAAAACACCAGCAAAATACATTCAGTGTGAATGTAAAAACTTCACAAACGATAAGATTTCCACAAAATTCTCAAACACACACGATGTTTCGCTAACACAAAAGTTTCGGCAGGTGAACTTCAGTTCATTATACCAGTATATCACCTGAAGAAGCTACTGTGTTAGCGAAACATGTCATGTGTTTGAGAATTTTGTGGAAACCTCATCGTTTGTGAAGCTTTTCACATTTGCTATGGATTTCCATCAAGTAACGGCAGAGTCAATTCAAAACATTGAGTACATACATTTTGCCTGAACAAGTAATTTTTCCAGCAAATTAATAATAATGAAGGCTCACTTCAGAGTGAGGTTTTTTCATATTTGTATACAGGGGTAGAGGTGTTCATGATGAACCCTGTAGAAGCCGTTTGAATATTCGCAACGACCCTGTACAAAAATCTGTTCCATCTGGAATTTTTTCGTGAATAAAAATGACTCGAACATTGGACATTGGAAAACCGTTCTTTTTGTGGTCTATAGAACCAGAATCGCAATTCGGGCAACCAACACAACCGCAACAATGACAGACGCCGTTCTGGCAACAACCAGAACAAGCGCGACGACAAGAAGAGCGACGCCAAGAAAGAGGAAAAGAAAGAGGTGAAGAAGGAGAAGGTGGACGTGTCCATAGACGACGCGAACGAGGAAAGCGGCGACACGAAGAGGGACTGGAAGGACGAGAAGAACAACGCCGAGGAGAAGAAGGAGGAGGGTGGGGAGAAGGAGAAGAAGGGCGGCAAGGACAAGTCGGGGCCCTATTTCGACATTCCGGCCAAGTTTCTGCGGTGCTTCGTGTGCAACAAGGTCATGTGGGACGGGGAGTCCATGCAGAAGCACGTTAGAGGTTGGTAAATAATTTCGCTTCTAGAATTAGTTATTTATACAGGGTGTATCTAAATAACACCGAAAAAATTCAAGGGGCGCTCCTTGTGACATTCTAGCAATTAAAGTTCGTATAAACATGTGTCCTTACTCGCTCCGATTTCGAGATACAGGATGTTGAAGTTGGAAGTATTTATTGTTTTTATTTATAACCCCCCTGTATGAGCTTTCATGGTGCCAAATGCAGTATGGATGGAGACTGAGGAAGCCCCAAAATTTCAAAATTATTCTAATTGGGGTTATTGAGTAATCTCAATGAAATTTTTATTGTTTCCCCAAAAACTAAGCTAGATACAAAAATCACACAGAAGATACAAAAGTTGTTGTTTCAATAGTTCAATCTAATAAAAATATGAAACTCAAAAAAACCGGTGGTGTAAAATGACATTCACCATGAATATCCATAAATTTACCCACTATGAGGCCACTGGAAGTATTACTTTTTTTCTTTGGTAGCATTTTCTCGGTATTTTTCCTTTTTGTTCATAATTATTCCTTCCGTTATATTGGAAAATAAAATGAGGAAAACGTGTTCAATGTTTTTTTTCCCCTGTAACTTGTGTATTTTTTGGTTGGATGTGTGACATTCAAATTTTGGCAACCATAGGACTATCAAACATTGTTTTTCAATATTGGTGGCAGTGGTAGATACTAAGACAGTCATATTGGTGATGACTATGTATGTGGGTAAATTTATCGATATTCATGGTAAATGTCATTGTACACCACCGGTTTTTTATTATGTTGAACTATTGAAATAACAACTTTTGTATTTTTGTATCTAGCTTAGTTTTTGAGGAAACAATAAAAATTAGATTTGACTCCAAATTTTAATGTAGGTGTTTTCAAGACTCCAATTGAGATTACTCAATAACCCCAATTAGAATCATTTTGAAATTTTGTGACTGGAGCGTGAAATGGACTTTTAAGGTCTTTGGCGAGTAAGCAGGAGCCTGAGAGATAGCGTGGGCTATCAATACGCCAAGTTCATCTGATAACGAAATGATATACAGGGTGTTATTCGAGTATGTGACCAAACTTCAAGAGATTATTATTCCAGTCATTTCAAGTTCAAATAGTACATTATACATTAAGGGAGCCGAGGAAAAAATAGCACTCTGTCCTGAGGTGTATGTACTATTTTTTATGCTGGCAAAACACAAAAATTAAGAAAGAATGAAAATTTGGTCAAAGTGTTTTGTCATAATTAGTTGTAGCATAGTTTGAGGAATTCGTATCTTGACAACATGTATCTTGTTGACAATCCATGGTGACAGCAAATATAAAACTGGAATTTATGAAAACAGCTTTGAAAAGGGTTAACGGTTATGGCACAAGAAATCGAGGGAAAACCAGAAAACCTCAAGAAAGCATCGATACTGCTTCGGCAGTGATTCTTAACTTGCTACCAGTGAGATCTAGAAATCTGTATGTGGCAGGTTATACTCGCTTCAGAGAAGGGTTTTCCAAAAAGAAAGCGCAGAGCTAGGCGGAAAATGTAAAGTTGGTATAAACTCCCTAGGGAGAAAATATGTCTCATTATCTTCCTAGGAAATAATACGAGACTTCTACCCCTCTTTTGTTACCAGAGTAACTAACTTCTACTCCCGCCTGCGTAAAAAGTTCATGTAAACATGGGTCCGGAAATACTGTCACAAACTGTAGGCGAGGGTTGCCTAAGTTGTGTTCTAGATCCATTAGAGAATAAACTTCGAAAGTGATAAAAATAAATAATACTCAAAGGGTTTTTTTCAAACAAAACATACACACATTTATTCTTTGATTTATGATTAACAATTAATAAAAACTTAACTTACCCTATATGTACAAATAAACTAATATTCCTGTGAGGAAGGGCATCTGCTGTTCTGCCCGAACTCCGGAACCCGAAGGTTCGGGCACAATGGCAACTTTACAAACTCACAATCGGTAGAACCCAGACTTGCCCTAACTCGTATAACAAAACCAGAGCTAGAACTCGAACTATCAGTCGAACTGGCAGTCCAACTCTCAGTTGAACTCGTAGTCGAACTGTCCTTATGTCTTTTAATCAATCAATCAACTTTATTAATTTTGTAGACCATACAAGGTATAAAACAAGTCACAAGTTACATTCAAATTTTGTATATATAGGTACACATATAAGAGTAAACACTAAACATACAATTTCATGAGTAAAATTTTTGAAAAATAGAGAAAATTGATGAAAAATAAAAAGAAGGGCCAGTACTACTACTAAATAGTTGTCTATATTTTCGGAAACGTGACAGTAAGGAAATGAGGTCGATAGTCCAGGTTCGTTGAACTCAATGTCATGCCTGTGTTTATGTTCAACTACTATGGAAAAAAGTTCGTTCACGATTCGAAAATTTTTGAATTAATAAACAAAGGCGTGACCGTTCAATGACTTCGAACCGATATAATTTAATAAGAATATTGGAATTTGTCTTCAAATATCTCATCATTTGTGACGATACAACGTTTGCAAGATACAGGGTGTTAAAAGATTTGAAAAAAAATCGCATCTCCATAAATCTCGCGAAAATGTCTGGTCCAATCTTGTTTGAATATTGAAGTGTTATTTGTGAAAGGTACATGAAACATTACTAGATTTATGAAAAAGCGATTCTTTAAAGAAAGTTTGACACTGTATTTTGGAAATTATTAATCATTAGGGGGGGCTATGGTCATAGTAACTTTTCGTGTCTGATAATCAATGAGAGAATCGCCCCTTGAAGTATGGCCACATACTTGAATAACACCCTGTATGCCCTAAAAGCATGTAAAAACTTTGTATTTTATCAATCACGAAATTAAGTGCATATTACACAGGAAAGTGCAATTTTTCAATCATTTTGCTCAAGTGCATTTCAATAATACAATGTTTTTACATGCCTTTGGGATGTATCCTAATATAATTCGTATGTGCATCTCAGTGACCTGTCATTTGTACTCTATACACGTCTGGCAAAATGATTTTTCTATAGGGAAACCGTGTACATTTTGTACGTGAGCATTTTAACATTTGTAGTGATAACAAAAGCTACCTAGCTTTTCCAATAACCGATAAATAATATACCTTGCTTTCAATCAACACACTTATATACTTTGCAACAATTGTCACCGTTACTACCGTCAGATAGTTTTTGTCTTCCTAACAGCGTTTTTTTTTTAAACCGCATTGCCTTTATAGAAATGTTTTTATTGATAAATACATTTCTAATTTATTCAAATTTGATTGTTATTTAGCAAAATTTCGAATCAAGGGAAGTAGAAAAAACCGCAGATTCTAGGACCAAAAATAGTAACAAAAGTTCATATAAACATGAAAACATGAGTTCAGAAATGGCTCCCTGGAGAGTTATAGCCATCTAAAAGAGGCCCGAGATAATCAATTTTCGAAACACTGTGGCGATATAACGTAATTTTGTACATGTACATTATCTTTCATGCCCGATTTGGAAATGTTGAGAATATTCCGAAATTTTGATCAGGGGCGTGGGAAATAGGTGGGGCTTGGGGCACAGATGACGGTCGAAATTTGCAGCTGGCTCTTTGACTAGCAGGGAGCCATTTCTGGGCTCATGTTTATACGGCATTTTTTCAATGTGAATTTTTGTTCCTATAATATGTGGTTGAAATCTTTCTATCTAATTTCGGGACACCGGAAACTATTTATTATATGGCCTAAAATGTCCAGGGCGCGCGCACAAGGAGATGTTAGGCACATTGGAGGAAAGCGTCCACATCACGGTAAACATCCTGCGCGAGAACATGCGCCTGATGGAGGAGCGCAAGGTGATTGAAATGCAGCGTGTGCAGCGCGGTGCCAAGCGGTTCAAGCCTTCCAACGAGATTGAGAGCAGCTGCAACATGTGCGATTTGAAGTTTTACGGCAAAATCCTCAGCCATCGCAGGTAAGAAGAATATACCGGGTAATTCAAATTCGAGGGCCGACATTGGTATCCCGGAAACTATAGGAGATACGAATACACCCTTACGGAAAACAGTAATTTCTGTCACCACTTTTTGTGTCCTAAAAGTCGCAGTGCGCATGTCCACGCGTGACTTGTATGCGCAGTTGCTCTGCTAGTAGGTGTTTTGTTTACACTCCTTTGATTTATATGCCTTTATGATTCGTTCTGTGGTAGAAACAAGGAGTATCACGATTTATGTATTGTGTGTAGTATTGTTATTAAATTTTGAACAACTTATTTCTGATTGGTGGTATAATTATTGTGCTCCATAAACTTTACATGTGAGGTCATTGATTTCTCGCAGCTTCTGGTGATCCGTTTCACTTTTGAGTGCTATTGATATTACTGTAGAGAGGATAATGGCTGCCTACTGTTTTATTTGTAGCAAAAATTGTAGGACAGAGTGCTGTTTGAGTTTCTTCAGATTTCCACAAGATGAGCCAAGGTAAGGAAACGTGTATCCACAAATATCTATGATCTGTTTGTTATCCATTAACATTATTTATTTATTAGCATAGTATAAACACAGTGTGGTATGAACCCTGATGTTTAAATGTGAATTTCAATGTTTTCACTAGTGGTAGATAAGCTATGTATTTATTTATTTGATTCACATAAAATGCAGGGACTTCACAGCATTCCTCAGTGATGACAAGCGAGTCGTCATTGGCTTGACCAAGCCTGAAATGCGCAAGTCTGTGTGTGGTGATATATGTGCACTGCTCTGGCAAAAAATAAACCTTGTGGACACCAACATCAAGCGTTCCGACACTAAGTGAAGTTACTGTTTTCCGTAAGATGGTATACGGTGCTGAAAATATGCCGTCGAGAGAATGTTCAAATTCCGAGTATTTCCTAAGATTTTTTCTGGCGTTATTTCTTGATGGATATCAAAATAGAGAGGACATCTATAAACATTTTCAGATTCACCATGCTATTATTATTAATGAAAATCCAATGTGGCGCCCATAAGAAGAAAAAATGGTGGCGTGAAGAAGATACGTCGGATAATGAATCTGAAAGTGTCATAGCATAGCAGGGAAAAAGTGTAGATGTAAAGGTGCTCTCAATTCTGATATTCTCCAACAAATAACGCAAGAAATGCTCGGAATTTGAAAAGCAGCATATTTTTGATCTCATGAATGCGCAACTTTTCCCGAATTCAGCCATCTTCGTAACTCCTATATTTTCTGGTGGCCATCAAATTGGAATAATTACCCAAATTGTCTTTCTTTTCCATGAGGTAAAAGTTTCCTAACTTCCTCGTTCTTTCTCAAACTGTCCACTTCAAAAAAACTAAAACAATTACTTTATTATTAATTGAATTTCCCCGGACTTTCTCGAACTATCTCAAACTGTCCACGTCAAAAATTAGAGCGGAATCATTGGGATCTTGGTAACCATAACAGATACAGTGTGCCCCAAAGTCTATTTTCACCATTGGGATTTCGGTAACTATGAGAGATAGAGAGTCTGTTGAACTACGAAAGTTTCAGCAAATTCATTGTTGATTCAGAATCCGTTAAAAAGTCTTGAATAGCTTCAGTTATTTTTGAGTTATTCAAGAAGAACTTGAATTCTGTATCTTCGTTTTTTCTCGAATATATTGAAAATTATTGATTGTATGATGAAACGAATTTAATTTAGTAATTTACATAATAGCGAATTCGAATAGGAAATGAAAGAACTTGCAGTTCTTTCTCGGAGACGGTGTTGTTGGCTTATTTTTCGAACAGTGTATATATATGTGATATATATATCCGGAAAATAACACTTTTTCCCACTGGAAAAAGAAATTCATCAAAGGTGACATTTTATGACCTGTCAACAGAGATGAAATTTCAAACTTCCTTTCCGTCACAGAAAAAGAAACGTATTTTGACCTGCAAAATGAGTCCCTGAAATCTGATATTGAATTTTGAAACACCCTGTATATTTTTTTCAAGAAATGAAGGGCACCAACGTCTGAAGCGTTACTTGCATCCGGTGTGCAGGATGTGCGACAAAGAGTTTCCCTCCAGGATGGAGTGGATCGAGCACTGTCTGACGCCCGAACATTTGAGGAAATTGAACGAGGTGCTCAATGCGAAAACAGGAAGTGCAGGTTAGTGCGACTGATTTTTCACTGGTTTTGTCATTCATCAACCGTTTTTTTTTAACACTCTTATATTAGCTTGGTATGTATGTAGCACGGAATCTTTGCACGTGATTTTGACCCATTTCAAAACGACGAATTGAATTGAAACTTTGCATACTTATCAAGAACCGATGACAATAGCATAATTCAATAGTTTTGTACTATTATCCTGATCAGGATAATCAGGCTTAGTTTTTTTTTTTTTTGAATGAACTGGTAAATGATGTTCCGCCACCAACATTTCAAAATGTTCTGTCAACAAAAATTCAAATGTTCCAATTTATTCCGATAATCACAATGTTCTTTTATCCAGAGACACAGCAATGTCTTACAGCAAGTACTCATATGAGTAGTTGAATCCAGAGAGACAGCTGATTATGACCCACTTCAAAACGTCGATTTAAATTTAAATTTCGCAAACTTTTCAGGGACTGATGACAACAGCATAATTTAATATTTATATTTTTCACTTGTCCATTACTGCTTTATAATATCTTGGCAACAGTTGCTATCAACAGACCCATAACGCCCAGGGCGTTATGGAGGGCATTATGAATCATAACGCCCGCTAATTGTTTTTTTCTGTACAGGGTGGCCAACTAAGAATCCAGAGTTCTATACCTCTGTTGTCTTGAGAGATACAAAAAAAAGTTTTGGATTCAAATTAAAGTGATAACCGAGCTCCACATTTCAAAATTTCTTTGAAATACACAGGATGTTCCGTAAGGTCACAGCACATCATAGCTATGTTTTTTTTCATCGGAACACCCTATATTTTATTTCATTTTTGATATCTCCCTGAAGATCTGATTTCAACGACGTATCATACTCAGGGTCTAGCAGTGAAAGTTACTGACATATAGGGTGTGCAAAATCGAGATTTTCCAAGTTCAGGATTTTTTTTCTGTCGAAACTGTTCATTATTCGTCAAAACGGTTTATATGTCCCTATCTCAACTTTTCACTCACTATCAATTGGTGTTCAATTGACAATTAATTGAAACAAATTATAAATTAAGATTTTTTGACCACCTTGAATCAATTTCAATTGAACACCAATTGATACTGAGTGAAAAGTTGAGATAGGGACATGTAAACCGTTTTGACGAATAATGAACAGTTTCGACAGAAAAAACTCCTGAACTTGGAAAATCTCGAATTTGCACACCCTATAATTATGTCAGTAACTTTCACTGCTAGACCCTAAGTATGATGGGTCGTTGAAATCAGATCTTCAGGGAGAATTCAAAAATGAAATACAATATAGGATGTTCCAATGAAAAAAACATAGCTTCGATGTGCTGTGACCTTACGGGACACCCTGTGTATTTCAAAGAAATTTTGAAATGTGAAGCTCGGTTATTACTTCAATTTTGATACATGACTTTTTTTTGTATCTCTCAAGACAACAGAGAAATCGAACTCTGGAGTCTTAGTTGGCCACCCTGTACATAAAATTACATACACTTGAAATTCTTGAAAGTACAATAATCCTTGTCCTATATACACGAGTCTGGATTTCTTCAACATTAATATGAATTGACTCGGCCATTACTTGGTGGCAATCCATAGCAAATGTGAAAAACTTCACAAACGATGAGATTTCCACAAAATTTTAAATCACAGGACATGTTTCGCTAATACAGTAGCTTTATCAGGTGAAATACTGGTACAATGAAATAAACCAACCTTGGTTTGCCTAAACATATATCCTACTTTCCCAACCTGAAGGATTAGAATTACTTGTGGAAAGATTCGATAAACCTTCATTTTCGGAAAATAGGCACAATATCTACATTAATATATGGTGTAACTGATTAACTTGAAAGGGTTGATAGCAAATACATATTATTACCTACTAAGAAAACAAATTCAACAGTGGTGAACTATTGAGGTCTAGTTGATCTTTAAGTAAAATGTTTGAATTCTTGAGTTAGTTGATTTCTAATGATTCAAAATGATTGAGTTTTATTCCTTTACTTTCTACGTGTAGAATTTCGAAATCATCATCAAAACTTTGGTTTTGATGATAATTCATCTAATGTTCATGACTGCGCTGATTAAACGTACGACCTGTCTGATAGATATATACCTTAGTGCAAGATCCACAGTTGTATACCCCTGATTTTTCGAATTTAAAAGTGTGGTCTTTATTATTTTTGATGAACCCTCAAGGTTCAAATTCGATAAATCAGGGGTATACAAACTCAACTGTGGATCTTGCCCTAAGGTATATATCGGTCAGACAGGTCGTACGTGTAAACAGCGCATTCCTGAACATGATATGAATTCTCTTGGACTAAATCCGGTTCGAAGGACCAAAATGTGCGATGCTTGATAGCTAGTGGACTGTATCTGTATGGTTATATTATGATATGTGATAATGAAATAAAGGTTGATATGCAAGTCGGATTTCATTGATCAATCTTCATATATATACTATACAGGGTAATACAGGTATAGTTTATGCAAAGTCAGTTGGAAAAACACATCATCGCAAGCCGTCGGTCCCTTTGAAAGTTCAAAGAGTGCGGCAGCGCGGCCCGACATTCGTCTGATGATCTGTTCAACTGACTTTGCATAAACTATACCAAACTATAATATTGGGACATACAAGTACTAAATAAAATCAACCAAAAAAATATGAAAAAAAATGGAATTGAAAGGTGATGGATGATTCCATTTTTGTTTGGTGTCGTTAGATGGCGACATAATCCTCACCGAGGACGACAACGAGCTCAACCTCGAGCCGCTGCTCGAAGAATCGCTGCAAGTTGAAATCGAGAATCCCGTGTTGGAACTCACCGACGACCTCAACGGCCTGCAGAACCTGATGCCCGCCTACAAACCGGACAGGGCCATATCGACGCAGAGCCTTAAACCTTTTACCGGGTTCAGGTGCGAGTTGTGCAACAGGAGTTTCGAGAGGGAGGAACTGGGGCAGGTGGGTGTCATCTTTATTTTTTTCTAGTGCGATTTAGGGTTGCTTTGGTTTTGAAAATATATTCATATTTTATTTTTGTGGTTGTTTCTTTATCTTGTCTATACTGATCTTCAAGTGTTCATTTGTTGATTTTGGTTTGTACAATAGATTCTACAGTGAAGGGAGTTATAATTTTTGATCATTTGTTCATTTTTTTATGTTTCTTTAACTTTTTAAGTTTTTGCTTCCTTATTACATTTATTTGTTTCTCTGTTTCTTAATGTCTCTTTTTTCTGTCCCTTCCTTTCTGTCCTTTCTGTGTTCCTTTGGTGCCTCTGTTCTTTTGTTCCTTCATTCATTTTTTCCATTTGTTGCTGTTTCTGTATATTTGTTTCTGTTTATATGTTCTTTTTTTTTGTTTCTGTTTTTCTTGTTCTTTTATTTGTTATTATTTTGTCCTTATGATGTTTTGATCTGTTATTGCTTCATTTTTTTTATTGCTTTGTTCCTTTGTTTTCTTGTTTCTCCGGTTCCTTTGTTACTTTTAACTTTGAATTTTTAATTGTTCCATTATTTCTGTTTCTGCTTCTTTATCTTTTGATTTCCTTCACTTTTTCATGAGTTCTTCTCTTGATTTTCTCTGTGCAACAATAGGTAGCAGGAGTTTGCATAGAATTTTTCATCTTTTGTTTCTTTGGCACTCAATTTTCATTTTTCTCTTTCTTTGTTTTTGTCCTTGATTATCTATTCCCTTTTTACTTTTCTCGATATTCACTTTTTTTCTCTTGTTTTATCTTCTCTCTCTCTCTCCTCCCTTTTCTGTTTTCCCTCTTAAACTAATTTTTTTCTTTATCGTGTGTCATTTAATTTTCTCTACTTTGTTGTTCTTTTTTTCTCCTCTTCAACATATATCTCTTTGTATGATTCATATTTTTACCTACTAAATCCTCATTTTTCCTTTCATTTTCAATCTTATATGTTCGTTTTTCTTCTCAGAAAATGAGAACCAAAAGTCCGTCGCCCCTATCGTAACTTCTTTATTTTATGTATTACAAAAAAATGTTGCATGTAGGGTTCCATTTTATCTATTCAATGGTTCATGTTTCATTTATAGTCAGAACATTTATCTTGAATAAATGTATAATTTGATTCAACCTTAAAATTTGAATAAAGTTAACTAATTTTTTTCAAATCACAGAAGTCGACAGTTTTGGAATTATGAACAATTGTAAATTATTCTGGACTAATTGTCCGTTTTCTCTGTTTTACATTGTTCTTCCTATTTTCTTTATTCGTCAATTTGCAATACAAAAACTCAATATTCATTAATAATGATGTATATTTTCCAGAATTTGGACAGCAAGCTTGTTATTCAAAAATTTGAAAAAAAAATTCATGATGCAACAAGAAAAATGGGAAATGATGAATACTTAACTGATATCAATAATGATGATTTTTAAAGTGGACGTAATTCTGATCCCAGCTAGCAGACGCATTATGTATAATATGTTTTTGAGTGATTGAAATTTGCTAATACAATTTATACTCTGATGTAATCAAACTACATATAAATAAAGGGAATTGATCAATTTCAAGTTGGTTTACAAGTGAAAAAGCAACTAATTCATCGAAAAAATGAATCTGATACAGTTGAACATTCTGTAATGATTATTTTCATATTTCAGAGACATCTTAAAACGAAATTGCACTATTACCAGTTCATCGGAGCTTGTAAAAAGGCGTTGAAGGACCGACAGAGGAAAGAGAGGGAGGAGAAAGAGGCGAAAAAGTCGGGCGACGCGAAAAAACAGAATGAAAGCCAGGATTCACAGGCTGAAGGGGAAGCTGACGGTAAGTCAGGGTTGAAAGGACTCAAATAAATAACTTGAATCGCGAGGATTTTTTCAATTTCAATCATATTTCCTTGGTACACACGATGTTCTCTGAACATTATAGGATATCCCTTTTTGTGGGAACCAGAAAATGAAAAAAAAAAAAGATTGAAATAACAATTTCTGATGAGATATATGGAAGAGAATATCAAGACTTCTTCTACAGTTCCATAGTTTTGATGAATTACTAGGCAACAAGGAGTCCAAACAATCGAACATGTATTAAAAAGAGAAATTCACGTCATCCTATTTGCGTAAAACGGGCTATCAGGAATGATTGTTCACCAAATGTTGACAGTTGTCATAGGTTGTAAAATATTTATTCACATAAGTGCGGAAAGTAGTACTTTTCCGCAATAGTTAGGAGCATTGTTTTCCCTTCAAGTGTTTATTTTTTCATATTATTTAGAAAAATAAAAAGGTTTTTAAATAATATAATATATCTTATAATAATGTTACAAACTGACAAATAAGACAATTTAGTTACATAGATCATTTAGTTAGTTCTAAATATCCCATTTTTAACAACATTCAAATTGTACAGAAAAGTAACTTCAGCACTAGTGCGGAAAAGTAAATTTTTCGCACGACTTTATCGACGATTCCACTCAAATAGGAACATAAATGAAAAAATCGGATGAATTGCATTACCATAGCAACGCTAGCATTTACGGTTCGTTTATCAAGTGTTGCACGTCTCATCAGTTTGACAATTGTAAATGTCAAAAACAGAATTGAGCAGCAAATGATATTCTAGTAAATATGTGGAGATTTGCAAATATCTGCGAGGCAGAAATAGTCCAATAGATTGAAAAATCAACTCCAGATGATACAAAAAAAGTAGCTCCTCCATTTGGAACAAATCTATAGAATTTTGTAAACAATGAAACTACTTTGTGAAAATTAACATTCACTATTTCTATCAATGTTGAAATTCAGTGCACAATGGTATATGATATGTGTGTGCATTAGTGCATTCATGTTTCAGTGAATGAGAAGAAGGAAGAAAAACTGAAACTTCAATTAACCATTTACTTGAAGTATAATTTATTTTTGGTCTAGTTTTTATTCATGTACCTTTATGTAGGTATGTTTGAATTGAATAATATCTATTGAACAAACACACAATAAGAATTTGAAAACAAAATCTTCTAAAGTAGAAAATTTGTATTCTCCTTCATATAAAGACATCCACATAATATATGTGTCTTGGATAATATCATATATCCGATATAGGAAAATAATTGTTCAGATAGAACAAACTACATCTCAAATTTTTGATGTCGACCTTGGTGTCCCACAAGGGTCGGTATTAGGACCCTTGATATTTTCACTTTTCATCAATGATATTTCAAAATTCATTGATGCGGGTTGTTTAGTACTATTTGCCGATGACACATCTATCGCGGAGGCAGCAGACAGTACCGTGGAACTCGAAAATAAAATAAATTCAACTGCCAACAGGTTTGTTACTTGGTGTCATAATAACAGGCTGATGATTAATGCCGAAAAGACAGTACTTATTGAGTTTTATGGAAGAAAGATAGGGACAACACGTGAACTCAGTCTGTAAAAAACTGAGCTCAAACTTCTATGCAATGTTTCAATTGAAAAATATACTTGACAAAAATGCCCTTATTGACGTGTACTATACCCTGATACATACTATTATATCTTTCAACATCATTTTATGGGGAAGTAGCACCCACATTGACAGAGTATTCATAGCTCAAAAGCGTGTTATACGACTTATATTAAATTTAAAACGAACCGATTCATGTAGACCCAAATTCAAGGAGTTCAAAATACTTACAACACCATGTATCTACATATATCACTGTGTTGTATATATTAAAATAATGCAAAGTAAGTTACAAACAAACTCTCAGTTCCACAGATATCCAACAAGAAGTGTTGACTTCTCAGAACAAAAAAACACATAACAACTTTGAAAAATCACCTTCATTTTCTGGTATAAGGTATTTCAACTGTCTGCCTACCGAAATTAAAACAATAACTTCACTCCACCTTTTCAAAAGAAGAGTCGAGACATTACTAGCCTCTGAGGGTTTTTATTCAACCGATGAATTCCTCAATTATAAATTTTAAAATGTTTTTATTGTTTGTGATCTTGTGTTATATAATGTTCCCACTTTATTCCTTTCTTCAATTTTTTTTTACATATTATCTACAAAAGTGAACGTTTCATATGTGTTATATATTGTATTTTGTATTGATATGTATATAAATTTTTATGACATATCCTATATCATTGTAAAGTGATCTATTTGGGATGAATAAAAATTGTATTGTATTGTATAATAGCAAAAAGAAATGTCGATTTTGTCATTCATCTCAAGTTCCTTGTATTTTTTCTCTCTTCTGCAATACCTCTTCCGTCCTTGCAGGCGACCAAGAGATGTACGATCCGGAAGAGGCGACCGCCGAGGAGGAATCCTCCGTGATGGAGGTGTCCCAAGAAGATGAGGAAGGCGGCGACCCGTCGGTCATCAACAACGCCGACCTCATCGAGATGGTGGATGAGGAGGAGGAAGAGGAGGAAGGCGCAGGGGCGGCGGAGGGAGAGAAGGCCGTCGAGGAGGAGGAGGAGGCGGTTGTGGAAGAGGAGGAGGAAGAGGCGGTTGTGGAGGCGCCGCCGCCGCCGCAGATCAAGCCGGAGCCGGTGAAGAAGGAGGCGGTCAAGAAGGTGGGTGTGTGGTCGTTGCACAGAACTCATAGACCTAGAAGGCTTATGAGTGTGAGAAATCACTGAAATTTGATACAATCAGTGTGCTTACGGCAATGGTGATCATGCGCACATTGTCGGCAACATTGTCAGTTATATATTTTCATACGCAAATCTCATATTTATGCATTAGGATGTAGTTCACATTTCCTACAAAACTTCTTGTAACTGATTAGTTTCAGTTTTTCAGTGTTCTGCTTTGCATTCAACGTCATTCGTTAGTGAATTTGAGATTATGGGCGTGTACACCTTAGTAGAACTTTTAAGTCAAACCATGTTTATAATGATCCTTTTATACATAAATAATGATTGACGACATAATTCGATTGAAGAATTAAATGAAATGTTTCATTTCTGGAAATAAATAATAGTACCTTCTGAAAACGGACCCTCTTATGACGTAGAAACCTCATCTCGCCATAGTTAAAAGAAAATACCAAACGCCCGACGGAGATGGCAACTGATATATTAATTCTTTCAACTGTGATCTCGCGCTAATTCACTCTGTCAGAAATCATAATGATATATCATTCATCTCTGCCTGGAATAGTCTTGTTTAAGTAATAGGGTTTTGACGTCACATCATCGCCTCGTTTTCAGAGGTCCGAAAAATCGGGGATTTCAATAATTTTTTATAAAACGTAGGGAGCTCACAGCAAGAAACGGTTTGCGGTGGTGAGCTAGTTTGGGTGACTTCTATCGAATTATGAAATAAATTTTTTTTGTGATATAAGCCCATTGAAGAGTTTTGGTATTTCACACATGGTGACAAGAACAGTACTTATTTGATTAGGCATTCATTGACTGATTTGTGTTTTCAAGATGAATGATTTGGTGACAAGATAAAGAACAAATTCCAGGAATGTCTTACTTCAGGTAAATTTATTTCGTCAACAAAATGTGTGCTATTATATTCTCTCCAATTTGAAACTCCACAAGAGTGTCTTTCTTTCTGAATTGAACAGAGAATTTGTGAAAATATCTCAATTCTGAAAATTGTTCAGTGGTTTGATAAATAGTCCGACAAAGGGGAAACAACTCCCCTGTATCTTCTCCACTGGACAATCAATTTTGACAAAACAGATTAGAGTAACCATTTCATAATTATTTGCACCAAACTCATGTCCTAAGAATTATAGCAAGAAAAATATTTTTAAAACTGAATCAATTCAAGAAATTATATTCAACAGTCTCTAGAAGAAACATATTATAATGTTTCTTGTATTATGTATATGATTTAAAAATGATTATCTGATTATCTAATTTTTGTTTTTTTATTTGCTCTTTCATAATTTTCCCTGCTATAAACATGTATGTTTCTTGGGAATAAAGATAATAATAATAAAACTTGAGAGGGATGTATCTTCCTGGATGACCTTTTTTTTAAAAAACTATAATATTCATGCCGCTTTATATTTTGAAGAACCATAGTGAATTATTGCTAATATAATAAGGAATTCATCTTTCAAGAAAGCCACAAAAACCTGGTAATCAAATAATTCTGAACACTCGGATGGAATGATATTGGCCTTCTAGGTCTTTCAGTTCTGTGGGTCGTTGTGATTGTCGGTGATTGATTGGATATACAGGTTGTCAGTAAAAGGTTGGGACTTGGCTCGGCTGTGGACTCCTGGGATGGAAACAAGTTGTTTTAGGTCAACTTACCTATATCCAAAATCATGTCGTTGTGTTGGTACAAGGCTTTGAAGTTTTTTTGGGAAAAAATAATTTTGCTCATGAAAAGAGTATGCTGAGATCGATTTGCATAATTTTTGGCATGGCATGTTCTGTGACTGTAAGTCACGTTTTGAGATGTTTTTGTACATCATCAGTGACCTGCAAGTGTTTCAAACAACCATGTTGCCGTACAAATTTGGTGATAACTTTTCGGAACTCGGACTGGGAACTTCCAGTTTTTTTTTCCAGAAATATATTCCCTTCAGAAATATTTTTTGTATTGTGCTAATTTTTGATAAGTCTTTGAACACAGTGGTGAAAATAAAGATAGGAATGAAGATTGATTTTCTTCAAGTATTCTATAATACATTCTGTATTATTGAAAATGAAAACTACGCCTTCCTGGACCAAGAATACATAGTTCTCAATGTACAGAGTGTAGAGTGTGTCAAACATGTATCATGAGATATTTGAAGAAGATGAATCTTCATTCTTATTCCATGTCTATGGACATAGATAACGCATTTATTTTCAACCCAGTTTTTCAAGGATTTTTTTGGCACAAATGTATGCAATAAATTGTTTTTTTCCCATGGAAATGAAGCAAATTATCAGAACAATTCAAGAAACCAATGTATTTTCAGTTGGCCAATAGGTACTGTAGATAAAGCATTCAAAAAAATCAGTGGCGCACATTTTATTGACAATAATATTCGGTAGATTGCCCCCCCCCCCCGGGGACACCACTGGATTTCATAATTCCAATTGAATCATGGCCCCATATCAGCCCCTCATGACAAATCATTGCCAAATTTCGAGGAAATCGATGGAAAAACATTTGAGATATTCTTAAAAAAACACACACTGTATGTTGAAAACTATTTCCGGACCCACATATTGAATGCATTTTTTATTTTTTCGAGTAGAATCATCCCATTTTACTTGACTTTTTGGAATTTGTTTTCCTCGTTTCTATAAAATGAAATTATTCGTATTATTTCAATATATTTGTAGTGGGACAAATCAGATGATTTGCCCCAAAATGTCACTGCGTTTAACAAATTTTTTTCATCAGAGAGCAAATTTTCCTATCAGGGAGTCTAAGAGAAAAATCCAGTAGCTTGTCAGTGACAATTTGTTGGAAAAATGTTTGAAGGATAGAAATATAGATATATTGAAAAAATATCGACTTTTTACTTATTTTTGGACGTTTCAGGATAGAATCTGCTCCTGTTCTCAACATAAAAATGCAAAATATTTATTTTTGGAAGTTGTGCTGCTTCACTTTTTAGTGTCATACCGATGTTGACATATGAATGACTGATTTTAGTGAACATCAGTATGACTCTGAAAAGTGTCAAACTATAAGCAGCACAACTTCTAAAAATGAATATTTTGCATTTTTATGTTGAGAACGGGAGCAGATTTGGTCCCGAAACGTCCAAAGATAAGTAAAAAGTCGACATTTTTTCAATATATCTATATTTCTTTCCTTCAAACATTTTTCAAACAAATTGTCACTGACAAACTACTGGATTTTTCTTTTTAGCTCTCAGATAAAAAAAAATTGTTGAACGCAGTGACATTTTGGAGCAAATCATCTGATTTGATTGAATATTTTTATTTTATAGAAACGAGGAGAAATCTCAAAAAATCAAGTAAAATGAATGTACCACCTCCTCGATTGACCTACAGACAGTATTTAGAATCACCCCCTTGATTTTTTGCGCATAATTTCCGGACACCATGTAGTCTATGTTGTGAATAGGACTATACGATTCTCAAAAAATCCGTCCGGGAAGCGTCCGGCCGGTTGCAACTAGGGTTCGACCGATACCGATATTTATATCGGTGATATCGGCCTCATTGGCCGATTATCGTATCGGCCTCATTGGCCGATTATCGTATCGGCCGATATCAAAAACCGATAGACCGATATATTTTTTTATTGGGAAAATTATAATATAGTAATTAAAAATTAATAAAATAAAACCCTATGCGGATTGCAACTGTAAAGTAAAATTATTTCACCCTACTAAAATACAAAAAAAAAAGATTAATACTGATAATTTAGTTTTGGTAGGCTGTGATGCAAAAACAATAAGTTTTCTGCCCTATCGGGAATTAGCCTGCTACGTTTTGCATCATAAATATTACCAGATTCAGAGAAAACTTGTTAACGGCCGATAGACCGATATATCGAAATATCGGTATCGGCCGATTATCAGTATCGGCTAAAATTTCTATATCGGTCGATCCCTAGTTGCAACCGGTGTGTCTCAAAACTGCCTAAACATGTGTGTGTTTTTTGGGACCAATGAATATTATTATTATTCCAGGAGGTGGGCAAGCCGACGCAGACGTCGACGCCTCAGCGGCAGACGGCGACGCGGGCGGCGGCCGCCGGGGCGGTGCGTAACGGCGCCGGGCCCAAGAGCAAGAAGGTGGCGGCGCGCAAGCAGTAAGAGACGGGGGGAAACCGCCTCCGGTGCGACTGGTGTGAGAAAATCGGAATCGCTTTACACTTTCGCAATTTTACATGGTGTGTTTGCTGCAATTTTCACTGGTAATAAATACCATTTGACGTTAGGGTTGAAATAAGGCATGACTTTATATGAAAAAAAGTAAAAAAGCCAGACTTTCTTAGTTGTTTATTTTGTTGAACCGTTTTCAGTACGATAATATGAATTCTAGCGTTTTTCTTGTGTAAGTTATGATGTCACCAAATAATACTGTTCATTCCTGTTATGAACCGTTTCACCCACAAAAACGAGTGAAAGACTAGGAAAACAATGGGAAAACGTTGAGGTTTTGAGGTTATGGATGTTTTGTGGTATTGTTTTGGCTGAATATTTGGTCAAGATCAATTAAAACTTAACACTGGTGATTCCATTACAATTACATTTCACACTCCTCAGAGCAATTCGTCAATTTGAAAAGTTATGTGTGTGCAAGTCCAAAATTTTCTGATTACCTGATCTGGATTGAAATCCAATATTTAATGTGAAGTTTAATTAATGTGTGTGAGAAATATCATGCTCTTTCATCTCTACGCCGGTATAGAGGCCGGCTGATGACGGATTCATTGGATAAGGGGGCCATACTTGAAGTCAAACGTGCTCCATTATGTCTACGCCGGTAGCCAGGCCGGATCAGCAACGGATTTGGCTGGATAAGAAGAGTATATACGATCGAATCTTATGAACACTGATAGGCAATCGGTGTTTTATGTTGCGAGTCTGAGTGATAATGTTATTACATAACCAAGTATTTATTCTTGAAAAAAATTAATTATTTGATCTGGAGAAATTCCTACCGTAAGGAGACAGAACTCCAATAAACTAAAAGAGAGGAAGAGATCAATTACTACGTCACGCTTGAAAACGGTGCAAAATCAATCTAGAACACTGTTCAACAAGAAGAAACAACTTTGAATTAATTCGGACTTTTTTTTTAATCAATTCACAAAATCAAATTCCATCTACCTAAACAAAATATAAAAATCGCAACAAAGAAACTAAGTTTTCATCTGTCAGAGCTTAACATGACAACGTCAAAAAATTCATTTGAATTAATTCAAGATGTGAATTACTGATTTAATTCATATGAATTAATTGGCGCCCCTGCTAGAGGTGTTACATTATTTCTGCTAAAAATCGAGACATAAGACAATTTCAAAATACGCTCTATTCATTCAAAATATTATAAGCAATGCAGTGTTGCCTCTTCTATCAAAAAGTAGCAACAACTTTGTTATTTCGAATAGAATACCCTGTATTTCATTGAATTTTCAGATTCTCCCTGAAGAGCTGATTTCATCGATTCACACTTGGGGTCTATCGGAAATGATTACAGTGATATAGGGTGTTCAAAATCGAGATTTTTCAACTTGAGGATTTTTTGTGTCGAAACTATTCATTATCGGCCAAAACGGCTTTCATGTCCCTATCTTAACTTTTGATTTACTATCTACTGACATCGAATTGGTACAAATACAAGGTGATTCAAGATTCAGAATTCTGATCACCCTGTATGTGTTCCAATTAAATGTCAGTAGATAGTAAATCAAAAGTCAAGATAGGGACATGATAATGAATAGTTTCTACACAAAAAAATCCCTAAGTTGAAAAATCTCGATTTTGAATACCCTATATCATTTTCGATAGACCCCAAGTGTGATATATCGATGAAATCAGCTCTTCAGGAAGAATCTGAAAATGCAATAAAATACAGGGTGTTCTATTTGAAATATCAATGTTGCTACTACTTTCTAGAAGTGGCAATACTGCATTGTAAAGTTGGTGTAAGCTCGAAGTGACATACCCTGTATATTCATGGAACATGAGAAACTTTGCAGCTAACCAATAATAATTATTACGGAATCAAACTGGTTGGCAGAATGTACAAAAACGTTCAGCTCTTTTCAAAAATCTCAGACGACATTGTAGCCCCAACGAAAAAAAGTGAAAAAAAAGTGTTTTTCTGTAATTGATGCGGGGACGGCAGTTCAACTATCAGAAATTGAACAATTAACCTGCAAATGATGAAGTGAAATCAGTTGAAAACAATTTGAGAAACAATTGAGAGAATTCGCATGACTTACCGTTTGTTAAGGAAAATCTTGAAATTCCATCTTATGATCAATTTATCGATTGGAAAAACGATATTGAAGATTAGAGATACTATATTCTCGTTGTCATCGCTCTGGATATTTTCACTCAAAGAGCACTGGAAAGAGGCAAGTTAAAATACAGGGCAGCAAGAAAATTAATTCAAATTGTCCAGCTTCCATTCAAGTGACTATGGATAGTATTACTGGTACAGTCGGATGCAATGAACATGTCGCAGATGGGCGGTGATGACAGCTGTAGTCACTTCTGCAATAAGATCGCTAACACCATCCAACCGCGAAAATTTTCTTTGCATCTAATTACATTCAAAATTGTTAACATTAAAACTAAAAACGCAAATTGGACATGAGAACGAATTGGACATGAGAACGTACTATGCTACCTGTTGCTAAAATTGACCAGAAAAATACCCTTTAGTGACAGTTTGGATGAAGTAAATCAACACGGAATAATATTATTACTGTTGAATCTATTCTCCTTGCACTTAAATGGAAAAGTTATGGTGGTGGTTCTTTATAACGTGTCACCGAATACAGGGTAATCCATGATTATCTCGGTCATTTCGGCAAACATTTTGTGTTTTTTCGAGCCTACTTGGCATTCGTCGTATTCCTTAAAAGCAAACTCGTAACTTTCTACACTCAGTTGAACTGTTTTCGCAGGTCAGAGATTTCAATTCCGATGAAGAACTAGGTTCCACTTATTGACCAGAAAAGGTTATTGAATATTGAAACTGTTTTCAGATTGAACAAACATGCGATTGATTAATTAGCATAGACGTTTGGGTGGGTAACTGTTATGATTGATTCCTGTGTTCGTTTCTACAAACCACAAATAATCACATTTCGGAGTTATATCCTAGCCTGATGAATAGAAATTTCATGGCAATCATGGTGGAAAGTCAAATGTGAACCGATTTTGAATCGATCTGGACATATGAACGAACCATGCTACCTAAAAATTACTAAGAATTGAGCAACGTGAAGCTTTGAATGAGGTAAACTTTATAACGTGTTACCGAAGCCATTTAAAGTTTCCATTCCCAAGGAAAAACTATTGACAAGAAAAGATTGTCAAATATTGAAAGCGCTCTCAGTTTGAACAATGACTTGTAAACATGCACATACAGTGTGTCCCACTTACCATGCTCACCATGGGTATCTTTTTAACGGTGAGAGATACGAGGTCGGTTAAAATTGAGTCGAACTGTTTTGCAGAATGTATGAAAACGTTCAGCTCTTTTCGAAATCTCAGAAGGCATTGTAGCCTCAACGAAAAAAAGTGGAATAGTGTTTTTCTGTGACAGATGCGGGGACGGCAGTTTAACTATCAGAGAAATTTAACCGTTCCTAAAAATGAATGTTACAATTCACCTGCAATGCTATAGTGAAATCAGTTGAAAAATGTTGAGTGAACAATTTGAAAAACAATTAGAGAATTCGCATGATATAACGTTTGTTAAGGAAAATCTTTAAAATTCCATCTTATTAACAATTTACCAATTGGTAAAACGATATTGAACAGAAAGAAGGAACTCATTTTATCGAGATTCTAGGAACAAGAAGAACGTCCAGATTAGAGATACTATATTTTCATTGTCATCGCTCGGGACGTTTTCAGTCGACGAGCACTGGAAAGAGGCAAGCTGGAATACAGGGCAGCAGGAAAATTAACATATTGCAGATTTTGTTTGCATCTGACTGTACATTTGAAATTGTTTACGTAAAAACTAGAAATGCATATTGGACATAAGAACGAACGCTACCTTTTGCTAACATTGACAAGAAAATACCCTTTAGTGACAATTTGGATGAAGTAAATCAACAGTAATAATATTATTACTGTTGAATCTATTCCCCTTGAATGAAAAAAAATGAAAAAGTTATGGTGATGGTACTTTATAACGTGTCACCGAATACAGGGCAATCCATTTGAATGTCACTCTTGGTCATTTCGGCATACATTTTGAGTTTTTTCGAGTCTACTTGATAATCGTCTTATTCCTTAAAAGCAAACTCGTACTTTCTACACTCAGTAGAACTATTTTCGCAGGTCAGAGATTCCAATTCCAATAAAAAACTAGAAAGACTCCACTTGTTGACCAGAAAAGATTATTAAATATTGAAAGTGTTTTCAGTTTGAATAATGACGCTTGTAAACATGCCAATGATAGCATAGAAGTTTGGGTAACCGTTATGATGGATTCCTGTGTTCGTTTTTACAAACCACAAAATCACACTTCGGAGTTATATCCTAGCCTGAAGAATGGAAGTTTCCTGCCAATCATGATGGAAAGTCAAATGTGGAATTCCGAAGAAATTTGGTACCGATTGTATATACCGGGCGTGTTTTTCATTCCATCGAAGAAAGTGCGCACTGATAGGTTTTTTGTCGTGACGTCACCAATTGTTCTGTTGGAATTTATGCTGGAAGGTTTGAACAATGGTTTATACAACACATTGATGGAAACACGGATTTTGTTGTGTGTCAGTCATCATGTATCTTGAGAATCAGAAAAGGCTAATTCGACTTTATTGATTAACACTGACTCTTTCTTCTGAAATCTCTCAAGAATCTCAAAAATCCTCAATATTAATTGTTTTCTATCAAATCAAAACAAAAAACAACACTAAAATGTGTCAACTGTCATGTCAATCTCCTTCAAACTGCTGGATTCTCAAAAAGCGATTTGAAAGTGCGCATTTTATTACAACAGTTTGATGGATGTCCATCAACATTCCAGCGGAATTTTGCAACAGTTTGATGGTTTCTTCTATTCATGCGCATGATAAAATGTTGGAATGAAAAATGCACCCACCCATTTGGTATCGATTTTGTTATCGATTTGGAATCGATCTGGACATATGAACGAACCATGCTACCTAAAAAATACTGAGAATTGAGCAACGTGAAGCTTTGGCTGCTAAAATCGCCCAGAAAAATCCTTGAAAGTGATATTTTGAATGAAGTAAACCTTATAAGGTGTCACCGAATCCATTTAAACAAAATCCATCTCCAATGAACAACTAGAAAGGCTCCACTTCTTGACAAGAAAAGATTTGTTGAATATTGAGAGTGCTTTCAGTTTGACTCTTGTAAACATGCGCATAGATGTTTGGGTATCCAGTATGAAGGAGTCCTGTGTTCGTTTTTGCAAATCACAAAATAGAATTTCGGAGTTATATCCTAGTCTAAAGATTGAGGATTTCTTGCTAATCATAATGAATTGAAGTCAATGTGAAATTCTGAAAAAAATTGTTACCGATTGTATATGTATACGCATGGATTGAATTCATACGGTTTTGAAGTTGTTACTCTGATGGTTATCGACGATATGCGACAAGGATTTTTCCGTGCTTTTCTAATCTGCAATAAAACAGATCAAGAGGCCATTTCAATATTCTATGAAAATATAAAAATGTATACTGGCTCACTGAAACTGGATGTTTTCATGTCCGATATGGCGGATTCGTTTTATAATTCGTGGATAACAGTTATGGACCTTCTCCTCGGGGGGGGGGGGGGGGGGGGGAATCTGAAAAAAGTCAAAACCAAGAAAAAACAAATTGAGGTCTATCATATACTATAAGAAAGGGACATTCCCTCTTTCGAAATTATGTTGGATCGGACAAAGGCGCTCATTGGAGATTCCTGTATTCAAGAATTTGGAAAATACTTGCTATCAAATTGCTATCAAATGAATGCTGGTCTAAATAGTATTATGCATTTAGAAAGGGTGCAGAAAATTTACATCTACAGGAACGTGATATAAAACAATTGGATGAATGTATACATATCCTTATACACGCAGGGGTAAAATTACAAGCAGAATACAAACTTTGAGAAGAAGGCATATAGCAAGTATGCATTTCGATTCAGATTAATAACAGAGGACAAAAATGTGGCAAAAATATATTCGACTACGAATTCAAGAAAACATGGTTGAATGCACGTGTAATATCGTTTGTAAAGATTGTAATACATGCATTCATAGATATATATATATGCACATGTGTTGATGATAGTATTAAATGGAATATGTGCAAACACATACACCTACTTTGCATGAAGGAAATTGAAGCCCAACAACAAATAGCACCAGAAATACCAACAAGTATGTCCTCAAACGATGAAGATCCAAATCGTTGATACATCTGAAGATAATTTCAAAAAGCAATTATTGTTTGTAGCGGAAGTGAGTAGGAAACATACAGAAGAACATTAATTGATGAAAGGAATAAAGACAATGAACCTGTTTCAGTGAACAATTTTACTAACCCTAAATAGTTCACTGTCGCAAACCGTTTTTTCCCCAGAGCTCTGTACATTCTTTAAATAATTATTGAAATACACGATATTTCATGACATGAAAAACGCGGGATAACGCGTGACGTAATCAGCCGGTGAACAAATAATAGACAAAATTCTAATACTCTATATGTGAAATTCATATCAAATTTTATGAAAATACCTAAACCATGAAAAAATTGAAATATAAAGTTACTTTATTGAAAAAAGCAATATCATCATTTAAAAAAGATTGAATATCCAGTTCTGATGAAGTATGAAAAATTCCTTTGGGAAATCCTTGAATGTAATAACAAAACCCACCCCACTAATTAACGGGATCTAAAATATTACCTTTTTACCCTACCTATACCACAAATACAAACCCTACCTGATCTGGTGAAATTGGCACCCTAGGGAGTCAGAAAACCAAGAAACACAACAAAAGAAGAAGAACCAATATGATTCGACATACGTACCATTCTCTCTCACTGAGACAAGTGCAAAAATATTTCTGATTGTCATTTATCAAAATATAAGAAATGAATATTTTGTCTGATTACTTTGAAAAAAATATGACTCAATGATCAATACCAAAGATAAGCTATTGATTTTGGAGTTAGTATTAACAATATCCAAAGAATTTTTACCAAAACTGTATCAAAGATGGCAAATGCATTGCAGAATTTTGGCCTGACACTAGGTACAGTAATGTTCAGAGCATAATAGACTGTTTTGAAGTTGAAATTGAGAAGCCATCAGTTATACAGGCAAATACCTGGTCTGAATAAGCTGTAATACAGTAAAATTCCTTTTATCTTGTACTCCAAATGGATTCATCAATTCCATATTATCTAAAGCATATGGAGGATAGAAGAGTATGTGAATTTTTTATACTTGAACCACACTCTTGTGTTCACCACAGTTTAGTGTCACTATTATCATTTTTTGTACTCATAGTATGTGCTCTTGTTAATATGCAGGAATCTACAATGAATTAAATTTCAGAGATTCACTCTGTATAACAGGGTGAGTCATTTTTCGTAGCAGGATATAACTTCAGATTTAACAGCTTGAAGAACAGATGTTTTCAAGATGAAAAATTCATGTGAACATTATGGGAGCTTTGTTTCCAATATACAGGAAGTCGAAGTTTGGGATTTTCTCAATGTTTTTCTAGTTTTCTCCTACAATTTTTGAAATGATGAATTGGAATTTGGTACACCTGTTACATACTCTTATACTATTACAGACTGTCTGTTAATCAAGAAGGTGGTGTATTCATTATTCCAGATTTTTTGGGAATATTTTAAAAAGCAGTGACATCTTGATATTTTATAAACACATCGTATTTGACATATCTCAATAATTTACTACAAGACCTGGAATGAAGATGTGGTAATGAAACTTTGTGGCAAAACTTGAAGAACACAAAAAAATACATACTCAGAATTATATCTGAAAAAGAGCTCCTACGCATATATGTTTTCATGAGACTTTCCTCTTGAAAAGTATCTTCTTTGAGCTGTTGAAGTCCTGCTACAAAAAACTGACTCACTCTGTATAACCTGAATAAGAGTTTCTTGTAATATTGTCAGTGACCTTGGAATGAAAGGGTGTTTGGTATGAACTAAAACACTGATAATATTCATTTCAACTAACTTTTATTATAAATATTTGCCATAAAATGAAATATAAAACTATTATTGTTTCGCTGCATCGTTTCTCCCGCCCAGCTATGCAGGATTATTACCTCGAAAACTGAAAAATTTGAAGGTTTTTATTCTTGAGCAAAACATTTTCCGTACAATTGCATCTATTTATATTGTGCGCTTGCGCCCTAATAACATTATTAGATGCACCTAAAATAATTTGTGGATGGATTCATCAACATAACTTCAAAGATAGATAGATATAAATATTTATTGAACCACGGAAAATTACATTTTCATAGAGGTTTTTGCTCTGAAAAAGCACAACAGATTGAAAAAATTCGTTGCACAGTGATTCCAATGGTTTGTAAAATAGCTTATTGCTTAGTGAATTGCAGCAAACGAATGTATCCAATGAAGAATTGAGAACTGTAAAGCGATTCCCAGAGACAATTGATGTGTGTAAGGTGAAATTTCCCGCGGGTCGTTTTCCGACAAACGATTGTGCGTATTATTTTTGATACTTTTTCATTTTAGTTATGGGTCGCCTTTATGTGTATGATTACGGGGGATTTTAATAATCATTAATGTGACATCAAATTGGATTTTATGTATATTTGTTACCTCTGACGTTGTAATGTGTAATAATGATACATCTGCTGAAATTCGTGGGTATGTTCTGATGTTTTCCAGAAAAAAAAACCGTAATTTTTTCAAACCATCAACAGTATATTGGAAAGTAACTTGCTGTTGAAGATGCTGCTGCAGATTTGTGTCGCAAAAAACAGCGGTTAGCTCATTAAATCTGCCACAAGATGATGTTTTCAGCAGTCTTGTAAACGAATGCAAAAACTTGTTTATGGGCATACGATGATTGACAATAATGCAAAGCCATCTAGTTTACTTTTCACTCTGCTGTTGAGTTCTCTCACAAGGTTTTTGAATTCAGTAAGTTCAAAGAAGACAACATCTTACAGTTGATCTAGAGGTCCTAGAGGAAGATGTCTCGTGTTTTAAGAGGTAGGGAGACATATTTGAATCTTCTGGAGAAAATGGAAATAATTTTTCCCAGACAATGTGTACTTGAATGTTTCATCAATTTCTCGTAATACTCATCTGCCTCATTTAATATGAAAAAAGTTAGTCAAAATCTTTTTCCATAGACATAATATGAAACGGCCTCCCGTGGAGTATGCTAAAAATGTCATCAGTTTCTGTGAAGCAAATCATGTAATATTCTATAATAATAATTGATGAAATATTTCAAGTTTACTACCTTGTAAATTATTATCATTTTGATGAACATATAAGTTTTTCTCATAGCTGAATCCGCTGGCACTCTCTTGAATTTCACCTTGTTGAATTTCACATTTCACCTTCATAACATTATCCTAGTAATGGAACAATCATCAGTAATCTGAGCTATTTCTCGTGCCCAGCATGAAATTATGGTTCCGCACAAAATAAAACGGAGTAATTAAGAGAGTGAGTGAGAGAGAGTGATTGAGTGAAAAAAGAAGGAAAGAGATGAAGTTTTCCAATATTTATGGATCAGCATATTGTTTTTTTTTTCTGTTGAAAATACGAATGTCAGATACCCATGAATTTGATAAAATTATTGCCCTATTCATTCTAGAATGCAAAACATTTTCAAATGTTGAATGGCGAATCGAGTAATAATCGAAAATGACTCGCGGAATATTCAATTTGAGCACCGCTTGAGCACTTGCCTGTTGAATAAATTGAAAATTCCTTCGCATTCTAATGCATAAATTATAGCTAAAATTGAATAGTGATTTACGTGAATATTGTTTTTACCAAATGATTGATCGGTATATTACATGATGAGAACATTAGTGATTGTATGTATTAGAGGCTCTAACTTTGGCGAAAAATCTGGAGCTGTTTTACTCCTATATGATGCGAATAGACCAATAGTGCGGAAATCTTTTGGTATACTACATATTTTCCAGTTGTATTTCAGATAACGTCAAGTTTCAGAAAGTGTCAATCGTATTTCAGAATAGTCAATTGAATTTCAAAGTCTAATTTGAATTTCAATTGATATTATCTGAAATTACTCTGAAATACAATTGACGCTTTCTGAAATTGAATTAACTATTCTGATATACAAGTGTACAGATGATGCTTTCTGAAATATAACTTGAAAAAGTGAAGATATAATGATTGAAATGAAAATATTATTATGATTTTTGAATGTGGTGTAGAAATGTAGATTGTGTACGTGAAATTTCGTTTTTTATATTAATCACTTTTAGTGTTATTGATTTGAGTTCTTTACATAAATAAATATGTACCTTATCATCTCTGCCTTTATCTTTGAAACCGAAACAGAAATTGGCAATCGTTCGCACTCCTATCGATTTCTATTTCTGGGAAAAATACGCAAAATATACCTCATTATTGTGACTATTGTGATAACAATGGAATTCGAATTATTAACCCTTTCAGAAAAACCATACTTGCACAAAAAAAACCTGACGAAGTAAAAGTTGTGAGGAATGACAGATGTGGTTTTGAAAATATCAGATATGTACAGTCGTATTCAATAAAAAGCGTACACGTATTGAAAAAAGAGGATTTCGGGATCCTAGTTCTAGTTGTGTAAAACTGGCTCAGCCAATGCTTTGTGTTCTCGAGAACCAATGACAACTTTACTGTCAACATTTGGTGAACAATCATTTCCGATAGCCCGTTTTATGCAGAATAGGATGACGTTAAGTTCCCTCTAATACAGGCTGATCCACGGTGGATGGCCTATTGTATCTGGAGAACGAAAAGACAGAACATTCTGAAAATTGGGATGCTTTGATAATTGAACATTCTCTATCCGCCTAAAATATTTTCATCGATACAGTGTTGCCACTTCTATCAGAAACAACTAGCAACTTCGTTATTTTAAATGGAGCACCCTGTATTTTATTGCATTTTTAGATTCTCCCTGTGAAGCTGATTTCATCAATGTGTCACACTTGGGGTCTAGCAGGAATGATTACATAGATATAGGGTGATCAAAATCGAGATTTTTCAATTTCAGGATTTTTGTGTGTCGAAAGTATTCATTATTGATCAAAACGGCTTACATGTCCCTATCTTAACTTTCTATTCACTATCTACTGACATTTAATTGGAACAGATACAGGGTGATCAGAATTCTGAAGTTAATATAGGGACATGTGAGCCGTTTTGATCGATAATGAATAGTTTCGACACAAAAAAATCCTAAAATCGAAAAATCTCGATTTTGAACACCCTATATCTCTATAATCATTCCTGCTAGACCCCAAGTCCCAGACAGCACCAGATATTCCATGAATCTCCCTATCATATTCCTTTTGGAATATTGGAATATTCTAGAAATAATCTGGAATATTCCGGAATATCTGTGGAATATTCTCTAAATATGCGAATGGGAATTCCTCAGATAATCATAGAATATACCCAAAAGAATATTCTATGTTGAATGTTCCTGGAATATTCCAATAAACATATTCTAAAATGAAAAAAAGCGACCCATGTAGGGATCGAACTCGTGACCTCAAGACTATCAGAGCAACGCCTTGACCACTAGGCCAGTAATCGAATTGAATAATGTTATACATATCAAGTTCTTGTGAGAGCATTGTTCGAAATCGGATCATGAACACTTTTTGTTTCAAAATCCCCTTACATCTAATTGATGTTCGATACTCATATCTCTGAAATAATAAATGGTATTTATGTGTTGAGAAACAAAGGAATATTCATGGAATATTTCATGAATATTCACCACCGAATATTCAGTTGAGAATATTTCATGAATATACCGCACAGAATATTCAGTTGGGTATATTTCATGAATATACAACAGAGAATATTCAGTTGGGAATATTCCTGGAAGATTCATACGTGAATATTCCCTTAACATGTCCGACTATTCACTTTGGAATATTCCTTTAGAAGATATTCTATGAATATCCAGTGCTGTCTGGGGTGTGATGCATTGATGAAATCAGCTCTTCAGAAAGAATCTAAAAATGCAATAAAATTCAGGGTGTTCCATTTGAAATAACAAAGTTGCTAGTTATTGCTGATAGAAGTGGCAACACTGTATCGATGAAAATATTTAAGAGGGATAGAGAATTTTCAATTATCGAAGAAACCCAATTTTCAGGATGTTCTGTCTTTTCGTTCTCCAGATACTTCTAATAGGCCATCCAGCCATCCACCGTGGATCACCCTGTATACTTGTTCGCTTTTTTTTGAATGCGACTGTACCTTTGATACATGAAGAAATGCATTGAGAATCTGCATTTTCTATCTGATAAACTGACAAACATAAGTAGTAGTTCATGTACAGATACGTTGAATTGTATCAATGTTCTTCCTTTCAATTATTGAATATACAATTCAATACTGTTCCAAAATTCAGAGATGCCACTGTGTAATCACAACCGAAGCAGTATAGTGGCAACACTGTCCTGAAGTCTCACAGGTCATAATGCAATTCCCAATAGAAAATATGCGTACTCCACCTATCGGTGTTCTTGAAAGCTGTCAAAGCGGCATGTTTACTTTGTTTTCATTGGTCATTGGTTCACATTTGTTTTTTTGTTTGTGCTTATTGGTGTAACATCATCAAAACAAACCGCTCAGAAGTGTTCCAAGTTGTTGCCGTCGGGTAGGGCAACGTTTTATTTTCTATGGCGAATATGCAGTGAAATGAATTTGTTTAGGTTTCAAAAGTAAATTGAAGTGATGTGAAATTTTCTTGAGAGCCAGAGAACAGTGTAACAAAATAATCTAGTGATCGAGATATAAGTGGAAGTGTGTTCCATCAAGTCCAACAAAAATATGGTCGTTTTTGAATCAAGGTTATGTTTTATAATTTCAGCGTTCCTAAATGCCGAATCGTTGTTGTGTGACAGAATGTAGGTAAGTCAAATTGCGCTTCGGAAAAGGAATATACATTTCCTAAAATTAACTGCAATATCTAGTAAACATTAGACTCCTCAACATTCTGCAGTTGTTTATTTCGTTAAAACAGATATTGGATAATTGATATTACATATTCCAGATGGATCAATTTGAAAAATTTTGCCTAGATACCCCTCTCAATTTGTCGAAATTGTTGCACCTTTTTAAAACCTGTTACATGATTCAATGTTCACTCATGCACAATAATTATAGAATAGTTGACTCGATGTTATTTTCGATTAGATACAAATTGAAAAAATGCCGAAAAACTGACAATTTCATGCACTTTAGGGAATAAAACTGTACTTTGAATCCCTTGTTTAAATAACTGAAGTCGCATTCTCAGCCCCTCAGGAATTAAGAGTAGATGCTGGAATGTTTTTTCAAAGGCCATTGCAACACTTTTACATGGCAAGATCACTTTCCGATGTCAACTATGATAGGACTTGTTTATACGTCCATGGATAGGACTATTTCACTCATCTTAAAATTTTCACATGATCTGACCAATCACAAATCAATGGAAACTAAAATTAATCACAGAACTCATCCCAGCAAACATGATTTTTGCGGCCCTCTAAAGGTACAATGAAACTTGCCGGCGAGCGGTAACAGCGGTCCTCTATTGTACAACTAAATTGGGCCGGCTAGCCCGTGTCCCGGCGGCCGACAGCCGACCGCCTCACTAGAGCCATCAGTATGCCGCTTATTACGTTGCAGGGCTTCTGGTGGGCAGAAGCAAGTACTCAAATGTACTGCATTCATGGCATATCTTCGGCCCGATTGAGACTTTTCAGAGACTGCCATTAATTGGCCGCTTGAATATTTTCATTCCCCCGATAGAGGAGTCTTTCAGGGCCGTTGGTTAACGGGGTTGAAGGAATTCAATATTCATAGTATTCTGTTTTTTGATGTCCCATTATTCAACTAGGTTTGTCAAAGATTAAATAAGGTAATGCACATATCTCAGTGAAAATAGGTTTTTTGATAGGTATTCCAGTTTATATCACCACTTGGAAAGCAACGTATCTCATTTTCACTCAGATTTGCATCACTCTCTCTTTATTTTCAAACTGGTTAAAAAATGTGGAACTTCAAAAAACAGAATTGAGGTCTCCGAGTTTTTTGTGAATCCTCTGGGTAAAACAGAAATGTGGAATTCACTCCTTACCTGAAGTTGTTGAATAATTACATAAAAATCTCTGAGATGGCATTCTGATATCACAGTTATTTCCAGGAAACTAGCAGTATAATAATACCCCATACAAAAACAAGAACTGAAAATATCCATGTGTGTATATTATTGCCATGATCACAACCAATACACATCACAACTATGGAAACATCAAACATCTTAATTCTAGTTCTACGTATCACTCTGTATCCTCATTGTTTCAAAAAGTTGCTAACTCTAGGTCAAAAACTACATCACCTCTATGTACCTACCGAATAACTTGAAAGGTATGTAGGTAATCAGTTATTATATTGATCAAGTTATTGTCAACAATGAAGTTCAATCTACAAGAAAACAATTTCCAGATATGGAGAACCTTACTCTTCATCATATTGATATGAGTGTTGCCTGGAAGTGAGATATCATATACCATGAAGAAATTCATATCATATAGTCTGGATCATTGTGTGCTTTCTTCATTAATATCTGTGATTGATGGGCTTCTGGTTGTTGATTTTGTAGCTGAAAGATTGAATGATTTCATTCTCTACTAATCCAAAACATGCAACCTTATACATACCTACAGTGTTGAAATATAACTGTTTCTTCAAGTAGCTATCTTTGATTTTCGTTTTGATTCATATGTAATGAAAGCTCATGCATCTTCAAAGTCCTCAATTATTATATTCTTGTGTATCCGCTGAACACGTCCAAACTATTATTGCATCTGTTTGTCCAATGGTGTTTGTTAAATTATTATCTAAAATAGAATTTTTTAGCTGTGCAAGTTTGTATATATGTTTGTTCCTCACTCACTCTGTATTTATTTCAATTCCCTTCTATTTTGTATAAAAATCCACAAAAAAACCAAACACGAACTGAACCATAACTGAACACAGTACTAAAATCTCTTTTGAGAGTGTTCTTCTCTTCTTCTGTTGTCTTTATTGGTTTTCTGACTCCTTGCGGTGCCAATTCCACCAGATCGGGTATAGGATGTATTTACTTTATGTTAAGGATTAGGAAGGTGATTGACATGTTAATTCCCTTTGTTAAAGTATGGATGAGTTTTATAACATTCAAGGTTCCCATAAGACATCACAATTCTACAAAGATAATAGAAGTAAAATAGAGTAATTGTTCCAGTAATTTCCATACAGTATTCAGATAGTAATCAGACTTTTTTCAATAAATTTACTCAACATTTTTATTTTGTCATGATTTAAGTCTCTTAGAATCATTTGATATGAGAGTGGAGGTTTGAGCCCTGATTTTATTAACTTTGAATATAGATTATCAATGTTTTGTTTATTATTATCGCATTCGAAAAAGAAGTGGTTAATATCTCCTATTTTCCCACAATCACAAAGATTGTTTTCCTTTATTTTGATTCTACATAGGTGATCTGGTAAACTACAATGCCCAATTCTCAGTCTAGTTATTGCTGAATATATTTTCCTCGGGAGGAATTGACAAGTGCTGAACCAAGGTTTAATTTGAATAAGGGGTTGAATTTCTTTAAGTCTTTTACCTCTAATGTTTGAAGTCTCATTCCAGAAATTCTGGAATTTGTTTTTCATAAGAGTTTTGATATGGGGAATCAGGTCCAAATTTTGGATTTTGTCTGTTTTGTATCTAATATTTGCATTTTTGGCTGCTTCATCTGCTTTATCATTACCTTCTATATTACAATGGCCTGGAATCCAGCAAAGTATGATTTCAAAATTTTCCTTTTTAAGCTCAAACCATGTCTCTTTAATTTTAAGATATATATAATTAGTACTAGTATTTATTACGTTATTATGCATACCTGTAATTGCGCTCTTAGAATCCGAGCAAATTAAATATCTATCTGGTTCATCATTTATTATTAATAATGCAAAGTATATTGCCATTAGTTCTGCAGAAAGAATAGAGGATTTTGGGTGGATTATTCCCCCCTTCGTCATATTTTTGTGAGGAATATATATACCAAACGATGTCTTGTCTTCAGTCTTGGACCCATCAGTAAAAATTAATTTATGGTTAGGCCATTTCTCATTAATGATATCTAGGAATTTCGAATTATTAGACCTATGAATTTTGTCTTTTTTCTCAATACCTATACTATGATAAATCTCATACTTGTCATATATACTTTCGAGTGGAATATTGAATGCAGGATGGTTACTTGAAGATATAACTTGGTTAAACGGTGGCAACAAGGACTCACGAATTTGAGAGTGTTGAGACAACATAAACAAAGAAATCAATTTACGCCATACTGAATCATTGTTACCACTGCAAAATGATCAAAATAAAAATTCACGCGAGCGAGGGATGCCAACGTTGAGTGAGTGATGATGGCACACTCCGTTGAAATTTTGATGGCCCTTTGACTTGGATACATACAGCGGAAAACGAGAGACTGGGAAACAGAGGCCTATAATAAGTATGTGTACATTCTGCCTTCGTCACATAATCCTTCAAAATTATTTGGAGGGCCTTTCGAGGCATGCCTACATCGACATTTGCCCGCCGTTCTCGCCATGGGCCCGGCTTTCTACCGCCTTTCGATGTTTGCTGGGATAGACCTAGAAATAAGCTAATGCAAGTGTAACTGGATAATCAACAGCTTTACAAAAATCATATGAAATTTCCACGACAAAATTCATAGACTGATATCAATTGAATGGCTAACAAGAGATCGATGAATTATTATAAACTTCAAATTCCTTACGAGATCATCTGGCAACTGTGTGAAAATGAGCCTGTGTCATTTTGTCTGACGTAGACTCAGAAATCTAATACAACCAGTGTGCTAATGTTCTTACATGGCTTTTACGGCAATGGTGATCATGCGCACATTGTCGAACATTGTCAGTTATAATTATATTTCCATACGCAAATCTTATTTGAAGACACAAGTGGATAAAGGGTCTATGTGACATTTTAATGAAAAATGAGATTTTTGGGTGGATAAAGGATTTAAGTGAGTAGAATGTTTTCCCTACTAATACCGTTCATCTATTGTACAAAATAAGAAAGTTATATATTGATGAAAGACTCGATGAAAGATCTATGTTCACCTATGTTCTATCATTGCCACTGGATGAAGGGTTCAAGTACATTGTATTGTATGAACATGAATCCTTCATCCATGATTATTCTATTTGTCGGGTACTTGAAACAAACTCTGTTTATTTGAAGGGTGAAGGATTCATGTACCTTTGTTGAGTTTTTTTTTACTGTATTATATACCAGTGTCAGATGTACTATGCAAAATTGTGTAATAAAGGTCTATTCAAACCAGCGATTATTTTTTTCATTCAACGCAATACAAAAAACTGCGGCATCAAAAATTTTGAACATCATTTGCTTCAAATTAATTTTGTGTGACTTGAACCCTTTATCCACTTGTGTCTTCATTTATGCATTAGGATTTAGTTCATATTTCTTACGAAACTTCTTGTAACTGGATAAACAGCAGCTTTACAAAAATCATATGAAATTTTCACGACAAAATTCATAGACTCAGTATTTGCACCAAACTTTGTTTCATGTCCTAAGAATTATAACGAGAAAAAGAATTTTAAAACTGGGCTTCAGAGGGATGTATCTCCCTGAAGAGCTTCTTAAAAAATTATGATATGCATGCCGGCTCATTTTTCTCGTCATTTTTTGAAGAACCATATGGTGAATTATTGCTAATATAGCCTAAACCACCCTGTATATTAGCTCGCCCATTTCTATCAAATGAACACTTTAGTTGATGGAAAATACATCTAAACATTATTCCTTATAACATAACGGAATTCATCATAACAAATATCATATGAATTTTTCGAAATGTTTTGCTCTTTCAAGAAAGCCACAAAAACCTGGTCCTGGTAATAAAATAATTCTGATTCCGCCTCTGGCATTGTCGCGTCTTTACTGCGCATGCTCTCATTTGTCGTTCGAGCCCCGTCAGGGAACACTCGAGTAGAATGATATTGGCCTTCTAGGTCTTATACAGGGTAACTCACGGTCGATGCATGGTACGTTAGACGTTTATGGAGAACGGGACATAGGATCATTCTGAAATTTTGGTTACTCACGTAGTTGCTGTTGGTCTATCGATCTGGATTATTTTCAGCTCTGCGGCGTTGCCGCTTCTATCAAAAAGTAGCAACAACTTTGTTATTTTAAAGAGAACACCCTGAATTTTATTGCATTTTCAGATTCTCTCTGAAGAGCTGATTTTATCGATGTATCACACTTCTTGGGGTCTAGCGGAAATGATTACAGAGATATAGGGTGTGAAAAATCGTCATTTTTCAACTTTAGGACTTTATTTTGTCGAAACTATTCATTATTGGTCAAAACGGCTCACATGTCCCTATCTCAACTTTTGATCAACTATCTACTGATATTTAATTGGGACATATACCGGGTGATCAAGATTCTGAATTCTGCACGACCCTGTATTTGCTTAAATTAAATGTCAGTAGATAGTTGATCAAAAGTTGAGATAGGGACATGTGAGCCGTTTTGACCAATAATGAATAGTTTCGACAAAAAAAATTCCTAAAGTTGAAAAATGTCGATTTTTCACACCCTATATCTCTGTAGTCATTTCCGCTAGACCCCAAGTGTGATACATCGATGAAAACAACTCTTCAGAGAGAATCAGAGCATAATATGTCTTCTCGATTATTAGTTCACCCGCTAGTCGAGTGATGGCTGCTTAATCGATGCAGAGATATATTTCGTGTCTGCAATAGCACGTAAAGTGCACGTAACTTCGAAAAACATGGCTGACACTGACATCACATAATGTCTATGTGGGTGCCTTCACAATGTTCATATTTTGAATAGATTTCATGTCGATTTCGATCAATCATTTTTGTATAGTTATAAGCTTATTGTTCAACAAAATATCCACTGGTATTTGATTTTTGTATTTGTTTCATCATAACTTGTTTGTGAGTCTTTGCATTACCACTAGGTATGTATAGTTACGTATTATTGCAAATTCCTGTTTTCACTGTCCTGGAATAGCTGAACGTAGATACGAGAAAAATTGAATACTTAGATATATCATCGTAACCAGTTAGAAAACGCGTCATTTTGTATGACGATGGGACTTATACGTGCTATATTTTTTCTGAATTTGCTGAAAAATTTCGCTTTAGGCAAGTTGACTTCCTATCTTCCTAAGTCACTTTGAAGTATATTCTTCGAACAATAATGGTCACAAATCAGCGACAAAATTTACGGAATAAATTCGTTCGATATTTTCATTTGTGGAGAATGCTTATTTAAGTTCAGATTTCACAAGTGATAGCTATATCGAGGAAGCAGCACAAACAGCACTATTCTCTTCGTCCATCCATATTATTATGTCGTGACTGGTGTTGAAACAATAATGTTTGACATTTTATGATAATGTGCCATAAAAATGAACACGTTTATGATGCATGTTGAATTATATTCGTTCAGATTTAATTTTTCATGAGTTTCCCTTTTTGATTTCATTCACGAACTAAGTATCGTCTTGGTTTCATTCCTCGTTTCATTCACTAAGTGACATAACACGTATGTGCAATAACTGTCACTTCGTCCTGAATCTCATTGTTTCTTCATTTGCAATAATATTCCTGATATGAAATAACATTCTTGAAACAACTTCGGTATCGAAATATCGCTAAACATCCCGCCAGGCGGGATGTTGGTTGCTCTTATAAAATTCTTGGGATAGTAGATACGTGTTATTACATTTTCACCGTCGACATTATATCCCTAGGGAATCATACGCCACTTCTGCCTCTCTCTTGTTACCATGCAGAGAAATTATCTTCTACTTCCGCAGGCGTAAAAAGTTCTTTTTAATATCTCAACGAATTGTTGCCCTCGTCCGGTCGGAATTAAAAGTTTTCGCATCGGCATTAAAAATGTCACTGAGTCCCTGGGTTTTAATATACTATTATGCACCTCTGGGAATTAAGGGGAGAGAGAGAGAGAGAGAGAGAGAGAGAGAGAGAGAGATAGAATATGCCTTATTGTCTAAAGATGTGAAATCTTATTGACAAAGTAAGTCAAAACAATAACCTTAAAAAAATCAAAACTAGAACTAGAGGAAATCGCTATTATAACACCACAATTTAAAATCTATTTGAAATTTAAACACTCTTTATGAGCTAGTTCATAAGAGACACATTACTACATATTAAAATATTCCTTTTAGAAATGATTTTATGGTTGAAATGTATCATTGTAAAACTCTTGTAAACTATAATAGGCCGGGTTTATCCGAAAAGAGTGTTTTTATTCTCTGTTTGAATTTTTTATTTGATCCAACTTCTTTGATATCTTTTGGCAAATGATTAAACATCTTTTATACAGCCTACATAAATTGCCTATTGAATCTCTAACTGGAGCCGGTGATGGAATTGATGTAACTTGAGGTTACCAGCTTGTCGGGTGGCATGGTGTGCATGGGTATAGTATCGAATTTTCCTAGATGTTTTTTAATCAAACAGACCGTTTTCATGACAAACTTAAAATTTTGTGTTTAATTAAAAGGGATCTGCAGGTGTCACGAATTTTTGCTTTGCACATATATTTTAATGCGCGTTTTTGCAATATAAAAACTGAGTTAATGAGAGATGAACATTACACACCGCCCAAAACGGAATTCCATACTTGAAAAGATATTCAACTGAAGAGTGATGAACAACCTTAGAAGAAGAAAATCCTAGTTCATTTGATTTTACTCTCACCGCATAACACCCAGAAGACAACTTTTTGAACGCATTTGAGGCCCTAAAGTAGCACTTTCATTCCCTTTGGGATGCTGCAGGGTAGGGAATCATTAGAAATAAAATAATTCTCTGGAGTAAACAAGACTTACCTTTATTCGAAATAGAAATAAATAATGTGACACAATGATAAGAGATTTTTCAATAATATATATTTGATAAAGAACACAAAACGAAAATATCCAGTACAATTGAAATGTAGAATCATGTAATATCCTAGAACCCAACTTGTATATGGATGTGTGTGTCAGAAAGGGTACCTTATATTATCAATATTCGAATTCAGTAACGCAAGGCGATCACAGATAAACAACTGTCAAATGTAACATGCATAACGTTAGAAATTTTCCCATCTCAAAATTGCACATTTCGATTGATATGAATTATATCAACGCATTTTATAATATGTATATAATGTATATTCAATTATTTAAAAACATTCATAGCTAATTCTAAATGTACTGGAATTACACTAAACGAAACGTATATATCCCTAATTCCTTTTTAATACAGGCAAATGGTAGTTTAACCTCGCAAAAACAGTATTCGGTTTCATTGTCGTTCCCTAGTTTTTCGGTGTGCTGAATCCATATCTGGAGTTATCCAACAAATTTTCCTGGTCCGTTTTGAGATATTCGTAAAAACAGCGAAATTTTCACTTTTTTGTTTTTTTTCTTGATTCCAAAATGTGTGAATGGTAGCAACTAAATAACAACCCAGACCTTGAAGTAGACTAAATTTGCACAATTTGAAACCAAATAATGGTGTATGCACTGGTGTAAGTCTAACAGTGTTGGAGTAACAGCACTCCAAAAATGAGTAAAGTCCAAAAAGTTATATATTATACAGGGTGGGTCACGGTGGATGGCCTATTAGAACTATCTGGAGAACGAAAAGACATAACATTCTGAAAATTGAGATGCTTTGATAATTGAACATTCTCTATTCGTCTAAAATGTTTTCATCGATACAGTGTTGCCACTTCTATCAGAAACAACTAGCAACTTTGTTATTTCAAATGGAACACCCTGTATTTTATTGCATTTTTAGATTTTTCCTGAGGAGCTGATTTCATCAATGCATCACACTTGGGTTCTAGCAGGAATGGTTACAGAGATATAGGGTATTCAAAATCTAGATTTTTCAATTTTAGGATTTTTTTGTGTCGAAACTATTCATTATTGATCAAAACGGCTCACATGTCCCTATCTCAACTTCCGATTCACTATCTACTGGAATTTAATTGGAAAAAATACAGGGTGCTTCAAGATTCAGAATTCTGATCACCCTGTATCTGTTCCAATTGAATGTCAGTAGATAGTGAATCGAAAGTTAAGATAGGGACATGTAAACCATTTTGATCGATAATGAATAGTTTCGACACAAAAAAATCCCAAAATTGAAAAATCTCGATTTTGAACACCCTATATCTCTGTAATCATTCCTGCTAGACCCCAAGTGTGATGCATTGATAAAATCAGCTCTTCAGGAAGAATCTAAAAATGCAACGAACTACAGGGTGCTCCGTTTGAAATAACGAAGTTGCTAGTTGTTTCTGATAGAAGTGGCAACACTGTATCGATGAAAACATTTAGGCGAATAGTGAATGTTCAATTATCAAAGCATCCAATTTTCAGAATGTGATGTCTTTTCGTTCTCCAGATACTTCTAATAGGCCATCCACCGTGACCCACCCTGTATGTTTTGGGTCAACATTTCAGCTAAATATTAGGAAAAATGCTAATCCTATAAGAAAAATTTGAGAAAAATGATCAGAAGTTGTATAAAATTCTTTTAACTTCAATTCAAACTCAGAACGACAGGATTAGATTGAATACTCGACTCATAAATTCGAAAAAAAAACATGAATCGAGGAAATTGAAAATTGGTAATATACGATCTGAACCCTTTCCATGACTTGAAAACTTGGCAATTCTTCCATGAATTAATATTTGTTTTTTATATGTAAGATGATTATAGTTATGAAATAGCAACGATTTCGAGATATTCACAACATAATAAACACATAACATTAATGTAAAGAATATATAAAATAGATGATAAACATCAGCAACCAGTTCAAGGTGAACTTGATTAACTGTTTTAGCATCTCACACTTTTTTGGCAGTTTTTTCTTGAAGATATTCTAGAGGTGGAGAAGCAACCAGGACCTTCTGGACCAGGGCCTTTCGATACATACGCGCGTCGTAACAAGAACGTTTTAAATCAAAGTTTCTTGCGACTAATTATGTTAATAATTATTGATATTTTCCCAATATAATCATAATCTTGCTTATAAGACAAAAGTGAAGTGAAACCATGTAAGAAACGTGAGGTTTGCAAGTCATGAAAGGAAAGGGTTCAGATTGAATCCTATCAAAATCCAATTTCTTAATTTTTTTATATTTTGCAAAATAAATGATTGGAGATCGAAAGTATTCCTACAAAACTCCATATTGAAAGTGCAAAAAAGTTTGCACAACGGCAGAAAGTGTCCTGCAGCAATGAGCATCGCTATTATCTCAAAGAAGAAGAAGATCTAAATGATAAACATCAGCAACCAGTTGAAGGTAAACTTGATTAACTGTTCTAGTATCTCACACTTTTTTGGCAATTTTTTAAAGATATTCTAGAGGTGGAGACGGAACCACGACCTTCTGGAGTACAGTGCCTTTCGATACTGAAGCGCGTCATTTAACAAGAACGTTTAAAATCGAAGTTCCTTGGGCCTACTTATGTTGTTAATTATTGATATTTTCTCAATATAATCATAATCTTACATATAAGACACAATAAGTGAAGTGACACCATGGAAGAAAGGCGAGATTTGCAAGTCATGGAAGGAAAGGGTTCAGATTGAATCTTATCAAAATCCAAATTCTTAATTTTTTATATTTTGCAAATTGAATGATTGGAGTTTTACTACAACTTCATATACTTCTGAAAAATTTCCTCGAAGTCTCACTATTTATTTCTCCCATTATTCAGCACAAAATTTGACCCAAAACATAAAATATCAGTTTTTGGACAAATTAACCCATTTTTGAAGTGGTGTAAATCTCGAGCAAATTCAGTCTTTCTTGAAAAAGGTGTCGTGATTTGATTTTTCGCTACAACACATACCTACTTATCGAAATTTTAAGCAAAAAAACAAGAAAGTGCGAGAATTTGGCTATTTTTTATGAATGTTTCGAAACGCACTAATACATTTTTTAGGATACCTCCAGATCCCGATTGAGCGCGAAAAAGAACATACGATATGATGATAAAACAGACCACTGGATTTTTTGCAAGGAAAGGGCGTATTTTGAAACCGTTTGCCTGGGTTATTTTGTAATAATAACTATCATAAATGATATTCGTGTAGGTAGTATCAAAGTTTTGGCAAAATATTTTTCGTCCAGATTTATTTGAGAAGTTATTCAAAATAAATGCAGTTACTCATGTAGTTATAGAGGTATTGATAAATGTGTTGTCACAGAGTATGTCTATAATAACGCACGTGTGCAATAACATATTTTCACTGTTTTATCAAAAATGTCTTATAATATGGTGCTTGTAAATCACACATATGAGTTCATATTAGGTACTTCATATAATGCCAAAAATCCCCCTCCACCGTATATTTCGAACGACTGATGTTAAAAATTTGATTTATGTCCATGACTGTTGGTCATTATTAAAAAATTTTATGTGGTGGAGTTGTGACTGTAAGTTCTTTCACCCTTCCTGATTTTCAAAAATCATTCCTTAAATAGTCCATGAAAAAATCCCTTGAATTTTTGCTGCATGTTATACAAGTATTTCTAGTTCCTCACAATGTTAAGTTCAATACTTGTAGGGCATTCTATAACATACCATACAGACTCAAAAAATATTTTTGCCACATTTCCACAGATGGAACTACTATGAATCGATCTCGCTATTGTTTTATCATTTATACAGTGTGTCCCACTTACCATGCTCACCATGGGTATCTTTTTAACGGTGAGAGATACGAGGTCGGTTAAATGACACCAAATGTGGAGTTAGTCAAGGCCAACTATAATAAGAAAAAATATTTTGATAAAATTTATTCGTTTTTGTTTTATACGCAAAAAACAGATTTTGATCATTTTCATGTCTCCTCCGTAACTTCTTTATTCATGAAAATATTCAAATAGGAATTTCACATTCTCAAGGCAGTTTTTCAAACTGATTTCGAAAAAAGTATGTAATTTATACCAACTCTTCTAGAATTTGAGATATCAGCACCAACTTTAGTTTTTCAAATGTAGGTCATAGCTCACTATGACTTAGTTACAAATAACTTTTTTCCTCTCACAGATGATATGGCGCAGTAATAGTTTTGTGTTGATAACAACGGAGTTATCGTCATTTATACAAAAACAAAAAATTATCTGGAAGCCGCCATCTTGAATTCAGAAATTTTAACAAAAAATCATGATCCCCGACCTCAAAAACCCCCACTTACCAATTTTGAATGGAATCGGACCAAATCTTGTCCGCCATCTTGGAGCAGCCATTTTTTTTAATTTCGACAAAAATTCCATAATGTATTGTCACCAAAATTATGAACATCTGCCAAATTTCAAGTTAATCGGAGTTATGCAATTTTTGTTGAAATTAAAAAAGATGGCTGCTCCAAGATGGCGGACAAGATTTGGTCCGATTCTATTCAAAAATGGTAAGTGGGGGTTTTTGAGGTCGGAGATCATGATTTTTCTGTTAAAATCCATAAATTCAAGATGGCGGCATCCAAATAATTTTTTGTTTTTGTATAAATGACGATAACTCCGTTGTTATCAACACAAAACTATTACTGCGACATATCATCTGTGAGAGAAAACAAAGTTATTTGTAACTAAGTCATAGTGAGCTATGACCTACATTTGAAAAACTAAAGTTGGTGCTGATATCTCAAATTCTAGAAGAATTGGTATAAATTACATACTTTTTTCGAAATCACTTTGAAAAACTGCCATGAGAATGTGATATTCCTATTTGAATATTTTCATGAATAAAGAAGTTACGGAGGAGACATGAAAATGATCAAAATCTGTTTTTTGCGTATAAAACGAAAACGAATAGATTTTATCAAAATATTTTTTCACATTATAGTTGGCCTTGACTAACTCCACATTTGGTGTCATTTAACCGATCTCGTATCTCTCACCGTTAAAAAGATACCCATGGTGAGCATGGTAAGTGGGACACACTGTATACAATAAGCAGATGTGTACCGACAACAATATTCAATCAACAACAGATATTTAATTTATCCGTGAATATATGGTGATTCGGAATTCATATATACTATGTTTCATAGATTTCTCTTGATACTTCTATTACTTTTGTGGCCATATGGCATTTTGGTACTAGTAGTTTTGAAATATTTCGACAGATGACACTTATACAAATGCTATTTTCATGAGAATTATTTGCTATTATTAATCGAAATGGAGGAGTTATGGAAGCAATTGTTATTTGGTAGTACCTATCTGAAGAACACCATACAACTTTTTTGTCGTTTTTTTTATATGGGTATATAGATTAACAAAAAAGTCAAGGGTTGTTCGAAATATCACTGAAATATACTCTGTTATCCACCTATACCTACACCTAGATGATGAATTTTTTTGAGATATAATTTCAAATCCAGTTATGATCAATTTGAGGGATACAACTACCATAACCAAAAAATGTTTGTAAATTTTCGCAATTGAAAATGATACAAGAGATATTCCGGCTGATCATTCAATCTATCTGCTACAAATTGAAATCCGAGTTGACATCAAAATAAAAATTGCAGATATTTGTTTGTGAAGTTCCAGTACCAATATTAATATTAAAATGGTCACATGGAGTGACACGTGATAGTACTAAAGTAAAAAGTCTAACATCCCAATACTTCAGTGCATTATTATATATATATTATATATATATTTATATGTAATTATAATAATCATAATAAGTTAGGAAGTATGAAGGCATATAGATAGTTTCATATTATTTATACATTTTTAAAAGATTCATTTCTCAAAAAAAAGTGTATCAGTACCTGATATTATTTTAGATTAGTATCAACATTCTGTATAATATCAAGTTAAGAATACAAAAAAGCTATTCAAAATTAACGATAGCTATCACAAATAATCGCTTATTATTGCTTGGAGAAGTCCAAGCTATATTGGAGGATGATCAACATTTACAATTAATATTCGGCAACAAATCATATGTATGTATATAGGGTGTTCCGAAATTTGAGTCCTATCATGCTGGTTTGCAAGTATTTGCCAAAACCCAGAGCGATATACTATACAGGGTGGCCCACGGTAGATGGTACCTTAGACGTATACGGAAAACGGTACATTGGATTATCCTGATTTGGTTACTCTAATAAGCGTTTGTGATCTAACGATTCAAAATATTTTCAGCGATGCAGCGTTGCCACTTTTACCAAAAAGTAGCATCATCTTTGTTATTTCAAATGGAACACCCTGTATTTCATTGCGTTTTTAGATTCTTCTCGAAGAGATGATTTCATCAATGCATCACACTTGTGGTCTAGCAGGAATAATTACAGAGATATAGGGTGTTCAAAATCGAGATTTTTCAATTTCAGGTCCAGCAGGAATAATTACAGAGATATAGGGTGTTCAAAATCGAGATTTTTCAATTTCAGGAATTTTTTGTGTCGAAACTATTCATTATCGATCAAAACGGCTTACATGTCCCTATCTTAACTTTTGATTTACTATCTACTGACATTTAATTGGAACAGATACAGGGTGATCAAAATTCTGAATCTTGGACCATCCTGTATTTTTTCCAATTAAATGTCGGTAGATAGGTAATCAAAAGTTAATATAGGGACATGTAAGCCGTTTTGACCAATGATGAATAGTTTTTGTTAAAAGTGGCAACGCTGCATCGCTGAAAATATTTTGAATCGTTAGATCACAAACGCTTATTAGAGTAACCAAATTTTCAGGATAATCCAATGTACCGTTTTCCGTATACGTCTAAGGTACCATAGACCGTGGGCCACCCTGTATAGGTCTCGGCACACTAATTCGGCACTTTCATTTTCCTCCTAAAATCCTCATATTTCGATCAGAAATTCAATGGACATTTCGTTTATGGTTTAATTTCAGGAATTCAGTGCCAAATGTTAACAAAAAAAGTAGTGTTTTACGAATCATTGCGACCCAATGTTTTTATTCAAATTTCGACACATTTTGTGTCCTGCTGTGAGGAAACACCCTTGTATTTTGGGATAGAAAGTGTTACTCAATTCAAAAATGTTTCCAAGATGTAGTAGTGAAAAATACGGGTGGTATATAAATTATTCATTTATTTCAACTTACTCTTCAAAAATAAAAAAAACTCTTTATATGGCTTAGCTAGTTTTTTTTTGTCTGGAATTTTTGAATCACAAATCACCACCCTCACTCCCTGACATTTTATTCAGAACATTTTTAGTGGTGATACGTTTCTTAAATTTTCTAAGCGATATGACTGATTAATTATCTTCATATTGTTATTCTCGTGAGAATTTCGTATTCCACATAGTTCCGAAGGAGAAAAATGTTTCCTTGAATAATGCTTACTGATATTCCTAGTAAAAGTTTAATATCATTATAATAAAAATTTAGTTGACAGTGGAAACAGGGGCTGAACTTTTTTTTTGTATGTTCAATATAACGCCCATCTTGATCAATATATTACAATTTTATGATACTTTCACTAGGAATATCTATTAGCATTATTTAAGAAAACAGTTTTTTCGTTCGGAACTATAGGCGGAATACGAACTTTTCACAAGAGTAACAAAATGAAGATAACTATTCAGTCATCTCGCTTGAAACATTTGAGAACCCTATTACCACCCCTGAAAATGTTCAGAAAAAATTGTCAGGGGGTGAGGGTGGTTTCAACCTTTCTACAATTTCTTTCATATTTCTCTGATCACTGGAAGAAGGGTTATCCTCTAAAATGCAATTTTGTCGAATTTCATCCTATTCGTTTCACTCATTTTTGAACATCGTACAAAAATGTGTTTTTTGATCTCCTCTTAGGGACAAATAGTAATTTTTTTACATAAATTAGTTGGGTCCAATCAATTTTGAACTGTGTTTCATATGGTAGCTCTATGTCACAGCAATTTTGGGACACCCTGTATTCGTTTTTTATTCCATTGAATACTGCTAAAACTTCTCGAGTATATCATATCGACATGATCACATAAAACAGCGCCAAAAAACAATTTTTTCCTGGCTATCAGTGCTTAAAATTATTAGTCGTCGGACTACAGTGATACAATATTGATACTCTTCATAACCATGTTTTATACGCTACATCATTATGCAAAAGGGAGGAAAATAAGGCACAGAAAAACCAAGAGTACAAATTTTGCATTAAATAATGATACCTACCTAAAATTAATTTGCCTTCTAGAATAACTCTGAAATCCAAGTTGAGGATGAATAAATTTATCAACAGACCAATCAAATAATAAGAATGAATCAATGAACATAGATAAATTGTTAATTTATCATTTAAACATAACTAATCTGATACTTAAGTCAGAGATAAGTTAGTTCTGTGGGTAACTTATCTCTGCTCAAGTCAAGTCTAAGCCTAACACTGAATAAAAACCTTCAATAGCAATTATAGTATATATATCTTGATGATTTAACGAAACATTCTTGGTTTTTCTGTGCCTTATATTTTGTTTCCTTTATTCATGGCCTACCACACTGAAAATGTGTAAAAATTAAATTTCAAGCAGTATGATAACCAGCACAAAATGGTTTTCACTGTTTTTTGATGCTGTTTCATGTGATTTTCATGGGATTTGTTAGCCCATCCCCAAAATAATGATAATATAAAAAACGAATATGGCGCCCATAAGAACAAAGTTGCATGGTAAATCTCTGAAAATAATGAAGATAGAATATGTCTGACAATCTCAACTCCTTTGTCATGATCAATTCGCAAAATTTAAAATTTACCGTCCCTATGGAATCAGAAATCCGAAATTACATTTTAGTTACGCAAATGTGTGCAAATAGACAACTAGAAATTAATTTTTGAAGGATATGTTTCATCACAGTTGACTGTAAAATAATGATGACTCATGTGAAATTTATATACCACCTGATATAGGTACTTTCGAGTACAAAATCCTGAAAAAAATATTTGAACCCTTTCTACTCCAAAATATCGCGATGGCTACCGAACTTGAAGCCAGACACTCTGTATATCTTAGGTGCGTCGAAAACAATGGTATCGGACCTTTCAACTGCGTTTGTTCGGAATGTTCACCCAAAATATACATTGAATTCAGTCAGAACAGAAACATATAAATCGTTATAAGTATATGTATATCAGCATACATTCAAATTAAAAATATATTTAGAACATGTCAACTAACCACTCATACACGATCATACGGTATATCTGAATTTCTTTCTGGATACACTGCAAGATCACGCTATATTTGTTGTATAGGGTGTCTCGAAAAGAGTCAAAGTATATAAATTATTGCTTAGTCATACCACAATTTCATCACACCAGAATTGCTAGATTACATTACAACAAATAATATAATAATTTTATATAGAAACAATGATGAAATCCAAAAGAGAGAAAGCTACAGCTGCTTATATATACAAGAGAGAGGTAATTAGAGGTAGTGAATCAATCATGAAGTGCCCATATGCCAGTCCATGGAATGGACTCTGTGGACAGTAAAATTAGTGATTAGCCTAACACATCTAAATATAGTTTTAAATAAAGTAAACATTGTGTCCCAAACTTCAATACATTTCATTGCTTGTTATAGTGTTGGCAATCCAACGAATATCGCCTAGATGCATGGAGTTTTGAACTGTTTGCCGAATACCTACCGAATATTCGGAATTGTTCAATCAGTATTCAGCAATTGATATTTGGTTACTACCCCAATAGCACAATTATGTCCCATGGACATCCTCAGGACGTCCATTGGACGTTCAAATTTGGTACCGCGGATGTCCATTGGAAGCAAAAACGTCCCACTTGAGAACCAACTAGGGATGTCCTGGAACAACTATTGAATACTTGAATCCTACAGTATTTCTCATCAAGCACTACGAAGGACATCAGTTGGACAACCTATTTGCAACGCTGAGGGATGTTGATAGGATATCCATAGAATTTCCCAGAGACGTACGAATTATTCTTAAATTTGAATTTATCTGGGTCTCTCCTCTCTCTATATTGCATAACTGATGAAATCCAGTTGAGATGATAGTCCATAGAAGGTCCCCAATAGTTCCTGAAGAAGATTCTCAAGGATGTCCAATGGACTTACGTAAAGGACATTGACGAGAAGTATTTATAGCTTACGAGCAGTCGATCGTCGGCGAGGTGTAAGTTAACGACCTCGCAAGGACAATATAGGTATTGAACGTACCGGCTGGGACGACTGGAGGACGTTATTTTTAGGACATTCGCTTGCGTGAAGAACATTTATATAGAATATCTTTCCGAAGTCCTGATACCAATGTATACCACCGATGGATATATGTCCCTTAGGACACATTACAAATCGTATCCAGGACGTTGTGAAGACGTCCTTGGGACGTCGATGAGACGTTGTACTCATGACATCTCATGAAATTATATTCCCTAAAGAATATTCTTGTACTTATTACTTAGATGAACATTTAGATTATCAATAGGAGTTCCTTCCGGAGTCGAAAGAGTTCATGTACCAATTGGGATACGATACTCGAAATATTAAGGGCGCCGTGCAGAAAAGAAATGGACCCTCTGGGACATTTCATGGTTGTTCTAGACATTATATAAGATCTGAAGTCATGCCAGAATATTCACTACTTGGTACTGTACTACTGAAGTAACGTTCAATATTATATCCCATCAGGGACATACCAAGGACGTCCTTTTATGGGCATTGTACAATATGTACCACGTGAGACGTCTGAAGGATGCAATTTCTAGGACATTTGAAATAATGTACCAGCTGGGACATTCCATGGACGTCCTTGCTCGGACATTGCATGCGATGTACACGGGATGGGACGTCCCAAGGACAATTATTTTCGGTCCGGGCCATTCAGACTTGAATTGTACCGAATAAGGACTTCCCTAGGACATTGCGTGCTATTAGGGAGGTATGTGATGCCAAATCATCACTGTACCAGTGAGTTGATAACTGCCATCCTATTTCTTGAATCAACATCATCCTCGGTATGAATCAATGCTTTTCAATACACAGGGTTTGACAATAGTATGTCAGAGTCTGATTACTCAAGTCCCAAGTAATGCTCAAAAACGAATGTACACATGGTATGTCAAAGTGAAGTTGACAGTTTAACAAAAATAATTGTAGCTCTAGACTGGTGATGATGGATTATTCATGTCGATGATGAATGTTCCATATGCTTCGTGAAATAGTCCAGCAAAATACCACTCTTCTGAAGAATCTTCTCATACAAGTCTGAGCTTATTATTGTTGGCCCAATCTTGTTGCCAGCAATACATTTTCATGAACAGCAAAGCGACAGAATTATGTTAAATATTGCGAGAGAGACCATCGTGATAATACTATGGAAAACAACATCCGAAAACATTTTTGACCAAATATCCCGTTGACATTGACAAGCTGCTCATTTCTTTTGTGCCAAACTCCTACTTCTTAAGGAGTGGGGTTCTTGTCAAGCAAAATACTGTCAATTATCATGAAATACCCAGCAGACATATCTCGTGTGTGCTGGCGAACCAATGGCCCATTCATTTTGTCGATGGCATACTGTTGGCACAATTTGTCGGTGATGAAAAAGTACTTATTCATTGCTCTGGTTTCATTATAGTGCTAATATATATAATAATGTTCTTCATGGAAAATCTAAAAATGCAATGAAATACCTAAAAAAGTCCTTGCTACTTTTTGATAGAAGCGGCAACACTGCATTGCTGAAAATATTCCAAATGAGGAGAGCGTATCCTAAAGTGTAAGCATGCATATTTCCATGGATTTCTCCCGACTGATTCTCGATATAAAGATAGTGTAAGCTCGTCGTGACATACACTGTATATCATTGGCTTATCATTATAAACGAGAGTGGTTCACTGTGGAACAGATTTCACCCTACTTTTGTGCATGTGACTCCATTCATTGTCAGATATGTGAAGTGAACAAGTGAATAGGCAGGAACTTGTATGAGTGCATTGAATATTGATTTTGACATGACCTCAAATTATTTGTGTGAGAAAAAAACTACTCAATTTTCAACAGGGAAACACTGAAAATATGCCTTTGTCATCAATGGGCCAGCAATGAATGAGCAATGAATGGGAAGTACAGCTTTGCCAATATTGGCGTTAAGTCGGCCATTGGTCAACTTTTATGATTTACCATTTAAAAATGCCAAACATTATGCCAATGATAATCCACTGCTTGGTTATGTATTGATGTTTGCTGGGTAATCTCATTATCAATGTCCTAGGGATGTATTCTAGCGATATTACACCTGATAATTTCACCATGAAGGAATCGGGATCAGCAAGAATGCGAACTTTCGATGGATTGGCACAAATAAATCGAATGCATACATTTCAGTTGACGTTCATAAGACTTGATTTATTTCATTGTTTGCCAACACTATTCAGTTGAATGAAATTGTCACCAAAGAAAATGACAAACATGTTGAAACGAAGCACATCCAAATTTTCAACAACATGATTCCATCGAATAGCTTTAAAGGGATAGAAGCAGCATCACTAGAAGTTTTGTATAAAAGTTGAGGGACGTCATATGAAATTTTTGATATTCTCATAAATAAGTATATATCCGATAGTTGGTTGAGATATTCATCGAGTAATTAACTATACCATAGTATGTATATAATATATTGTAGAGTAGGTAAATTTACAGAATCCAATAAGATTAGTTAATATATAATTTAACACTGGCATACAAACAGAATCATTCACACAAACTCGGAGTCTGAGCGAGAGGATCGTTTTTTTCTTCACAAGTCGCTAAAAATCTATTGATTACAATAATGGTGCTGGAGATTCACGGTTTTCAATGCAAAGTTAGATCGAAACACTGAATTGATTAACAAATATTTGTACATTTTTATTTACACATACACCACGCTTCTCTCTCAGACAAGGAGCACATCAACCATTTCAATATATTATAACACAATTTGTACAATGAAGAAAATACAAATAAGTACAACTCGTGGCAAAGATGTGGATTTTGTCATAATATTAAATCATATAATTTGTTTAATATTATTAATAGAGAGAAAAATGTACTTATTTTGCACAACTGTAGTCCGGAAGTCAGTTAACAGTGATGATTTCACATCATTCCAAGCAAGCTCAGCTCATGATCATTCTCGTTATAAAATCAACACAATGTCGAACCCAACAAAATTGACAAGATATATATATATACCGGGTAGTCCGAAAAATTGGATTTTGACTTCCAACAAAAACTTTTCTATTCATGAATTTCTTCATAACTAGATCCCAAAACTCTGTAGATATTCTAAAGCTATTTGATAGAGCAAAATATTACCTTTTCAATGATATACAACAAGGGAGCATTTATTTTCAAGATGGCGGTACAGGATATATTCCTTCTGAAATCAATATGGCGACACTGTGACCATGCGAACAGTTTTATTTATAGCCAATCAGGATTTCTTTTGATAATTCTTTTGAATGACTTTCTATCTATTGGATTTTCTTCAACATTCTGAATAGAAAATGATACTTCATTTTGATTTATAATTATCATGAGTTAGTATTTACAAGATCTTGTCTTTGGGTTAGGTTTTGGAAATATATTTTTTTACTAGCGTGCGGAAAAATCTACTATCCCGCACTCATCTTAGTGTTGAAAGAGTCACTTATAAAGTAACGTTAAGTTTCTTGGGAGTATACTGACATTTGAATATTTAATAATAATAAATGTTTATTTATGTCAACTTCTGTTTTTTTTTCCGCACGCTAGTGGATGAAATAGTGTACCTAACACGTGCGTAGTGACTTTACTGCACGCGATTGCTGGTCGAACTCAGCTAAGCAGCGTTTGACCATCTGCAATCGTGTGCAGAAAAGCATCACTTTCCGCACTTGTTAGGTGAACTACTATTTACTATTCGAGTAATGAGAAAGACAACTTTCAATGACTTTCTAATTGAAAATGAATTGAGAGCGTGGTGTCTCAAGCATTCATCTGTAGATACTGACACATATTTCAATATTAATTCAAAAAAAGTACCATTCTATAGGTATTTGAAATTTTTAAGATAAGAAAAAGAATTTCACGGATTACTTAAAAGAATGGATACAAATTCTTGCTCCATTTGCTATTTTATTAGGTCGCTTGACGAAATTTCGTTCGATGACGTCACAGTGTCGCCATATTGACGCCATATTGATTTTCGAACAAATGTCTTCTACGCCGCCATTTTGGATCCAAATGTACACTTGTGATATGTCATCGAGAAGCGAATTTTTCGCTCTATATAAAGGCGTGAAAATATCTACAGGGTTCCATCCAAAATTCTCAACCTAGGTTTATTTCCTTTTGAAAAATATGGATTTTGAGGAACTAAATCTTTTGGCCACCCGCTATATCCGCCAGCATTGTTAATAGTCCTAGAAGGAATATAATTAGTCGAAGAAATCAAGAGATAACCAAAACAATTTTGTGAAAATGTTTTGTTAGAAGATGAAAAACGCCATACTTTCATTGTTGCTATAACCCATTGTTAGAGTTTATATCTAATAGTTTTTGTTTCACCCTGAGCCTGCGTGAAACTCATTCAGTTTGACTGTCCCCTAGACCATTACATCAGCAATTGAATATTCAGCAAAACCGTTTCCTTTCATTAATAATTAATTTATTTTAAAATTACACACTTAGTGAAGATGACTTTAGTGGACGATGAGACAATGGAGAACAAGGTATGGAGTGATAAGTGACAGTGGCGACAGGTTAATATAATATAATGTATGTATATGGCACGCTCATATCACTCAACGCGCGCTGTTTCACACTGCTGACCAATCAGATCGACGTTTAACTACGGTTCAGTTTAACAAGACGGCAAGTCATTACGGGATCCTGCGGTTCTTCAAACGACTAATGTTGGATTTATGCAACATTTGCATAGTCCTAATTATAATCTTAGTCATGATTTTAAGCATAACTATACGCCTTTTCAACTTCAATTTCGGGATCGGTAAGTTATATTTCGGAAAAAGTTATCTCGATATCAGAATTGGTTAGTTCGATTTCAGAAATGGTGAACTCAATTTCAGAATCGGTGAGATGATTTTGAGAAAAAGTCCATTCTATTTCAGGAATGGTAAGTGGTATTTGAGAATTATTGGTAAGTTCAATTTCAGAAAATGAATCCTTATATGTGTTTGAGATGTTTTTAATTGTAAAAGAGAAGATTGTTTACAGTGGGATGAAACGGTGTTTTGGAGCGTGCGTTCGAAATGGGCATTCTGCAGATACCATAGTGGTAGTTCTGGATGATGCACCTGCACATTCAAGAATAGAAGAGATATGCATGGAGGAAGAATTTCAAGATGTTATATTCTGCAGATTGGCACCTTACAGCCCTATGTTGAACCTGATTGAACATTATGGGGTGCCTTCAAGTCAGAAGTGAAGAGATTTTTGCAAGAGCATTGCGAAAGGGTCATAGCCGGGGATCCAAACAGATTGCTCAACCAGATAGAATTCAGACTACGATGTCTTGAAGAATGTGCAGATCATTCAATGAGAATGATAACACCTCGAATGTGTTTGCATTCTTATAATCATGTGCAACGCCACTATCCTTCTGCGATTCGGATGGAAGATATGTCTGTGGATTAAATTGAGATTATAATTATGTTATTGAATTATTTTTGAAAAGTTGAATATTGTAAATATAGTTTGTTAATTTCACATGCAATTGAAAACATTTCAAACAAATATAAGGATTTATTTCCTGAAATTGAACCTACCAATTCTGAAATACAACTTACCATTTCTGAAATTGAATGGACTTTTCATGAAATTCATCCCACCGATTCTGAAATTGAGTTTACCATTTCTGATTCGAACTAACCAATTCTGAAATCGAGATTACTTTTTCCGAAATATAACTTACCGGCCGTTTACAAACCAATTTTAGTCTTCAGCATAAGCACAAGCTTAAGAAATGACCTTGAAAGTTGAATAATTTGAAATTTTATGCTTATGCCTATGTGGATTCGGCGCATGCTCCTTTGATAGAATTGTTGATGATTTAATGTTTATCTGTTCTGAAAATGATATTATGAGAAAGCTCAGGTGTTGATAAGTTTGATTGATGATTTTCCTCATCTCTCATACAAAAAAAAACCACAAATTCTCACATGAGCCTTATGCCTAAATCAAGTTTTAATATTTCTGGATAAATACCTCAAATCTTTAAGGACAAAATTAATACTAAGACTATGCTTAGAACTAAGACTAGGACTATGCAAATGTTGCATAAAGCCGCCATTAGTTGAAAGTGAAAATTGTGATCCAAACGTTTATTTGCTGTGTCACTACTTGTTTTGACTGATAGGTCATTTTTAGCTATACATATAATTTCATTGAACAAGTTGAGGGAGCTTAAATTGAGCTCATAGAAATAAAAACAACTAAAATGCCCAAAAAAACAAATGGACCTCTCCAATTTTTGAAGTTTTTCAAGATGCGATAATTTTTTTGAAAATCAGATTTATTGTTCAATGCTCATCAAGTTTTCCAGTCATGACATAATACAGGTTGTCCGTAAAAGGTATGTGCAAAAACTCAGCACATACTCCTGAGGTCAAAATACCCCGATATAAAGCAACTTACATTATTTGTCCGAAAATGCTCCGGTTATGAGATACAGGGTGGTGAAGTATGAAAATAAAAATCGACAAGTACACTCCAAGATAGTATTTTAAGAAGTGCATTGGAGGGCGCCCTCTAATGGCCACAGTGAAAAGGTGCCCGTATTAGGGTTTCGCACCCCAAAAATCCCCTGGCTACCAATTTTTGTAATACGGTAATGATGTTATTACGTTTAGGATATATTCATGAATTTTGAAAAATTCTATGGTTATTTAATTAACCACCCCGTTTATCGGAAACGAAGCAATTTCGGACTGAGGTAGTTGCTTCAAATCGGCATATTTTTAACTCAGGAATAGGTGCTGAGATTGTACACAAGTTTTGGGGACTTCCTGTATAGTGTTACATAATCGAAAAATATCAAGAGCTCTCGTATTCCTCATAAAATGTTTGATCCTTCTGCAAATCATATATCTCAAAACTTCAAGTCAATATCTTGAAATGGTTTTGGAACTTTCGACCTTCCTTATTATACGATGTGAAATATCGATGTTCTTCGATATCAATTTTTTTCCTTATTTCTGCGGATTTGAAAACGTTCAGGAGAAATTCAAACCGTGCTGCACTGTAATACGATTGAATTCATTCCTGGAGCAGAAATCCTCCTGGCTTCAAAGTCAGTAGAAATTTCGATAACAAAATAAGCGTTTTCAGAATAATGTGTGAGATTTTGTGGAATATACATGGTACCACAATCATGTGCTCGTTGAATAAATAAGTTGATTCCTCAGTTGTTCGAAAAAAATAACAGAATATTTGAAAATATCGATATTTCACATCCTGTATAAGGAAGGTCGAAAATTCCATAACCATTTCGAGATATTTCCTGAAAGATTTGAAAAATATGATATGCAGAAGCATGAAAAAATTCCTTTTGAATACGGGAGCTCCAAAACTTTATCGATTATACATAACAATTTTTGAAAGAAAGAACGCATCTTTTGAACACGCATTCCGATTGAGAATCGGTTAATACCAAAAAAAAGTTATGGCATCTTGAGAAAGGTAAAAAATTTAAATGGTCCATTTTTTTCAGTGAGCACTTTATTACCAGTTGAACGTACCCTGATGAAGTTCCTCCTATTATTCAATTTCTATTTTTCCAACCTCATTGAATTTTTTACACATTTCTAGTGGTACCGTGTATAACTCTTCAATTTTAGACAGTAGAACAAATTTTTTCCTTGGATCTACTGATATATTTATGGAATCTCTGAGAATACACAAGAAGCAAGAAAAAATGATCAATTTTTCAATTGATCGCCTTATATATTCCCTCACTAGTATTTCGCTACCAATATTCAATGGTGAGGAAATATCAAGGGTGCTCCTATGTATAATTGTTAGACTTCCTGCTGCTCCCTGTATATCTTTCCAGATAAATAATTGCGTGACTTTGAATTCCGTTTGCCTCAAACATAAAGGGTTCAAGAAGAATTTAACACACAGCTAATTGAGAAAAAAACAAAACATTATCATTCCAGGATCATGGGTAGGATAGGACATACTACTTCGAAAATCTTCGAGAATGACGATTATACAATATGAGAATTAAATAATTCGTTGAATGTTCATTCGTTATATCCATCTCTCAAATGAATATTGATTGATCTCTTGAATTTTCCATGTACGAACTGCTGTATTGCGAGCGATGAAAATTATTGGCGCAGTCATTAGGAACTGACTTGAAGAAGAAAATCTTGATTTATTTGAATTAATCTACAAAGATATGTTACATCCATCCTTATCGTGAAACTAGATGGCAAACAAGAAGAAACAAAGTGGTCCACGAAAACCGAACAGAACCTGATAACCTGAAAAACTTCCTCGATTATTAGTTTGTATCTCACGGTGAAGAATATGAAAAGGATCCCGTAATGACCGCGTTACATCACTCTAACTACCTATTCTACTGGTTACAATCAACAACACAATAAGACAAAAACACTGAATAATCAATAGTTTAGCCCAGGTGACTTAGTGGAATGTAGTCGGGCACCTTTTAGTACGTACCCCAAGCAACACAGAATAGATTGCCAGCGTTGGTGGCAAAACAATGATCAGACTCAGAATATATTTTTCGAGGGTATGGTAAGAATACATTGGTGCAAAAACGAACGGGCCAAAAACATTGCAATTGACCGCCCTGTAACTTTTTCAATTCTCGTCCGATGTTGGTGAAATCTCGACCAAATCGTAGATTTATGTTTTGTTATGTCAACCTGAATTTTAGTGTCCAAGAAAAGCATATGGCTAGATTATTATACGGGGAAAACAAAAAATACTCTTTCACCCTTAACTTCTTAGTGCCCTGTGGTGAAAGTGACCTGCAACATGTTTTGCATCGAAGTGTGATCTCTTCTACAAAATGGTTTATGATTCACGTCAATATCTTAATTATGAGAGAAGATACAAGTGTTTCAAGACAGCATGGACATTTAAAATTTTTTATCAACAGTATGAATGCTGAGCCAATAGGGTGGGAATGAGCGATATTGATTTTTAAATATTTTTCAAGTTAATTAATGAGTTCATGTATGTTCAGAATTATTATTCATTTAGATAACAAAACTCTATTCTTCCTTGAAACACTTGAATCTTTCCTCACAAAGAAGATATTGATGTAAGGTATGCGAGTAATCCAAAACTTAATGAAACTAACTTTAACCACTCACTCTTGACGCAGTGCGTACAGAAGTTGATTAAAATGAAATAGTACTTTTGTTTTTCTCTGTATAATGATCAAGACATCAGCTTTTCTTGGGAATTACAATTCAGGATAACATTTCAGTGCTTTAATCTACGATTTAGTTGAAATTTCACGAATATCGGACAAGAATTAAATAAGTTACGGGGCGGGGCTATCAATTTAGCTTTTGTCACCGTTTTTTGCCAGTGATTGAATTTGGATTTCTGAAAATAGAGGAAGGATAATCTCGAGTGCTCCAAACATCTTTGACATTTCATGTTTGCTTAGGATTCAATTCTCAATTGTTTGCAGGATGATTAAGTGAAAATATAAAAAATGGATGATGAAAATCTTCTAGCGGTGTTGTGAATCATCACTAAATAGAGATATTACATGAATTTGTCAACCTCACATTCACAAACATGAAATAGCAGTGTCAGGAAAAAGAATTTGTTAGGTGTGAATAACTTAGAATAGATGATTTCGCAACAGATTTTCTCTTTTCAGAAGCTTTCTCTAGACTTCAATGACTAGATTTCCATATCAGTCAATTAAGAGATAGACGAAAGTCCCAAACTAGAATATTCTGTATATATGCATAATGAAAATTGAAAATGCAATTACCTGTTGAGGTCTGGAGGATGGCAAAACTAAAAAATTTATAGATTTGAGTAGCAGGTTCTTTGGTCACTATATACTCAGTTATTTTTTAGATTAATTTCACGGGAATGATTTTTGCAGCAAATTCAATATTTTTTTGTACCATTCCAACTTAACAATAAGTGCTAACATCATTTAACTGAAAAAATAGATTTCCTGAAAAAAATACAGAGTAAATATTCCAGTAAAGTTCTGAAATAGTGTGGAGAAATGATTTTGTTTCATACTCTTTCCTGCTGTTCTGGGACATTTAAAGTATCCTAATTATCTGAGAAGCAAAAAATATCAAAGCTGTTCCATCTAGCTTTTATCTATTCAGTAATGAGATAATTTAAAAAAAAGAACTCGGTCATCGCCTTTCTCTCCAAATCATTTTCAGCTCCAAGATTCTTACCCACTATTCCGCTCTTGTAGCTTTTTTCTGAACTACACTATACAGGGTGCCCGTAATTTGAGCTTAATCATTGGGATCTCCGTTATTTCGAGAGGTACGATATGTTGCTCAAAAAAGGTCAAAGTTGCGAATTCTGGCTCATTTTGATGCTGAACAATGAACATAAATCTGACCTATCTTTCTTAGTTTCCAAGATATCATCAAAAATGGAATTTTGCGATTTTCGTTCTTCTTGTTTTCGATAGGACAACCGATCAAGTCATCTATTTTCAACCGAAATAGTCTCTAAGCAATATTTTACAAGGAATTCGAAATTTTTTGTAACACAAAGGAATTAACAAACGACAGTAAATTTTTTTTTCATGGACGTCATATTGAATCTTCATATTTTTGAATACAGTTTTTCTTCTAATTCTGACGATGTACTTGACAATATATTTTCATTTCATATCATGGTCGAAATTTCCTAATGAACAATTTTTCGTATATTGCCGTGGACACATTCATTCGTCGGATTTGTTTAATTCGAATTTGGACAGTTCAGTAGACTACTATACCACTATAGAAGTTCACTTTTAGATTGCAAAATGCCATTTTCCAACAAAGAACAGTGAGATATGGTGGAAATATATTATGTTTCTCAAGACAGCACCCAAATATTGGATATTTCTTAAGTCTCCATGGAAATGTGAGTCAATATGGTTCATTTCGGCGACTCAGACATAAATATGGCGAAAAAGCTAATGAATATAAAGAAAACATATTATATTATCGGAATCCCAAAAAAAAACAGCAGTCAGAAATATAAAAATTCGATATGGCATCCATAAGAAGAAGAAAGTTGACTCTCATTTGTTTCTTTCATTGTGTGTTGGAAAAAATCTCGATTTCCTCACACAAATTTGATGTGAGAATAATCGGTTAGAAAATGTTAACTTCGCCTTATAAAAAAATTCGAACGGAAATCGTAAAATTTTATTGTTCGGCAATATCTTGAAAACTGAGGAAGATTGATCAGTTTTCTTTTCAGACAATTGATCAGCACCAGATTGCGCATCTTTCGCATCTTTCAAGATAACCGTGATCCCCATGCATGAGTTCGACTCACGGACACCCTGTAAGTGAGATAGACAGTTTTTTGTTTTACCACCAATCCGAATACGGCTTATTTTTTTGAAGGATGCACGCGACCGTTGTGCAGTCAGTATGCAAGAGCGAGGCACGAACACAGCGAAAGAGGACAGAGATAGATAAATTGGAAGCAGACCAGCTACTTTTCGAAAAAAAAAAAAGGTTTTTTGCTTTTTGTTTCGTCACAAACGAGCCTGTCGTCCTGATGAGATGCGTGACTATAATCTAGTAGAGATGTAAAATGTTCCGGGTGAAACGCCACTGCATGGGAATTGCTGATCCATCACAGGGAATTCTGGAAACGAACGAAAATTCATTTAAAGATTAACATTCATTGAGAGCACGAACGAATAGCTAGGTTTCATACTACAGAATCACAAAGAAACAATAACATAATAAATAATATCCAAAAGTGATTTGAGTATGGAGAATATATTCTAAATTGGCACCTATTTATGCTGTTTATGCATCGCGTCATTCAGTTGTTTTTTAAGTAAGAATTTCGAAATTCGGATCGATGATATATAGATCATTAAAACCCACATTTTCCATGAATAAAGCTTGAATATCACCTACGGTTTCATCGGAAATTGATTTAGGTCAAGAATTTTGAATGGAATCCTGTATTTGATAGAGACAGAGCTGGGCAGTACTCGAGTACAAGTACTCAAATATTGTACTCTGAGTACATTTTGTGTACTCAGTACCCAGTACCCGAGTACATTTTCAATAAAGTACTCGGTACTCGTACCCGTAGCATTTCGGGAAAAGTACCCGGTACCCGCGTTTATTGAACGAGTACATTTTCCGGGTACTTTTTGCAAGAATAAACTTGTCTGTGCATATGCGAGTGCAACACGGGAAACCGCTGTTATATGTTATATGTTATATCGTAGCCGGGATTGGCGCAGTGGAAGAGCGTCCGTCTCACGACCGCAAGGTCGTGGGTTCGATTTCCAGCACGGGCAAGGAACTTTTTTCAATATTTTATTTACGAATTAAATATTGTAAAGTTTCGGAGCATCGGCTGGGGATAGTCCTGCACGATTCGCTGTTGCGTTCCAATTAACAGTGCTGCTCCTAAAGTGGCGCATGGAGTTAGTAACAAAGCCTACACAGAACACGCAGAAAGATATGACGATGTGGTTGTGAGCATCAGAGAAGAAGTAGGACGGTGTATGTAGGTGGGTGTGGAAAACTACCAGCTGAGCGTGAGAGCGGGCCAGCTGCTTAAGTAGACCTCGGTCTCGGGGGTTAACGATGATAGTTAGCAGGCCTGCCACTGCGCATATGGTAGTGAGTACATTACTAGCCTACGTGTATGTAGGTGGGTGCGGAAAACTACCAGCTGAGCGTGAGAGCGGGCCAGCTGCTTAAGTAGACCTCGGTCTCGGGGGTTAACGATGATAGTTAGCAGGCCTGCCACTGCGCATATGGTAGTGAGTACATTACTAGCCTACAAAACACAGCTGAAAAACTCTGAAAAGAGAGCTGATGGGCGGTGCCTGAAAAGGATGTTAGCCAGCTCTCTTGAGCGAACCACATCAGTCATTGAAAACACTTGGGGTTGGCAAAAAGGTCCCATTGGGGACTAGTTGCTGACGTGGAAACGTCCCCCACCAGTACCAGTACCAGTATATGTTATATCATCATTATCAGTCAGAACCAAACGCGGAGTTTTTGTTTTGTACACTGTGTAACAGTTATAGAGTCAAGTGTTTTTTGTATCGTTTCTGTTGTTTTCTTAAGACTAAACCACACTAAACTAAGAGGTAAGGGTATAGTATTTTGCAATTATATTTCTCTTAAATAGAGATACGTATAGACGTGAACAACGACAAATAATTAGTTTGATTTTTGCTTTAATTTACGTATTAGTAATGAATAAGAAATGAATGGGTCAATTTTCTAATTTGTAAAAGACAATTGTAAAAGTTAATATTATTATTGTTAATAATAACTGATACTGATGCAAAATTTCTCAATTCTCTATTCAAATGTACTTGAAATGAGTACCCGTGAAATTCAGGTACTTGTACTCAGAATACTTCACTCTGAGTACATCCAATGAGTGGGGTACTCGGTACTCTGTACTCGTTCTTCAATTATAAACAGTACCCGGTACTCGAGTACAATTTATCAGCACCCGGCCCAGCTCTGGATAGAGATACAAAATATCTTTTCAGTGATATATCACGAGTGGACCTTTCCTTGGAAAAATGGCGGCACAGGAGACATTTTGTCTGAAATCGATATGTCGACAGTGTGACGTCATCGAACGATTTTTTTCTAAAAACCTAATGGAATCGAAATCGATTATATAGATCCTTAAAACCCATATTTTCCATGAAAAAACAAAAGAATATTACCTACGGTTTAACCGGAAATTGACTCAGTTCAAGAATTTCAAATGGAAACCTGTATTTATTGTTACGCAATTTGATAGAGCGAAAGAATCTCTTTTCAGTGATGAATCATAAGCGGACATTTGTTCCCAAAATGGTGGCACAGGAGACATTTTGTCTGAAATCAATATGGCGACACTGTGACGTCATCGATTGATTTTTTTCAAGAAACCTAATGAAATTGAAATCGATTATATAGATCCTTGAAACCCATATTTCCATGAAAAAACAATTGAATATCACCTACGGTTTCACCGGAAATTGAAGTATGTAAACAATCTTGATTTGAACCCTGTATCTATTTTTACGCAATTTGATAGAACAAAAAAAACTCTTTTTAGTGATATATCACAAGTAGAAAGGACCCCGCAAATTTTAAAGGTAATTTGGGTCCCGGTAGATTTTTCTCAATTTTTGGTATGATGTAGTTCATTTGATTCAATTACATATTGGCATTGCGCCAACCCCCAAAAATGAACAGTTTTTTTGCTAGGGGGGGTTGAATTCACATTTGGACCGAATTGATTATTTATTTCTGAGAGAATGAACAATATTCTAGAATTTTTTATTTCATCTAATTTCTCCTATGCATATATGCTTTTTGAAAAAAATATAGTGGGGGGGAATTATTACCCCAAACTCCCATTTTGAAAATCGAAAAAAAAAGAGAATTCGCCTAACCGTCAAAAGTGATAGAAAATGTTCCATTACCCAGAATTATGGAAACCGCTTTTTTGTATTATTGCCCCTCACCGAATGGGAGGCGCCAATGAAAAAAAAGTTCGGTGGATCTCGCTGAATTTTTGATATGATGTACTCTATATGATACTGATCAGAAAATAATTGGGTGACAATCCTGAAAAATGGACAGTTTTCCTGCTACAGGGGGTTCAATTCACATTTTGAACACATAAATAGACTAGATGAGTACCTATTTGATTCTGAACTTCTTTTCAATATATCATTTCCATTCCCTATATTCCCTAACAATTATTCATCAAAAAATATTTTGAGGGGGGGTTCCTACCCCTACAAAAAGTATTTTGAGAAATATAAAACAAAAATACAGTGCTACCGTGAAGAGCATAGGAAAGTGATTAATTACGTGAAATTATGGAAAGAGCTCTCTTGCATGATTGCCTCCTTTCCACCAAGTGGGGGGGTGCGCATGAAAAACATTTTTGGTGCATGGATTTCCACTGGATTTTTAATATAGGTATAATGTGGTTGTATTTCATGTGATTATGGCTGTGATGATGATTGAGAATGAGATTATTCAAATCTGAAAAGATAACAACTTTTCACTCATTTTATCTCCCATTGGCTGAAAGACTCAGGTCAATAACCATTTGATTTCATTTCCATATATTATGATCAATGAGGTACTTGCTCATGATTCTTCTAAAGGAATACGACTGCGAAAAATGGAATTTGATATTATTAGGTATAGATGAAACTGTAGTAAGTGTAGTATCAATTCACAATGGGTAACGACGGCATATAGAGTAAGTAGTATGAGAAATATGAGTTCAACACGCCCTACCGAAAAAACTGCTCATTTTTGGTAACCGGTACCGATAATCGGAATCGGAATTGATCGGAACCACAAAAAGCACCTCATAGAAATTCAGTGGAAATCCATGCACCAAAAATGTTTTTTATGCGCACCCCCCCACTTGGTGGAGAGGGAGCAATCATGCAAAAGAGCTTTTTCCATAATTTCACGTAATTAATCACTTTCCTATGCTCTTCACGGTAGCACTGTATTTTTGATTTATATTTCTCAAAATACTTTTCGAAGGGGTAGGAACCCCCCCTCAAAATATTTGGAAATGGAAATGATATATTGAAAAGAAGTTCAGAATCAAATAGGTACTCATCTAGTCTATTTATGTGTTCAAAATGTGAATTGAATCCCTGTAGCAGGAAAACTGTCCATTTTTCAGGATTGTCACCCAATTATTTTCTGATCAGTATCATATAGAGTACATCATATCAAAAATTCAGCGGAATCCACCGAACTTTTTTTTCATGGGCGCCTCCCATTCGGTGAGGGGCAATAATACAAAAAGGCGGTTTCCAAAATTCTGGGTAATGGAACATTTTCAATAACTTTTGACGGTTAGGCGAATTCTCTTTTTTTTCGTTTTTCCAAATGGGAGTTTGGGGTAATAATTCTCCCTCACTATATTTTTTTCAAAAAGCATATATTCATAGGAGAAATTAGATGGAATAAAAAATTCTAGAATATTATTCATTCTCACAGAAATAAATAATCAATTCGGTTAAAATGCGAATTCAACCCCCCCTAGCAAAAAAACTGTTCATTTTTGGGGGTTGGCGCAATGCCAATATGTAATTGAATCAAATGAACTACATCATACCAAAAATTGAGAAAAATCCACCGGGACCCAAATTACCTTGAAAATTTGCGGGGTCCTTTGTTTCCAATATGGCGGCACAGGAGACATTTTATTTGAAATCAATATGAGTGAGGGTTGCTGGGCTGTGTGCACGTGTATACACCGTGTCCCAGCTAAAATGTCCCCCCCTGTAAAAGATCAACCGCGCAATCGAATGACTTGAAATTTGGTCACCCAGTATATTTGATGATGCTCACTCGAAATACGCTATTGAATAAATCATAGGTATACAGGGTCACACCGAAGTGCACCTCAACTTTATTATTTGAATAGGGACACCCATTATATTATTCCATATTCAAGTAGAGTTTATTATTACAAATTCAACAATGCCGAGTTTGATGGGATTTTTTCAAACGACTACGACGATATGGCAAAAAATAAAACGAGGCAATAAAACATTTATATGATTAGATTTTATTAATATAACACGATGGGTCTCCTGCACATAACAACAGACCAGTGAAGGATTATCTTCGCCATCGGTTTGAAGAAAATCTAATAACCACCACTTGTCTCGATGGTGATAGCAACTGGCCAGCTCGGTCGCCAGACCTCACCCCACTTGATTTTTATTTGTACGGCTACTTGAAACAACGAGTTTATGAGTAGCCAATTGTGAATATGGAAGAAAATTTATGCGCACAAATTAATCGCAACGTGATACATAGGGTCACAATGAACGTTATCAAAAGAGCTAGGAAATGTTTGCAGCAGAATGGACGACATATTGAGCAGTGGAGGTTTTATTTATTTCATTTTCATTCGATTTCAATCATGTTATATTGATAAAATCTAATCGTATAAATTTTTTATTGAATCGTTTTATTTTTTGGCATATCTTCGTAGTCGTTTGAAAAAATCCCATCAAACCCGGCATTGTTGAATTTGTAATAATGAACCCTACTCGAATATGGAATAATATACTGGGTGTCTCTATTCAAATAAGAAAGTTTGGGTGCACTTCGGTGTGACCCTGTATACCTACGATTTATTCAATAGCATATTTCGAGTGAGCATCATCAAATATACTGGGTGACCAAAAGTCATTCGATAGCGTGGTTGATTTTTTACAGGGGGAGACATTTTAGCTGGGACACGGTGTATATACCAAAGAAGGGAAGATTTGTATTTCGTGCACGATGATGATCGATCGAATTTTTTTTTCAAGAAACGTAATAAAATCACTTATATAGATCCTTGAAACCCATATTTTCTATGGAAAAACAATTGAATATCACCTAGGGTTTCACCAGAAATCGACTTAGTACGTAAACGTAATGAAATAGCAAATAGACGAAGAACATTAGATTAATTTTTGATGAAACATGCGAACATTTTTATTCATCGTCAATCAGGATTCCTTTTAGTAATTCTTGGGGAAAATTCAAGAGAAAGAATATGTATATTTGAAAGAATTACTAAAAGGAATCCTGAGTGGCGATGAATACAAATTTTCCCATGTTCGTGCGAGGCTTGGTCTATTTGCTATTTCATCATCAGATTTCTTGAAAAAAAAAAATCGATCGTTGACGTCATAGTGTCGCCATATTGGTTTTGGACAATATGTCTCCTGTGCCGCCATTCTGGAAATAAACGTCCATTTGTTATATATCATTGAAGATATTTTTTTGCTCTATCGAATAGCGTAAAAATATATACAGGGATTCATTTGAAATTATTGACCCAAGTCAATTTCCGGTGAAACCGTAACTGATATTCAATTGTTTTTCCATCGAAAAAATGAGGTTTATGGAACAATACTATCGATCCAAATTTCAAAATTCTGACTTAAAAAACAACATGAATGATCCTGATGTCCAATGGTCTCGTTGTCACCCGGTATATCTATTGATATTTACTCTGAGGACAACCTCGACAAAAACTGTCCTTCAGATGGCGGCTCACGAGGGCTCCTCAAGAATGTTAATAGGCGAGTGGAGTATTTTTTTATTTCTCAAATAGAATCATCACTCAAATACCTTAATTACATATTTTGTAAGAATTTTTCAGTCGATTTTTACGTGCTGAATTCATCAATAATGCCACGGTAATTTTCAAACGGCTAGAAATTTACCGCCACCATTTCGTAAGTAGGGACAGACGATAGCAGAGTTGCCATGTGTCGAAATACGATTGGGAACTTCGGAAATATTAGTTATTCGATAATTCAATTCAAATTCAATTCAAAATATACTTTATTGTCTTAAGTTATCACTTGTTGACAAAGCTTGTTATACACATAAAATACATAAAAAATAAATAAATGAACAACACTAGTTTTAAAATAACACACTTGTTGACAACACTTGAAATGTATATAAATAAATAAAAATAAATCAATCCAACAGACAAAATAGGTAATGTAAATATATATACACACAGCAATTTGAGAGACTCTAGTTAAAGCTTCGCAGAAAATATTCAGTCAAGTTGTACAATGATGTTTGTAGAAGTAATGCTTTCACCTTAGTACGGAATTTTTTATAACATGCGATTCCTTTTATGTCATTTGGCAGATGATTGTATATTTTTATTCCAGAGTAAATAATAGAATCCTTAATCATAGTGGTGCGGGGGATTATCAATTTTATTTGACCGCTCTGTCTTGTATTATATCGTGAGGAGACAAGTGGGAAAGACCGTATATTCTTGTAAATCAGAGAAGCTGTTTCCAAGATATATAAAGAAATCACAGTTAGTATACCACAATCCCTAAATAACTCTCTACAAGAATCTGTTGATTTTGCATGGCATAAAATCTCAACTGAGTATTGATAGTACTCCTAATGGGGGAGACCACTGATTTTGAATTATTTGATTCATGCAAGGACTATGAAAAAGATAAATTAGTATATAACTATTTCAAAACACACAATCCCTGCGCCATTTGAAATGGTGTCAATTTATTGGTGTGACTGGTGCGACGTATTAGTCCCAACACGCCTATTGTCCTTGAGCTGACCCATCACACTGCAACACTGCAGAATGGCGAGGTATCAGAGAGAGATAGCTACAGTCGGGACTAATACGTCACGGCTCCACCTTCATATTCGGCTTTTGGAAATATCGAATGAAATATGCTGATTTCAAAACGCTATTGATTCGATTCTCTTCAACTTAAACTCATAATATTGATTTTACATCAAACTTGAATCATGATTCGTCGATTGAAAGGGGTTTGCACGGATTTCTTTCCTCAGTGGTCTTCCCCATTAGCAATAAAAATTCAATTGTCTCAAAACGTTTCCTTATGATTTATGGCTTATTGCCTATAATAAATTTGTGTAAATAATAATTTTCCGTCGACCTCGTATTAACGACTAAGTTTAATGTATATGAAATCGTTCATTAATGACCCCTATTAATGAACGATTTGTCTATTAATGTACGATTGTTTTATAGGCAACCAAACATACACCGCGTGCATTCATTGTTTATGCTATAACTTACGGAATCTGCATTTAAATCGAAAATATGGATTTCATTGAAGATTTTCTTTTAACGGTTTCACCTTTCCAAGTTTCTGACACGATTTTAATCCCTCTTTTCTAACTCAAGGAATTTATTTTCTATGTTGATCATTTCGACAAATGTCAAATGACACTGATGTCAGTGACAAGGCTACTGGGTGATTCTTAGCAGTTTCCAGATGAATGATGAATTCGCGAACCAAGTTTTCTTCATTGCAGGAGAAATGAAAAATATAGTCGACGGAAAAATTTTGTAACCAACTTGTATATTAAAAGGCGATTAATGATCTCGAACATTAACGCGCTCGCTTCGCTCGCACGTTAAAATATCTCGATCATTAATCGCCCTCATTAATAAACTAGTTGGTTAAATAACTATAAATCAATTAACACTAGAGGACATTTGAATCATTGAACGTGACAACCACGGCTCACGACTTGTGGGCGTGGTGTTAGTTCTCAGCATTCAGCACAATGTAGCCAAGTCTCCAACATTTACATGATATTTTGCTATGGGGAAAGAGAAATATTTCGACATGCTGGTTGCTCGAAAAAGTCAAAATAGTATATTATGTAACAAGTGTTATAAACGTCCTTTTAGTAACGAGTATTTTAAGCACGGGCGGAGCAGAGCGGATTCCGAAAATTACATTAACATACCTGCAATTCCTGCTAACCTACAAATCAATTCGAAAGGAATGGGAATTGAGAACATAATACATGCAACTGCATGCAACCAGTCAGACACGTATAAGTGATATTGGTTGTAGATGTGTCCAGTCCATTGATTACTAACCTTTGTTTCACGTTTATTGTCATGCTTAGCGCAGAATAAATAAATTGTTCTCAAAGATGGATGCTTCATTTTTACACTTCTTGGAGATATGCAAGTACCAGAACATTCTCTTCGATTTCACTTTCGTCTACTTTTCTCATATATGTTTAATGAAGAATTCAGATACAAACGAATATTGTTTGAATAATTCTGATACAAAATTCGAAAATAACAGTTGACAGTTAATACAATTGACAGGCCAGACATGTCTCAAATTACTGAAGCTGTGTTTAATGAACTGCGTTGCCATGGTAATGTGTTTAAGAAATCGTGTTGCCATGGTAACGTGTTTAATATTTTGAATAAATCACAAATCGACAATCCGTAATTAATCGATCATTTAGCGTGGTACATATCCGTACGCTAAATGCCATTTTAGTTATGTGAGTAGAAAAATGAACTTAAACATCATGGGTTCCTCCTATTATGTTTCATTCAATGACAGGACTCTAACATCTTTTTGATAACTTGATTATAATTGGTGACCTGACAACCTTGCTCCATGAGTGGAAATGGAAGATTATCTGACCAATTACGAAACAGCATAAAAACTGACGTCCCCATTTATTCGACGTATCGCCAAATGGCGGCCATGAAGGTTCGTTTCAAATGAGCTCTGAAATTCAACAATTTCGAACAACGCATACACTCATTATTTACATAAAAAATCGTGAGAAGTGTTGCAAAAATGAATTTAGGTTCCTAACGACACAGTGGAGTACTTGAATGCCAATAGTTCATTATCAGTCCACTCGCCCATTCTCTGACAATGAATCCGCAGTTATCCCCACCATTCGTGATTTCATTCATTTATCCGTTTTCGGCGTTTAGGTTTGTTGGCGTATATCTCTTATCCAATGTTGCCATCTCAGCGATTTTTTCTCCAAATCTAGCGTTTTCAGGGTAAGTGAAAGCAATATTTGAACCTGATTTGCGATGTGTCGGAATTCTATCGTTTTTCACATTGTTCAAGCATTTTCGTTTTCGGAAGACCTGCAGACTCTTGACCGCTATCTGGTGCGAACCTGACCCAACGTAAACGAATCTCAGCATTTATACCATACGAGGCGTTCGACGTCTGCGAAATGAAAACGCGAACGCGAACCTGGTCTGCAGGTAGTCAGCGTTCCTGAACCACTTAAGCGCAGCTCAGCGTTTAGGAAGGAAACACTTGCGATTTTATTCGTTTATACGAACTATCGCATAGGTTTCGGGAGGATGTAATGCAATGTTCTGCGTGGCATATAGCCAGGAAAGTAGTTGTTTTCCTCTCGTTATCCACCATTGTCGTTCATTTTATGAACTAGTTGTGGTAATGACTTTGAGTTTCTCTCTTTGTTACCCTTATCACTTTTATCGAACATCTTTACATTACAATAGATAGCCTCATGATCAGATATGTTTACCGGTATTATAGAGTGGTCTACATAATCATCAACGAAATTTGTACAAACATAGTCGACTATGCTAGTGGAATTTTAGGAAATTCTTGTTGGACTTTCAATATGCATAGTTGAGTTGAATGAAGTAAGTAGATTTTGTATAGAGATTGGATATACATTATTCAGGATAATAATATGCCAGCATTGCCAGATTTACTTCAATTTCTCCACATTGTCACAAAAAATCACTTGATTCATTGTGACAAATTATCAAATGAATCCGCATATGATCGGCAGCCAACACCAAAGGGGCCTTATCACTACTCCATTTGATCACATTTGGCAACGTTATATCATCATTGATAATTATAATGAATATAGAGTGAATAATGTATATAAAAAAAATTTATACTAAGAATGGACGTCTTTTAAACGTTTGCTCTGTACGTCCCGAAGACGTACGGGATGGTACGTTCTGAGGACGTCCATATTAGGTTCCGGGACGTACGGACTCGAATCGGACGTAATATGTATGTCCTCGGGACGTCGTGTGCTGTCTGGGAGAGGAGTCATTATGTTAATTTTATGACTTTGTGCTACTTGGGTTGACGGAAACTGACCTGCAGATGGCTCACGAGGGAGGTCGCCTACTTGACCGCTCCTCACGAGTGCGCGTTGGCCTGCGTGTGGTTGTGGTCCTGCGCAGTGGCCGGCGCAGCGGACGCCGGCTTCTCCTCCACGGAGGGGGAGGGGGGAGCGTCCTTGCGCGGCGGCATGCGCTCGTTGACGGCGTCGAGTCCCTTGGCCTCGGCGAAGCTGGTGATCTTGTGGTTGGGCGAGAAGCCTTGCAGCGCTGAGGAGGAGTGACAAGGGAGATTTTCAATGTAGTCAGTCGATTGGAATTATAATTTACTAATTATATGTTTTTTGTTCGTTTTTGTACGTTCATGCAAAAGACAAAGCTTGAACTATTTTTTAGAAGAAAAAGTGGTTGTTTATTGCAATATAGTTATTTTCCGTCGACCTCGTATTAACGAGTGAGTTTAAAGGTCATGAAATAATCGTTCATTAATGACCCCTATTAATGAACGATTTGTCTATTGATGCACGATTGTTTTATAGGCAACCAAACATACACCGCGTGCATTCATTGTTTGTGCTATACCTTACGGAATCTGCATTTAAATCGAAAATATGGATCTAATTGAAGATTTTCCGTTAACGGATTCGCTTTTCCAAGTTTCTGACATGATTTTAATCCCTGTTTTCTAACACAAGGAATTTATTTTCTATGTAGATCATTTCGACAAATGTCAAATGTCACTAATGTCAGTAACAAGGCTACTGGGTGATTCTTAGTAGTTTCCGGATGAATGATGAATTCGCGAACCAATTTTCTTCATTGCAGGAGAAATGAAAAATATAGTCGACAGGAAAATTTTGTAACCAACTCGTATACAGTGTGTCCCACTTATCATGCTCACCATGGGTATCTTTTTAACGGTGAGAGATGCGAGGTCGGTTAAATGACACCAAATGTGGAGTTTGTCAAGGCCAACTATAATGTGAAAAAATATTTTGATAGAATCTATTCGTTTTTGTTTTATTCGCAAAAAAAACAGATTTTGATCATTTTCATGTCTCCTCCGTACCTTCTTTATTTATGAAAATATTCAAATAGGAATTTCACATTCTCATGGCAGTTTTTCGAAGTGATTTCGAAAAAAATATGAAATTTATACCAACTCTTCTAGAATTCGAGATATCAGCACCAACTTTAGTTTTTCAAATGTAGGTCATAGCTCACTATGACATAGTTACAAATAACTTTTTTTTCTCTCACAGATGATATGTCGCAGTAATAGTTTTGTGTTGATAACAACGGAGTTATCGTCGTTTAAAGAAAAACAAAAAATTATTTGGAAGCCGCCATCTTGAATTTATAAATTTAAACAAAAATATCATGATCTCCGACTTCTAAAACGCCCACTTACCAATTTTGAATGGAATCGGACCAAATCTTGTCCGCCATTTTGACGCAGCCATTTTTTTTAATTTCAACAATAATTCCATAATGTATTGTCACCGAAATTATAAACACCTGCCAAATTTCAAGTTAATCGGAGTCATGGAATTATTGTTGAAATTTAAAAAAATGGCTGCTCCAAGATGGCGGACAAGATTTGGTCCGATTCCATTCAAAATTGGTAAGTAGGGGTTTTTGAGGTCGGAGATCATGATTTTTTGTTGAAATTTATAAATTCAAGATGGCGGCTTCCAAATAATTTTTTGTTTTTGTATAAATGACGATAACTCCGTTGTTATCAACACAAAACTATTACTCTGTGAGAGAAAAAAAAGTTATTTGTAACTATGTCATAGTGAGCTATGACCTACATTTGAAAAACTAAATTTGGTGCTGATATCTCAAATTCTAGAAGAATTGGTATACATTTCATATTCTTTTCGAAATCACTTCGAAAAACTGCCATGAGAATGTGAAATTCCTATTTGAATATTTTCATAAATAAAGAAGTTACAGAAAGGACATGAAAATGATCAAAATCTGTTTTTTGCGAATAAAACAAAAACGAATAGATTTTATCAAAATATTTTTTCACATTATAGTTGGCCTTGACAAATTCCATATTTGGTGTCATTTAACCGACACCGTTGAAAAGATACCCATGGTGAGCATGATGGTAAGTGGGACACACTGTATTAAAAGGCGATTAATGATCTCGAACATTAACGCGCTCGCTTCGCTCGTTAAAATATCTCGATCATTAATTACCCTCATTAATACACTAGTTGGTTGAATAACTATATTGCTCCCATCTATCATTTTACTACGAATGATTGCATCATACTACACTCACCGGCAAAATAAACCGGCCACTAAAAAATCTGCCCAAATTGTTCATCCTGTAACTTTTTAACTCCTTGTCCGATTTTCGTGAAATTTCGATCAAATCGTGAATTCATGTTCCGGAATGTTAGCCTGAATATTAGTTTCCCTGAAAAGCTGACTTGATCATTATACGGGGAAAACCAAAGTTACTCTTTCACCCTATAATTCTCAACGCCCTGTGGCGAAATTGCGTGATTGAACATGGATTCGGATTGAAGTGTGATCCCTTCTTGACACAAAAGTTTTTGATTTATCTTATTTTTAAGAGAAGATACGAGTGTTTTAAGGAAGTATGGCGTTTTTCAACTTTTTTTACCAATAATCAGAACTTTAATGAACTTATTGATTAACAACTTCAAGGATTAATATCACATATTTCTACCTCACTTTCTTAGCACTTACCGGAAAATTGATTACAAAAAACGAACAATAAGCAGACCTGTAGTCAGTGGCATCGAATTGATCAAATTACTCAAGTAGCCTTGAAGAATTGCCTAAAATCCTCCTTGAAGTGCGAATCGTAGCTCTTGAAGAGTATCTGACACGGCTGGGCCAAGGCGAATGAGCCTCTATAGAGGTCACCTCTAAGATAGGTATATAGGTTCTGAATTATTGTTATTGAGAATTAAAAAAATGTATACTTTCTTGAAACACTTGTATTTTCTCTCAAAAAGGAGATATATTGACGTTATTCAAGAACCGTTGTATGAAAGAAGGAACAAAAGAGGATCACACTTCAATTTGAAACATGATGAAACAGAAGGTTGGAGAATGGTTCTAAATTATTGTAAATAAAAATTTTAAAAATTCATACTCTCTTGAAACACTTGAATCTTCCTTTGAAAAGTGGTTATCGACGAGAATAAAAAACGATCATGTAGAGAAAATATCACTCTTCAATCTAAAACATAATGAAGCTACAGGGCGTTAAGAAGTTAGGGGTGAAAAGTAACTTCCGTTTTTTCCTGTATAATGATGGAGTCATCAGATTTTCTTAGGAACTAATATTCAGGATAACATTTGGAAACATGAATCTACGATTTTGGTCGGAATTTCACCAAAATCGGACCAGAATTGAAAACGTTACAGAGCAAACAATTCAGCTAAATCATTTGGTGGCCAGTTTGTTTTGCCAGTGTGTATTTATCACGGAATGATCAATATAAAATGTGGTGTGGCGTAAATTCGGCTAGTGCGTACAACCCCATTTCGATGAGTCGACCGATAGCGGCTGTGCTCACGTAATTCGTCAATACATGTTTCTTATCAGAAAAGAACAGTCGGATTTCAATAGATTACTCATCAATAGTGTGATATAGATTCAAGAAACAGCAACATAAGAAATAATTATTGAAATACATTTCCAAAAAATCTAATACTGTAAGTACTATCTATTTTATACTTATTTTTATTTCGGCCTCGAGTTTGGCTATCCATGAAAGCGTGTTTCATTATAGTTTTTCAAAGTACTATCACAAATTTTTTCCGCCATATTAGCTCCGCCATCTTTAATTCCCTAATTTAGACGAAGGAATCATAATCTCCGATCACGAAAATCCTAAGATACCAATTTTGAATTGAATCGGGTCATGATTACAGAACTCGTTCGCCATATTGGATCCGCCATCTTGAATTCCCCAATTTTGATAACAGAATCATAATCTCCGACGGCCAAACCGTTTCGGAGGAGATTGGTGACAAAACCGTTACAATGACAGGTTGTGTTTATATATTAGATGTTCATATGTAGTCGTTACGTTATGCATACATACATCCATCAAAGAATTTGAGGCGTGATCCAATGATTGTCAGGTTTAAAATCATGTCATGATGGTTAGAAGGTTAGCAATTTACTCATGAGTTTATAAGGTTGATATTAAAAGTGTTCGAAATGCGCCGATCATTCGAAATTCCAAAATTCTTGGATACAAATTGAAAGTGAGTGCGTATCACGTTGAGTTCCTGAATATGAAAATATCATGACATCCATGACAACCTGCTGCTGGTAAGTTATTTTTTTTTATTTCTGTTCAAACTACCAATAAGGAAGTGAAATACAAGATCGAAAACACAGCATACTTTTAATGAGTATCCAGTGTCCCATCCTGCCGAAATACAAAACTGAAAAGATAATATTTTCGATGATCAACAAAGATATTTCAACCAAATAAAAACGTATATGTTGAAATGAGTGCAATAATCAGATAAATTTCATTTTAGAGTAGGTACCCCAATGTATTTGACAATTTTTTTTCGACGATCATGGATGTTTCAAATAGGTACGCTCTGATAAGCATTGACAGTCAGACATAAACACAAATGAATAGATGAAAAAAGTCGGAACTGATAATACATGAACCTCGACATGAACGTACATGGTATCAATTTCAAACGTTTGAAAACAAATTGGGAATATGAGATTAAAGTTTGTGGTGTTGCTAAGCTAACTGTGAAAATAGTGAGTATCGATTTACTTTATTCGAATTTTCATCAAAAGAACAAGCACTCTCACAAAAATGAAAAGAAAACATGAAGAGGATGGCGTGGAATATAGGTTCAGCTAACGAAATTTCCGAGGTATTCAAAATTGTGAATAGGATTTAGAATATACTATTTATCGTATTTCTATGTGCAAGAAGATTCAGTAATGAAAAACAGTTTGATGATATTGAGAAAAGAAGCCGAACCTACAATTCAAAAAAAGAACGAATATCGAGAAGAAACCTATTCAAAACGAAAATGGAACGGGAAACTTGCAATTAATAATCGAAGATTCAGAGTAGGAATAGTGGAGAATTTAGGAAACAAATAGAGAATTGGATAATAAAATGAAACAAAAATATGTAGATACCATACCAAGATCAGAGCAAAATTCACAACTATTTGAGTTCTGTGCCTTTACCTAGAAGTTATTTGATATCTCAAACGAAATCTATCTGTTATATCTTCAGAAAATTGCAAGAAGAATAGATAAGAGCTCAAAAGTTTGATCTCTGAACGAGATTATTCTCTATATTTGAATTGATTGGCAATCACGCCTGCACTTTCATTCAGAAATGAGAATACATAGGGTGTATCTGAAAAACACCGAAAAAATTCAAGGGGTGTTTCCTTGTGACATTCTAGCAAATGAAGTTCATATACACATGTGTCCTAACTTGCTCCGTTTTTGAGATACAGGATGTTGAAGTTGGAAGTATTAACTGTTTTTATTTATAACCCCCCTGTATAAGCTCTCATGGTGCCAAAATTCAGTATGGATGGATACTGCGTAAGCCAAAAAATTTCAGAATGATTCTAATCGGGGCTTTTGAGTAATCTTGATGGAATTCTTGAAAACACCCCTAATAACACACTTATGTCCCATGGATATCCTTAGGACGTCCTGTCGGGACATTCAGGACGTCCATAGGACGTTCGAATTGGGTACCGTGGACGTCCATAGGACGACAGTGGGACGCACTAATGTCCCACTTGAGGACCAACTAGGGACGTCCTTGCGGGATGTCCCTGGGACGACTATCGAATACCTGAATCCTACAGTATTTCTCATCAAACACTACAGAGGACATCCTTAGGACATCCATAGGACAACCTATCACCAACGCTGAGGGATATCAATTGGATGTCCATAGGATGTCCCAGGGACGTACGAATTATTCTTGAATTTGGATTTTTCTGGGTCCCTCTAGGACCAGATCTTGCATAACTGATTAGGACATCCAGTTGAGTTGATGGTCCGTAGAAGGTCCCCAAAAAGTTTCCCAAGGATGTTCAATGGACTTACGTGAAGGATATTGACGAGGAGTACTTATAGCCTATGAGCATCATTCGTCGGCGAGGTGTAAGTAAACGTCCTCGCAGGGACAACATATTGAAAGTACGGACTGGGACGTCCATGGGACATTATTTCTAGGACATTGGAAGAGTACAGTTCATGTACCAATTGGGACATTCGACGGATATCCCTAAGGGACATTTCGATAGTCATACAATCCTGGAAATATTGAGGGCGTCTGTGCAGAGATATTTGAAGGAATGTACCATCAGCGACATTTCATGGTTGTCTAGAAGGGACATTATATAAGATCTGAAGTCATGCCAGAATATGTACTACTCGGGACATCTGATCGATGTCCCTAAAGGAACGTTCAAAATCATATCCCATCAGGGACATGCCAAGGACGTCCTTGCATGGACATTCTACAATATGTACCACGTGGGACGTTTAAGAGATGCTATTTCTAGGACATTTGAAATGATGCACCAGCTGGGACATCCCGTGGACGTCCTTGCTCGGACATTGCATGAGATGTACGGGATGGGACGTCCCAAGGACACTTATTTTTGGTTCGGGACATTCGGACGTGAATTGTACCAAATAGGGACGTCCCTAGGACGTTGTGTGCTATTAGGGACCTACATTAAAATTTGGAGTCAAATCGAATTTTTATTGTTTCCTCAAAAACCAAGCTAGATACAAAAATCACACAGAGGATAAATTAAGTTGTTATTTGAATAGTTCAATCTGATGAAAATATGAAACTCCGAAAAACAGGTGGTGTTCAATGACATTCACCATGAATATCGATAAATTTAACCACTGTGACGCCACTGGAAATATTATTTCGAATCAAATTGCACTACAAGAAGCTCCATATTACTATTGACAAAACCACAACGTTTTATTGAAATTGATGAAAAGGCAATTGAGAAATGAATAGAAAAATATTTTTCATGGAAATATTAATTCCCTGTATCTCGAATACGAATTGAATTTTTCGGTGTTATTTAGATACACCCTGTATATGGATGTTCTCTTGCCTAAAGATTTAGAGGAAGGAAGATACGTTGAGCCTCTATCTAAGCTAAAAACATATTCATGTCTTTGTTGGGGATAATATAATGAATGATCTGCTTCGAAATTATTTGTGGTTATGTCATACTGTTGCTGCTTGTCGAGTGTTCGTATACTCTAAATATTCAAAACCGTCAAAACAATGGAGAACTCTAGTTTTCCTTTCTTATGAATTGACTCATCCAAGCTTCATTTTCGTTTTCCACTTACCATTTTTGAGACCCGTTTTTCCTCCAGATAAAGCACCCATAGGCAATGCTCCCGTTGGGGTGAGTCCTTTGAGTTGTAAGACAGACTCGCTTTCCTCTCTGAAATTTAAACAAAATAATTATAATATGTTTTTGGTACGACCAAACATTTGCTAGTTGCCAGTCATCTAATCAGCAGTTTATTTGAGAATGATGTAGTATGAGAGTTATGCAATGAACCAATACATATCGGGAGCAGATTTTCACAAATAAATGAGGAATTATACATTATTAGTTTTTTTTCATTTGTGCCTTTCCTCCATTTCCATATAACGTCTAATGTAATATCACTAACAAATGTTTCATAATAATTGATTTGTCGACCTCGTATTAACGGGTAAGTCTGATGTTTATGAAATTGGTCGTTATAGTGACCCCTATTAATTATCAATTTGTTTATTAATGCATGATTGTTGTATAGGCAACCACACATACACCGCTGTTGGCACTATAACTCATGGAATCTGCATTTAAATCGAATATATGGATTTCATCGAAGATTTTACGTTAACGGGTAAGCCTTTCAAAGTTTCTGATTCTATTATTCCAGATTTTTTGGGATTTTCTCTCCTCGTTTCTATAAAATGAAAATATGAATATTATTTCAATATACGTGTAGTAAGAACAAATCAGATGATTTGTCACAGAATATCACTGCGGTTGAAGAATTTTCCTATCAGAGAGCCTAAAAGAAAAATTCACCAGCTTGTCAGTGACAATTTGTATCGAAAAAGGTTGAGAGAAGAGAAATAAAGGTATATGGAGAAAAACTTCAAATTTTCACTTAGCTTTGGACGTTTCGGGAACAACTCTGCTCCCGTTTTCAACATAAAAAATGAATATTTGTATAGCAAATTCGTATTCGTCTTGACAGTTCTCAGTTCTCAGTGACAATTGGTGACGTTGGCAATCAAATGAGTTACAGGATGTTTTCAATAATGATTAATCTTGGATTCACCATTTTCATTTTCAGATTTCAGTAGTGAATACCATGTTGTTCGTGGCATTAGCAAGGAAAGAGGTTGTTTTTCTCCCGTTATTTACCATTGTTATTCATTTCATGAATATTTGTGGGAATTAATTTGACTTTTTTTGTATTTGTTTCACTAGTATTTGTGATATCAGAGAGTAGCGTCTGGGAAGTATACTTGCCATGAATTTTAGAATGGTAGGGATAGTGCAACGTTGCTAGATATCGCTTCTTCGTTCGAATCAAATATATAATCAGCGCTGCAAGTGCGGGTACAGCGACTAAATTCTTTCTTCATTTTACCACAATCAACTACGACTCGTGGCGTAGTTGACTGTGCGCTTGAATCCGACCCGGGTTCAATGCCTGCGACGGTCAGCTTTTTTTCAAACTCTGTTTTCTCAAGTGATAATAATTTTAAGGAAAAAGTTCATTTAGACCGATTGAGGTAGGATGAGGGATATTTTCCTTTTTCCCTGAAAAAAGTACTGTGGAGGAATTTACTGTCAAGAAAAAATGTTGCCGAAATTATTTTCTAGAGTTAAGGTTTCTTCTGACCAAGTTATAGATTGTGTTGTTTTAAAGAAAAGTTTCTTTTCACTTCCATATGAATTCATGAAAATGCAATTTTCGTCTTTTTGGGTTATCCTAGCAGTTCAGGATCATTGTCTCCAGATCCAGAAGTTCTATTAGTTCTTCTGATAGTTCCGCGGATGGAATATTGTTTATGTTGGGGAGCAGTCGAGATAGGTTGAAAATTCTCAACAACCTATAAACAAAACATTGCATTTAATAATGATGATATGGGTAGAGTCAATAATAAGAATTATCTGTTGGTACCCAAGTTTCCTGAATGTTTAAACTAATTTCTAGAAATTCATAATGGGAAAGAAAGAAATACCTACCATTCGAAATTTCTTCAATTTCTGCATCTATTCTTTCATGTCATATTCTAGACTGATTACGCGATTAATTCATCCATATTTTTTATTAGGAAAATGGCAAACAGCTTTCAAATCCAATATTTTGTATTTAGTTTTTTGAGGTTAAGCTGTAGGTCATTCCGGAAGCCACCAAAAAGCGTCCACCATCTATGTATGTACATCGGTGGAATGATTTGCAATTTTGGTTGATACAATAGTAATAGATCAACGCGTGGTTATGTCAAACTGGAATTCAGCAAAGAATATATAGGTAAACATAGTTGGTGGATGGATGGAGCCACCGGAGAATTAAAGAAAGTTCCTTAACTGGCTACCCGGGCAGGGTTATCCATGAGGCGGACTAGGTAACTGCCTAGGGGCCCAGCACCGACTAGGGGCCCGTGCACGAAAAAAGAAGTTTCATTGAACGAGTTTGTTCTTGAAAATGTGTATACCCCCTCAATATTATTCCCGAATCCTTCGATTCTGTTCTTTTTTCAGATGATTATAATCAATTTATAAAACAATAGCTGGATGAATGGCAATTTTTTTTATGCGTTCAAATACCGGGTGGCTACGGAAGTATTGCCTACGGAATATCTCAGTTATTGTATGAAGTAGGTTTGTGAAATTTGGAGCGTCGATATAATGACATTAGAGCTAGGATTTGAGCATATTGACATGTCGAAGTTAACTTCCGGTCTGACCGGAAGTAACATCAACTTTCCCTTTTTAAATGGAAACCCTATTTTTTTCTTTTCGCTTTATTCAGCATTCAATTCCCTTTCTAATGACATATCACAAGTTGGTATCTAACCAGAAACTAGATCAGAAAAAAAATATTATTGAAATTCACCGAGTAGGCCGTGGAAACAAAATGAATGACAAAAATTGAAAAGTTGGCTATGGAAACCATACGTCACTTGATAACAGTTGCTACTACTGTGATATTTTATTTTCATTCGTCGGCGTTATAAAAAGGCGCCAAAAAAATCTGTTTTTTTGTTATTTGAAGAATAATAATTGGATTCTTTGGTATTTCATTTCAAAAAATGACTTTCTATTATATCATTTGAAAGGAATGGTTATGCTGAATAGTACAGGCAAGAAAAAGTTGTATGTTCCTATTTAAGTTATGGACCTACAGAGTATTGTTTTTATCCCAATTTTTCCAATATTTTTTTTGAGCCTTTTTATAACGCCGACGAATGAAAATAAAATATCACAGTAGTAGCAACTGTTATCAAGTGACGTATGGTTTCCATAGCCAACTTTTCAATTTTTGTCATTCATTTTGTTTCCACGGCCTACTCGGTGAATTTCAATAATAATTTTTTTCTGATCTAGTTTCTGGTTAGATACCAACTTGTGATAGGTCATTAGAAAGGGAATTGAATGCTGAATGAAGCGAAAAGAAAAAAAATAGGGTTTCCATTTGAAATAAGAAAGTTGATTTTACTTCCGGTTAGACCGGAAGTTGACTTCGACATGTCAATATGCCCAATATCTAGCTCTTATGTCATTATATCGACGCTCCTAATTTCACAAACCTATACTTCATACAATAACTGAGATATTCCGTAGGCAATACTTCCGTAGCCACCCGGTATATTCCAAGTAGGAACAGGAAATAAACGAGCTTTCAATTGTATCAGTTTTCTTATCACGTAATTTTTCCACTGATTACAGGCAATAGGTGCTTGTTGTCAAATCGAATGACGTAGGTATCCATAGTACTATTGGAGAACTTCTGTTTCACAGCAACGACGAAACGACTGACTCGCTTGATGAGTTGGATAATCAATCACTAATAGATAGGTATAATGGCTAATGAGATATGTTTGAAATGTGAAAACATTCAAACATACGAAATTACAACGGAAATAAGCGCTATTTCTGTTACAGCGCTGTTTTGTATCGCGCTGTTTTGTTCAGGCATGTATGAGGTGATGCTGTAGCATCAATTCAAGGTAACCATGTTGTTACAATATCACAGGAGAGATTGAAGTAACAGGATACCGAAGGAGTCGATCTGATCGACTCGACTTTTGTTATAGAAAAAATGTGTTTCAAAAATTAAACAAGGGTAAGAAAAAGGGGAGAGGGGCCTTGAGAATTGCATTGCCTAGGGGCCCTGATAGGGTTCTCTAAAAATCACGCGTTTTTAAAAGACCTTAATATCCACGTATAAGCGTACGCCACCTATCGGAGTTCTGTTTACTTTGATTTCATTGGTTCACAGTTGTTTTTTGTCAATGTTTATTGGTCACATCATCAAAACAAACCGCTCAGAAGTGTTCAAGTTGTTGTCGTCAGGTGGGGCGACGTGTTATTTTCTATCGCGAATATACTATTTTGCATGAATGTTCCAATTTGGGCTATGGTGTATTGGTGCTTGTAGCTAATTGGCTGACTATGGAAACAACCGGATATCGATTATGAACTAATCCTTGTCCTGCGATTATTGCAATTATACAGAACCTCACGGTCGAACTATGTGAAGACATTGGATAGTCGATCACTTCAACTATGGATACATATCCAGTCAACTAATCACTTCCATTGTTCATCATCAATAACGATATTGCTAGTGTTGTGGGGAATTTTCCCACTCATGTATATATTGCATTTGTATATATTTGTATATTTGATCAATTTGTCTGTACCATATTAGTTTTCTTACTTTGTACATATACACCATACTTTATTGAACACCAATCCAAAGTGTTTGGGGTTGTCCCATATAATGTTTTTTTTTCTACCTCCTTTTACTTCCATAATTGATAATACCCTAATTCGAACCCTAATTATCATTCTTGGTTAAGCAGGTTGAGCTTAGCTTTTGGAACCACCAGAGTGAACGCAGCTCGCTCAATATTACTTTGGTTACGGTTACTTTCGTACAGAAAGAGAGAGAAATATACTTTATTGTCTAAAATTACAGAATTTTTCATTGACAAAGCATAGTATTCAAAATTAAATAAAAGTGTATAACATAACATAAACATATACAACGAGATTAATAATATAGAATAAATAATAAACTTATTAAGAGTGTAAGAGGACAATAAACAGTACACATAAAAAATTGAAGTGGACAATTGTCATAGCAGATCAATATTATGAATATTTGAAATAGTATATGTTGAGGTCATAACAGAGTGTCATTTTGAAATTCCTCAATATTATAGTAGACTCTTTTCATAAGGGCATCTTTCACCAGTTTTCTAAATTCACTATGATCTTTTAGAGTTCTGAGTTCACTGGGTATATGGTTATAAATCTTTTTACTTTCAAATAAGAAAGGAAATTTTTCTACAAACGTCAAAAAATGACAAGGTTCGCGCATTGATAACAAATTGCGAAGTGACACTTTTTTCAGTTTCCTACGTTACCATGATACCTTGCACAAAACAATGCGCGAAGTAAAACAGTGCGCGAAGTAGGTACTTCGCGCATTGGTATGTAAAATATATGAGATATTTATATTTCAACTTTATGGTCCTCAATCGAGCAAACATCCACGAAATCAATTATTTCTGAATGTTCAACAATAACTTTGTTTTATCTCTTGGAGCGCACGAAAGGAAATTCCTATTATGTTCGTGGAACATCGTGCGTACCTTGGGATGACAGGGGGAGGCCTTTTAGGCCAGTTCAACACTATTTTTCATATCAAGCTAAGCATATTTTTACTTTAGAACTATATTTTTGGACATTTGTAGAAAAAATGTTGTTTGCAACTCGAGCGCGAAATACTTTGGTCATCTCGACTATTTTTTAACTCGGCTACGCCTCGTTAAAAAAATCAGATCTCGATCACCAAAGTAGCATTTCGCGCTCTAGATACAAAAATAACTATTGTTGTCAAACTTGACTTTGGAATGGGTAGAGCAATTTTTCTCTCTGTTATTAGTCGGGTTACATGATTTGTTCGTACTGAAGTCTCAGCCATATAGTTTTTGTGAATCAGAGATACCGTTTCCATTATTGATAAACTTGTGAGACTGAGAATTCCTGAGTTTGAAAACAGTGGTCTGCATGACTCTAGAACACCTACCTTGCCCAAGTACCTTATAGCTCGTTTCTGCAGTACAAACACTGAATGAAAAAGTTGTTGGCTACAATATACCCAGAAAGCTATTCCATATCTCATATGAGATTCAATCAGAGAGTGATAGACTATTTTTGCCGTAGATGAACTCAATTCATTAGTGACAATAGGCTTATATCACAAAACATTTTTATTTCATAATTCGATAGAACTCGCCCAAACTAGCTCACCACCGCAAACCGTTTCTTGCTGTGAGCTCCCTACGTTTTATTAAAAATTATTGAAATCCCCGATTTTTCGGACCTCTGAAAACGAGGCGATGATGTGACGTCAAAACCCTAATACTGAAACAAGACTATTCCAGACAGAGATGAATGATACATGATATCTGACAGAGTGAATTAGCGCGAGATCACAGTTGAAAGAATTTATATATCAGTTGCCTCAGCCTCCGTCGGGCGTTTGGTATTTTCTTTTAACTATATATGGCGAGATGAGGTTTCTACGTCATAAGAGGGTCCGTTTTCAGAAGGTAATATAATTTATGTCCAAAAATAAAACATTCCAGTTAATTTTTCGATCGAATTATGTCGTCAATCATTATTTATGTATAAAAGGATCATTATAAACATGGTTTGAGTTAAAAGTTCTACTAAGGTGTACACGCCCATTCTGAGAGCGTAACATCCGCATGCCAATTTTTTAGTTAGAGTTGACATGCTGATCAAATTTCAATTTCTCATCTAAAGATATTTCTAAGAATAAATAGAACTCCGGATTTTCATCCTTCCCATAATATACGATTCAACAACTATAGTGTTTGACATTGCCACAACAATTGAACATCCTAACGAAGAAGGACTATTCAAAACACGAATCCGTTTTGCCCAAACATATGTATAGGGTGGCATAGGAGACCAATCAGAGCGATTTTGGCAATGGCAGTAAATTCAAATCACTGTTATTGACAGTAAATTCGGATAACGAATGTTTTCACATCATAGTGAATAATAGCCAATACCCTTAATTGGCGCGAAATCAAGTCTACTGAAAATTTCTGGCCGATCCTGAAAAAAACATCATCGATATAGCGAATCACTATCGGCCTCAACAGTAGTATTTTTTTCAGGGTGGAAGAAATATATCCCATCTGCATAAGAAAAGAGACAACTTTTTTTAAACATTCTAACCTTACTTCGCCTAAATGAACCTTCTTCCTAGAAAGCATATTTTTCGGAGAAGCACTTGCGAAACCAGAAAAAAAAACGACCGTCTTGGGAATTGAACCCGGATCGCCGGCGTGGAATTTGAACGCACAGTCAACTACGCCACGAGTCGTAGTAGCTGTGGTTGGGTTTTTCATCTATGAACTACACCACTCCACTTTGAGTTACCATGGACTTCTTCCAGTGATTATATTTGTTACCTCCTGTCTCTAGGTGCTAGTATTCGGATTCGAACGAAGAAGCGATAACTGCCGTCAAAATACTCTAGATAAACAACCGATTTTCAAAAATTTACATGATTCGCTAGCAAATATCTCGAAAACTGTGGAAGATGGGAAGAAAACCTACTTATACAAATTTTCAAACATTTTTATCAGCTACAATTGACTTTTTTGCTGTTACGTACCTTTTTTGAGGTATGAACGATAAATCAAAAAAAGATACCTTCTACCCTGCACCTGGCTCACTGTAAGTTCGGATACTTTTGGAATTTTTACCTCCTATCGACTCCAAATACCATGCGTAGTGTCAAGAATTCTGTCCTCTTCACCCTCTTATTGGGCGTTCATTGATCAGATAACAGATCAGTTCGATATGTTTATAGACATATTTACTTAGTAACAGTGCAATATATGTGTGAAGGTAAATATGGAGATCTTCCAACACACAAACAAGTTGGTATATTTTTGTAGCTACGGACTACGGAGGTGTTCAAGTTTCAGCATGACTTTTTAGTTGAACGTAAATGACTTGAACAGGTCTAGGAATAACGGCAGTCAAACTAGTGTCGAAAGGTTCAAGAGTTTGATTTGAATTTGAAAATGTGTTTCTTAATTGCATGTTAGAATTGAAGTCGTATGAGTTTAAATGTATAGATACGTTCTTCCGTTCATACCGTAACTATCTTGATAAGATGTTGAGTTCAAAGCAAGAGATGGAAGATATTATATATGATATGATTATTAAGGAAGTTTGAGTTGAATAGTGGATTTAGAATAAAGGGGTTTATTTATATTTTTTATATATTTTTCATTTTATCCTCCCTACTAATATTTTGAATGTGAATGTAATTTTGTTTGTCATGCTTTGCTGGGTTTGGATAACCGGAAGAACATAGAATTTGCATCTATGATACGAGTTATAGATTATAATTTACCGAGCCTCGGCCGGAGATGATTCCGCACGATTAGATGTTCCTAAGGTGGCGTGTGGAGTTAGTAAAAAAGCTCACACAGAACAATCATGAGCTAAAGGGCCTCTCATAAGGTCGATGGTCAGTTGGTATGTACACTCGTCTTCAGAGATCATGTCGCACATGGACGGTGACAGCTCCTTTGATCCTGGTCCTGAGGACGAGTGTACATACATAAAATACTATTACTACTAATGTTCATTGATTGTTTTTTAATTTTATCATAAATGTCATTGAATTCGGCCATAAAAAATAGGCGAGTCGTCTGACTCATAAAATAGTATGACAGAAATTTGGTAGTCAATCGGAGAATCGGATGTTTTTCCTTGTTCATCGTTCGTATATATCTGTTATGAGGATGATAATTATCGATGAAATATTCCTATTCGAAAGTTAACCGCGAATAAATTCCATACACACATATATCATATCAACAAGAAAGAAGCTCAGTTGGAATAAGTCCCCCTAACAAACAAATTTCACGACTCGAAGGTGGTTTGGTCGGCCCCAGGACTGAACGCTTTGGTCCGACTGTACGACCACCGAGTGTCTACACATATTGCCCGTAGCTGGGCATAGTAAGCGCACTCCTGTTGGCACCGACCAACAGATATATACCTAGATTTTATCTGCATAATCGATGTGCTCAACCTCAGTCTGTTGATCCCTTTTTATCCCACAAAACCCATCCTAACCTTTACCCTTCCCTACTCCCCTTGACATAAATACAAATAGAATTGTCAGAATGTGGTTTTTGGTTTTTCTTTGATTTTCCACAAACAAATTAACGACAAATATAGGGTTCATGATAGCGCAATCCAAACATTCGAATTTTCGCTCGCACTGAGCAGGCCCTATCAGCTATGGAAAGGACCATGCCCTAGGACGTAGCTTGGACATCTTCCCCAACACACTTGATGAATACAGTCCGCCCCCCACTGCCACTCGTGGCCAACCTTTGGGAACCGATAGAGGTCTACCCGGAGGGCTTTTAATATGTATATTTATTTGTATCGTTTTGTGCGTTCCATATAGTTAAATGTTCAAATAAATGGATTTGAATGGGAATAAGTCCGATTTGTAATCATGTGATAGCGGGGACCGGGGTTCGAATCCTGTTGCAGTCGTCTTTTTTTATTTTAATGTATCGGCAGACATGTACTGGCCCTGATGACGGCCGTTCTGGCCTATTCTGGTTTGCATATTATAGGCCAGCATAAGTCCGACCAACTATGTTTGCTAGGTTCACTTCATTTCATTTTTCATCCGTCGTTCCTTATCTTTTTCTCAGTCATGAGGTGAGATGAGATATAGCGTGTCCTTGATAAAACTTCTTTATTTTGTGACCTACCGTTTTAAAGTGATTGTTGTTAACAACAACAACATTTTTATGAAAACATTTTAGCTTCATTTGTGTTTGTGTTTTTGTATGTAATTGTGTATATCGAAATCCGCGACATTTCACTCGAAAGGATAGACAACTCGATTCTCGAGATGTGACAAGGTAGTTTTCAGCTTGCTTGGGAGTCTTCGCTACGCTCGAATTCAATACTAATTACCCGAAAATAACCACCGTGCGATAGAATGAGATCCAACCAACAAATAATCCGTGTGGTGAGGATTATGCCTCTTGTATAAATCTGGTTTATCCATAAGTTCGCAAGAAACATGATTATTATCATTCCAAATGGAGTAAAGTACGTGCCTAATAAGCCAAAGGTCCAGAGTTCGAATCCCGTGCCCCACCTATTTTTTTCTTTCTTCGAACTGTTTAATTGAAAGAAAAAAACTGTGGGGGCATTTACTGTAGGGGCCTATAGTGATCGAAGCTCACGCCAGGAATTTTCTATATTGCTTCCGCATGTTTTTTTTTATCGCTTGGAGCGAAGGGAATCCCTATAATGTTCAAAGAACATCGTGCGTTCCTAGGAAGGATAGGGACAGGAGGTAGGTATTGGATTTTTTTTTGAACTTCTAGAGATTATATGTTGCACCCTGTTTTTTTGCGTCCTGTCTCTAGATGCTTCCATACGGGTATTATCGTTACCACCGATACAACAAGGCCTGCATGCTCCGTGGGTGACGTCACCCAGTGAGGCCTAACCAGCGGCTCGAAACGACAAGCGCTTATAGCGCTATTATAAGGCGACCGCGTATTTCGATTTTAGTTTTAGATCATCATTGAGCCGATTTCGCTGTTTTTTGAAGGGCTTCCGGTTAAAAAAGAATACCTGTCGTCAACTGAGCCCTTCTTCGCACCCCATTCGATTTTATTATGGAAAAACGAAGTTTTAAAGCAAAAACTAGGATAAAACACAAATATCCACCTACAGCAATCCATTCGAATGAAATATATTGGCAAAAATTGTGGTGAAGGTAAACTTCACACCTACTAATACAGGGCCCGCAGAACATAAACTTATCGTGAGATTGATCGAAAGAAAATTGTGGAAAATGTATTTTATTTTGATTGACATGCCGTTTGTTACAATTACCTATATTTATCTTGGAGAATTCCTATTACCTGAAAAAATAACCAGTGAGTGTTTTCAATTTTCTGTCGTTGGATTTTTCACCCAAGTGGATCGTTACACTAGAAACCGTAATTTTTAAGGGTTAAACTGCATTTATCATGCGATGGTTTTTTTTTGAACATTTTTTTCGGTACTCACGTATTTTTGTCTGATAAACCGAATTGTTCGAAATTTTGCCTTCTTTCTCCCCTTGTGTTAGGGGCATTTGAAGCTACTTGCTCTTATTTTGTCATTGGACACTTTATATACTCATGATGTACTTCGATGGCACATTTTTATATAGAAAATTCAACAGGAAATATGATTTTTATCGCGAGTTTTTCATATTTAGTGAACAAGCATTCCAGATGACGACCATTTAATCAATAGTCAATCAAAATACGAGATGTCAAATGTCAATAGATTGCTTTCGAATGACATCACACACGCCATTATTTTGAATGATATTTTTCCTTCTTTTCACTAAATATGGCGGATTAATATCAAGAAAATCAAATTTATAGTTGAATTATATATAAATTGTCCAATATGAAAAAAGAAGGAAAATTTGTTCTAAATGAAATTCAGAAGACAGGTGAAAATGAAGGTGAAATTTAGAACTTTTTAGTCGAATATCTTCATGATAAATATCATAATAAATGCAGTTTTACCTTTTTAAGTGGAGTGTTTGTTAGTTCATGTTAATATGATAGTTGCAATTTGATCATTGGAATGAATTCTGCATTCATTGCCACGAGGCAAATGACCGTTTTCAGAAAGAAATTCGAGAATGAGAATTAAAAATGCCCGTTTATTATGAACATTCAAGAACATTTCCTCGAATTCAGAGATGATTTTGTTGACTATAATATACGAATACAAAACTAACTGCACAAACAAAGCTTTTCTATTTTTCCTCTACTTATACTTTTTATGAGAGAGTAATTGTCTTCTATTATTAATTCATCATTATAAATTAAGCTCTGTTTACTACTGAACTTATATGGAGTAAAATCCTTGCGGTAAATTGCATATACCTACATTTTCGATAGCTCCTCGTCCAACGGGAAACTAAAAGAATGAACTTTTGAACCACCAACATAATTCCCCCGACAAAAGGGAACACAACACTTGAAAGGCATTGTTATTTCGCCGATCACAACACAAAATATTTCACAAAACAGTAATTTTTCCGCCAATTATTTTGATGAATAAACAACAAAAGAATTCGGGACCGTTTCAAAAACATGCGTGAATCACCGATGAATTAACACGAACTGACGCGTTAGTCGACAAGCGATAAAATAAAACACTGGCCTCTCTTGGTGACGTCACGAGCTGTTTACGTCAGAGTCTGCTGGCCTTGTTGTATCGGTGGTAACGGTATTATTGAATTCGTGCCTTTAATACGCTGTGCGAGGCTTGTAAATCTGTTCATTATCAATAAATTGTTAACAGTTTTGATATAAAATGAATTGATTCTACTCAGTGTCGAGTTCAGTGTCTCTATACGGTATAAAAATTTGAAGCCAAACATGATAACTGGTAGAACTTACAAAACGATTGTCACCTGGCCAACAGTGCTGAAGTGAAATGACGAAACGAATGCTAACGCAGTGGGCCGCAGCGTTGCCGCATCAAACCGTTTTTTATTATGACTCATGCAACACCCCATTTCAAGGATCGCTCCAATTTCAGAAACACCTTGTACATATTCTTGGATGTATTAGAAAGGACATAGGATAAGTTTTATATAAAGAAAAATACGGCGAGTTAAAAAAATATTTCGGCAGACTGATTGTTGGACACGAAATTTCTATCAATCAGACATAAAACTCTATACTTCGGTACCTTAGATATTGGTTTTTAGAATACCTCTTTTAAGACTCGTATGTCTCGGATTATTTAGATGATGACATTGAAATGACAAATATGTAACCTAACATCAGGTGAGCACTTATAAATCAATAATCAGCTTTCGTTAATCTGTGACATAGCTCGAACCGTCTCGAACCCGAACCCATGTACAACAATATACTTGCCGCTCGGTATTTAATCTATTATCATCTTCTTTATACAGGGGTAAATCAACACACCACCCAACAGTGATATTTCAACGGTTCATCGCTATTTTGAAATGGAATTGCGTATCGGCGTTTTGTGTGCATTGGTTTCTTGTGTTTGTGATCTTCATTACAACTTGGTGAATTCTGATTTCATGTATTTCCACAGTCTCCAACATGCTTATTGATCAATTCTCTACATATAATTTTATCAATGTATTGTTACATACCTCAATACAGAAAATACTCTGGCCATCTTCCCGATGGCTCGAATCTTGTTTCTAATAACTTCTTTCCGAAGATTTGCTGCTGTGCCTAGAAACAAAGAGAAGAGATCATTAGATATATATTTATATATATTGAAGTATAATAGTCAATTGCAAAAGTGATTCCAGAAGGACTTTATATTAGGACCTTCAGGAGTCTGGGTCAAGACTCAAATTTAAATAAATACATACCAAATTCAAACCCATTTTCACAAATATTCATAAAATGAACAAAAATGGTAGATGTCGGGAGAAAAATAACTACTTCCCTGGCTACCCTAATAGCACAATTATGTTCGATGTATATCCTCAGGAAGTCCTGTCGGGATATTCAGGACGTCCTTAGGACGTTCGAATTTGGTACGTCCATTGGCCATGATAATAAGAAAACAAAATATCAGTCGTTATGACTACCAGATCAATACTTCTTCATAGCCATGTATGAGTGTATGACTGGCTACATTATTATGCAAAAAGAAGAAAAAGGCACAAACAAACCAACAACTATAACTTTTTTATTTACTATTTGTTTGTCATCATATTCATGTTGGATTTGTGAATATTTTTGCAAAGAAATATTAATAAAAAATTGATGATAGGCTCAATCAACAGCCTCAAAATAGCCGTCAATTATGTTAGATTCGTTCTGATAGCTCAACAGTTGAGCTATCAAAACCCAGGATTTTTTTGAAACACAATGTGCAATCGGCTAGGATTGAAGCCTTGAATTAGCCTTAATTTTATGGTATAATAATAAACTTTTCATTGATTCACCATTTGTTTGCCATGTTCATGTTGCATTTTTGAAGATTATTTCAGGTAATGATCAACAAAAAATTCGACGATAGGATCAACAGATAGCCTCAACTTGAATGATGGTATAATGAACATCCTTATATTCCCTCTGTTAGCTTAACGGTTGAGCTAGAAACCCATGAATTTTTTCAAGAAATAATATACGAAAAAATTGGCAATAGGCTAGGATTGGAGCCTTAAATTGCGGTATTGTCAGTTTTGTCATTTATTTACGTAGTGATACTGCTAGCTTAATGGAGGTAAATAAATGGAATGAAAACACACATTTGAAATGGACTTGAGTCTGCGATATTCATGAATAAATAATTCACATGCACAATGAATAGCAAAAAAGCAATATCATGGTAAAAATCTGATGTATTGGGTGCCACCTTATATAGTATCACCTCCTGTAAATCTTCAAATTTTGACAGTAAAAGTAAAATGAGGAAACAGACTCACAGGGTATTTTTCTCCTTCTCGGAACATAAGGAACATTTTCACTATCTGGAAATATACAGTGTCATTCATAAAGTCGGCATCATATGGGAAAAACTTTTATTGATGACTTATTTTGAAATTCGAGTTTGACGTTGAGTTTTGCTTCAAAAAAGATGGAAAATGGCCTACTCAATCGGGGTCACGTGACTTTCCCTACATGTCAAAAGTGACATTTTTTCAAATTAATCGCTGAAAGTAGGCTTATTTGTTTCGAATATCGGAAAAGTTTACTTGAAAAAGTTGTTTCTATTTAAATTTTACATATGTGACTCGGATTTTATCTTTATATTACATTTTTTAGATTTCGATATTCTTTGAAAATTTTCGAAATTTCTGTAATATTAAAAAAATTGTGAATTCGATAAAACTACTTCATACCAGTAGTTTCATCATGCTACTAACTTTCAATTACTAATTATCACTATCTATCGACAAAAATATGATTTACTTTAGAAAATGATAATCTCCGCTTCAAAATTCTGTTATGTTTGATGCAAACATAACATCAAAATTCTGTTACGTTTGAGTCAAACATTTAGAAACGAAATTCATTTAAATTTTTTTTTTTCAGTACTGAAAAGATCAGTTTAAATTAATTTCGTTTCTAAATGCTTGACGATATCAACTTTGCATCAAACATAACAGAATTTGTAAGCGGGTATTATCATTTTCTGAAGAAAATCACATTTCTGTCCATAATCAGTGATAATAAGTAATTGAAAGTAGGTAGCATGAAAAAGCTACTGGTATGAAGTAGTTTCGTGGAATTAACAATTCTTCAAATATTACAGAAATTTCGAAAAATTAAAAAAAAAAATCTAAATCTAAAAGTTGCAATAAAGATCAAATTTGACAATAATGTGTAAAATTGGAATAGAAACAACTTTTTCAAGTAAACTTTTTCGATATTCGAACAACTAAGCCTACTTTCAGCGATTAATTTGAAAAAATGTCACTTTTGGCATGTAGCGAGTCACGTGACCCCTATTGAGTAGGCCATTTTCCATCTTTTTTGAAGCATTATTTAACGTCCACCTGAAATTCCAAAATAAGTCATCAATAAAAGTTTTTCCCATATGATGCCGACTTTATGAATGACACTGTATACAGGGAGCCACAAAAATGTATGAATTTTTATTGAAATACCCTATATAATCATTATTCCAAATTTTTTTGGGATTTTCTCTCCTCGTTTATATGAAATGAAGATATGAATATTGATTCAATATACGTGTAGTAACGACAAATCAGATGATGTGCCTCAAAATTTCACTGCGTCTCGGAATTTTCCTATTAGAGAGCCTGAAAGAAAAATTCACTAGCTTGTCAGTGATAATTTGAATTGAAAAAAGGTTTGGAGAAGAAAAGTAAAGGTATATATGGAAAAAATATCTAATTTCCACTCAGCTTTGGACGTTTTGGGAAAGAATCTGCTCCCGTTTTCAACAATAAAAATGGATATTTGTATAGCAAATTCATATTCGTCTTGACACTTTCCGAAACGTCCAAACTTAAGTGAAAATTCGATATTTTTTCCATATACGTACCTTTATTTCTCTTCTCCGAACCTTTTCATTAAGAATTGTCACTGATAGTAAATTTTTCTTTAAGGCTGTCTGAAAGGAATTTTTTTTAAACGCAGTGACATCTTGTGGCGAATACATGTATATTGAAATAAAATTCATATTTTTATTTTATAGAATCGTGGAGAAAATCTCAAGAAATCTGGAATAATGAATGTACCACCTCCGCGATTAACCTACAGACGGTATTTAACACCCTATATATATATATATATACAGGGTCGCTGATGTGTATGGAAACATGTGAATATCTCGGTAACCAGTCGTTGGATTTTTTTGAATTTATGTGCAGTGTGATTTCAAAATGTGGCGGATTTGAAAGTGCCACTTTTTCAGTTATTCCGGAATTTTATTAACTTCCTCATTTTGAATGAAACACCCTGTACTTTATTGAATTTTCAGATACTCATTGAAGAGCTGATTTCATCGATCTATCACACTTGGGGTCTAGCGGGAATGATTACATAGTTATAGGGTGTTTAAAATCTAGATTTTTCAGCTTCAGGATTTTTTTGTATCGAAACTATCCATTATCGATCAAAACCGCTCTAATATTCCTATCTTTACTTTTGATCTACTATCTACTGACATTTAAATGGAACAGATACAGAGGGTGATCAGAATTCTGAATCTTGAACCACCCTGTATTTGTTCCAATTAAATGTCAGTAAATTGTAAATCAAAAGAAAAGATAGGAACATTGGAGCGGTTTCGATCGATAATGGATAGTTTCGACACAAAAAATCCTAAAGTTGAGAAATCTAGATTTTAAACACCCTATACCTATGTAATCATTCCCGCTAGACCCCCAAGTGTGATAGATCGATGGAATCAGCTCTTCAAGGAGAATCTGAAAATTCAATAAAGTTCTGGGTGTTTCATTCAAAATAAGGAAGTTAATAAAAAATCCGGAATACCTGAAAAAGTGGCAACATTGGCTATAATATTTCCAAATCCGCCACGTTTTGAAATCACACTGTACATAAATTCAAAAATATCCAACAACATGTTACTAAGATATTCACCTGTTTCCATACATATCAGCGACCCTGTATATAGTTGCTCACCATTGAAAAGGCCTTTCGAAGAGCATTTCAAAAATAATGCACTTATGTTTTTTCTTTCATTTCTCAATTTCTGAGCATTCAAAACGAACAGAGTTTGGAACATTTTCGAAAAAAAAAACGTCATGACAATGATACTGTACTAAAGTACTTCAAACTATTCGAGTTATACATCGATAGCTTCGCGGTCGGATTATTCTGTTGAAATGACACAATTTGTAATTATGTAAGAAGTCTGAGATGCATAACCATGAATAATTTGAAGTTCGAATTGTATAGGTTGCGTGCACGATGACCGACCCTGAAAGTAAAATATTCAAACACAACCTCACTTTTCTATGAAACATTGAAACACAACCTCACTTTTGTTATTTGTTTACAGAGGAATCAAAGGATTGAAATAGTTTTTCACAATGTTTTGGCATACGTGTTTTTTGCGCTATTTATTAATTCAAGCATGCATTCTCATTGTGCTCCTGTACAATACACAAAAAATGCAGTGAGAGACGAAGGAATATGATTCTTCAGGTGAATAGTAATCTCACATAGTTTTCATTATGAAATTTTGTCATTTCTTATTAAAATTCCTTCTGCCACTTCTGCAATAGAAGCTAACACTGCTAATAGATTGAAAATGTCTACAACACACACGATAATATTTCGTCAGCATGTCAGACCAGTCCTCCCGTTTGCTTGCATGAATCCAATCTTCTTGCATTATTTCAAAAATTTCACGAGTATTTCTATCAGCTCCTATTGCAGAAGGAATTCCGATGAGATATCAGAGAAATTACCAAATTTTAAAGTGAAAACTATATGTGAGGGACTATAGTAGGCACTTACTTCTAAATCATAATGAACCAACCGGATTCCTTCCTCTCTCGCTGCATTTTTTGTGCATTGTACAACAGCACAATGTGATGGCATGCGCGAATTGATGAATATCCGAAAAACACGATTCGTATGCCAAAATGATTGTGAAAAACTATTTCAATCGCTTATTAATAAGTAAGAAAAGTGAGGTTGTGTTTCAATGTTTCACCTTCAGGGTCGGTTATCTGATAGTTCTTCTGTAAATTGAATATCTTTACAGGTGCTGTGTACTGATGTCTCTGCAGATGGCTGTTTGAGCCGTAACTAGTCACAATACATTTTGTGTAATATAATTTTTGTGGGCGACCGACTTGGTGTTCTTTTGTTTTTTCTTTGATAATTCTGAATTTCTGATCGGCGGAATAACTCTATGTATATCCACGTATATTCGATATTACACAAGGTAGTCTAACTCAATTGAAGATTGGTTTGAAATCATTCGAAGAAAATAATAATAATAAAATGATCATTTTTTTTTTACAAGGCCTACATTCGAAAATCTTTTAAAATCGATCAAATTTTGTTAGATTTTAAAGCCCATATTTCGAGATAGGTTTTCGAAATATTTTTCCAATGGTGAGAAAATAAATAGGGTGTTCTATTTGAAATTCATACACTTCTTGCTGCTTATCTTGTATATTTTTGCAGATAATGGAGATGTATCTGTTGACACGAGAAGAAAATCCCCTGTAAGGGGAAAATAAAGAATTATAGGGGGTGATAGTTTATAACATGTCACCCGGTTCCAGCTGATCCATAATGGTAAAGGATAGCTTCAATGTTTGAATATATTTTCCGACTTGAACTGAATCCGATTTCTTTGAAGAAAGCAATATTCTTTACACAATATGTCGAGCAAGTCGTAATGAGTAGGTACCTACTGTTGAAAATATATAGATCATCAAATTGAAGATAATTACATACACTTTGCATATCATCAGCGCCCATTGAATAAACATAATCCCGAGAAGTATTACATAGTCATTATTCATTTAACCTCAATCAACAAACACTATTGAGAATTATACAGGGTATAATACATATTATGAGTGATCACTCTGGGCGTGATATATACCTAGTCCCATTTCACTATCAAAAAGTTTACACAGGGTGTTTCAGAATTCGACCTCCCACGCAAACACATCTGCGACATCACATCTCTGAGAAGTCGCGATAAGGCAACACTGCGATATTACGAATGTTCCATCGCTGCGATGAACAGGAGCAAACACATCTACGACGTGACATCTCTGAGATGTCATGATGAGGCAACACTGTGATATCACGAATGTACCATCGTTACGATGAACAGAAGCCAACACATCTGCGACGTGACATATCTCTGAGATGTGGCGATGAGGCAATACTGCGATATTACGAATGTTCCATCGCTGCGATTTACAGAAGCAAACACATCTGCGACATGACATCTCTGAGATATCATGATGAGGCAACACTGCGATATCACGAATGTTTCATTCCTGCGATGTACAAAAGCCAACGAATCTGCGACATGACATCTCTGAGATGTCGCGATGAGGCAACACTGCGATATTACGAATGTTCCATTTTTTTTTTCAAAAATTTGTTATTCAGATTCTTGTTATGTGAAAAAGAATACATGAATATACGTTACTCAACAAAGTGAAGCTAAACATTCGTTACATTGCTATCAAACAATTCTTCGTTTACTTACATTTCGCGGGACCACCAACTAGTAACAACAACACATAATCATTATTACATGTCATCAGAAATCAGAGGTGTACCTATTATCACACCATGTTTGAAGAAACAAAACACATCGCTTTTCCATCACAAATAACATATCACAATTACATTGCTGAATATATATCGTTGTTATATCCCAGGAAACTTATCGCATCGACGTCACATGGGTGAAACTGGGACAAAATATCATCCCTATGACATCGCAGCGACGTGTATGCGACATAGAATGCGATATCGCAGGTCACAATGCGATATCTCTGTGATGTGTGTTTGCTGGGTGATAGTCCCTCTGATTTCATAATTACTGAGAAAAGGACATACAGTCTTCAAGTGTTCAGTTCTCGGGAGTGTTGGAGTTGAGAAAGAAAAAGTTTTTTTGACTAGAAAGTAATTCCAGACATTTCCCCCCATAGTTCCTACGCTACTGATCAAATTCAGATTATTTTCAGTTTCTCGAATACATTCAATTTTGTTAAAATAATGTATCACATTTAACTGAGCTAAATTGAACGGTTTTCACCTATAACTGCAGGATTATTATCTTGCATGGTGTACATGGTTCTAATAAACATATCTGACTGATTTTGCAGTCCATAGTTTCTCAAAGTATAGTAACTACTAAATAATACTGAAAATACGTGAAAATAAAATGCGGCATCAATGTCCATAGATGGAGAATAGGTATGAAGATTCATTTTCTTCAAATATTCCTTGACACATGTTTGACACACTCTACACTCTGTATATTGAGAACTATGTATTCTCGGTCCAGGAAGGCGTAGTTTTCAATAATACAAAGTGTGTCAAACATGTATTATAAAATATTTGAAGAAAATGGATCTTAATTCTTAATCTACGTTTATGGACATCATGCATAACACATATAATTTCCCCCTTGTTTGTGAAGCAATGTTTTGCACAAATTTATACGATGAATTGGTATTAATTTTTTTACACGGAAACGCAGCAAAATTGAAAAACAATTCAGGAGACTAAAATGTTGTATTTTTAGTTAATCATTAGGATATGGAGATAGAGAATTAAAAAAAAATTAGGAGCGCACATTTTATTGACAAAAATATTCAGTCGGAGGCCCCCAGGACGCCACTGGATTTTACACTTCTAATTTAAAAATGGCTACGTCAGCTGCTCATGACAAAGAATATCATAACCAAATTTCAAGAGAATTGGTGAAAGAATATTCGAGATATTCATAAAAAAAACGATTTCTTCTAAAAAGTGTAACACTATGCATTTCCGAACTCAAGTATATATGAAATAAATTTCCTGTTTTCTCATGCAGAATCACGCCCTTGATTTTTTGCGCGTAATTTCCGGACACGCTGTATAATATAGATGAAATTTTCACCAAACTGAAGAATCATAATGTTCGTAGTTGAATTAAATAAGTTGATTGATGTTGAGAATATTATGGGCAGCTCATGAAATGAAAACAAAATTATTTGGAGTGTGGAAAATAATATGAGATCATGTCAATTAAATTTGCTGGAACATGGAACGAAACATTCTAGAATCGAACTAGTACCTAGTCCAGGAGGACCACTTCGTTCGTGCATCAGTTTATTTTGCAGCATTGCCAGGTCAACTTCAAAACTGGCAAATTTTGTGAAATAAAATAAATATGCAATGCGACAATGTGACTGTGATCATTTTCAACAGTAGGTATTTTCATAATCACTAAAACAAATAGCTAAGGCAACTTACCCAAATACAAGGTGGTCAGCGCCGCCATGTTTGTCGGAACAGCGAATCGGCAGTGGCACAAAGTGTAGCGAGCGCAGAAGTATAGAAAAAAATAAAACAAATGGTGCATATAGAAATTAGCATAATACAAAACATACATTTTCAATTTGTATTCAGGGCATTTGGAAACAACGTATAGAAAAAAAACCTGAAGATGGCCCAGCCAGAAGTTTTATTAAATCCTTTCAATTTTCCATTGGTATATTAGACTTTATGATGAGATGGACAATATTGTTCGAATATTCCTGTTTGAATAAGGGTTTATTTTAACATTCCCCTTTGTGACAGTCAGGAGAATCAAATAAAAAAAAACAGGATTCCTTTCAATAAGTGAAGCAGGTGAACCTATACGATTGATTTGCTTCAAAAGAATTTGAAACAATCTTTTACAATTCTACTAACGAAGATGGATTCCTTGTTTTCCATATACATTGTTTCCGAATCCCCTGTATATTATATATTGTAATGGGCATAAATCGGTGATAATAGATATATATTTGAACTGAAGTGATTTTAAAAAACCCTGAGACTTTTTGATGAATGACTACTATTTGTTTCTTCACTGCAAAGTAGATGCCTTTATACAGAGACCGTCAGAAAGAGATACATGTGCAGCTTTATATAAACTGAACATTTTTCAGGAAATTTCATAGTGGTAATTTTGGAATAATTGCTAGCGAAAATAGATGCCGTATCTTTATTATACGGAGAAACAAAAAAGTAATTAGATATGATAGTTGGAGAACCTTGATCATGAAAACATACTCTTCGTATTCTGCAATACTTGATGAATATTCATGCAGCAATCAATGCCAAAATCTGCAAGTTTATTCACATGCTATAGTGTCCTAATATAAAATTTCTTCGAAATTAGATATGGTTTCCAATAATTAAGCTTTTTGAAATAATTCTTGATAATTATCACGTGGACATTATACAAGACAATTGAATATAACGAAAAATTCAAATTACAGTGTACTTCACTATTTTGAGCCATGTATTTTGAAAATATTCTCAATAGTACAATAGGTTACACGAAGGCAAGACAGCTCACAATGTACGTTTTTCAAATTGTAGTTAGTAGTAAAGAAAATTTGAACACTCGTATAGTATTTCTTGCATCCACCACAAAGAAAGATATTTCGAACAATTTATATTTCTAATGTTTAAGATAATATTGCCTGAACTTCCTGAAATTTGACCGTTGAAAAATATTCATTGGAGAGGTATCTAATAGGGAGAATAATACAGGGTATACCATATTGAAAACAATCCTGAGCCAGCTTGTATTCGTATAACCTCTCAAACGATTATAATTATTTTTGAAATACGTGGCTCAAAAAACTGAAAATTACTGTCTTATCAAGTTTTCTCTAAATCTTATAGACTCTTGAAATTATGACTATGTATTAGGTGAATACAGGGTTGTCACGACGAGCTTTCACTATCTCTATATCGAGAATCAGTCGAGAGAAATCCATGAAAATATGCATGCTTGCATTCTAAAATACGCTCTCTCCATTTAAAATATTCTCAGCAATGCAATGTTGCCGCTTCTATCAAAAAGTAGCAACAACTTTGTTATTTCAAATTGATTACCATGTATTTTATTGCATTTTTAGATTCTCCCTGAAGAGACGATTTCATCGATACATCACACTGGGGGTCTACCGGAAATGATTACAGAGATATAGAGCGTTCAAAATCGAGATTTTTCAAAATTAGGATTTGTTTGTGTCGAAACTATTCATTATCGTCCAAAACAGCTCACATGTCCTTATCTCAACTTTTGATTTACTATTTACTGATATTTAAGCTAAAGGGTGATCAGAATTCTTAATCTTGAACCACCCTGTATCGGTTACGATTAAATATCAGTGAATAGTGAATCAAAAGTTGAGATAGGGACATGTGAGCCGTTTTGACTGATAATGAATAGGTTCGACACAATAAAGAATCCTAAAGTTGCAAAATCTCGATTTTGAACACCCTATATCTCTGTAATTAATTTCGATAGACCCCAACTGTGATATATCGATGAAATCAGCTTTTCAGGGAGAATCTTAAAATGTGCTAAAATACAGGGTGTTCCTTTTGAAATATCAATGTTGCTACCACTTTCTAGTAGAAGCGACAACACTGCATTGTCGAAAATATTTCAAATGAAGAGAGCGTATTCTGAAATATAAGCAAGCATATTTTCATGGATTTCTCTCGACTGATTCTCGATATAGAGATAGTGACATACCCTGTATATAGTAGGTATAATATGCTGCAAACTTTCTGCAGGTCTACTGTATATGAAAAAAATAGACTTTTCTGACACCTTCGATATTTTCATCAATATGTGAATATTGTTTCCAGAATATTGATTTTGTGGAAGTATATGTACTAAAATCAACTATTTGGAATCATTTGTTTGAAATTTCATCATATACGACCTTCATCAGGTGAAATATATTTGATGAAATTTAGTTCCAACAAAGCAGTCAAGCTACTGATACTGGAAGTTAACAACCAATTTTTTCTAACTTGCCAATATAAAATGCGACATTTTTGTTCATTAATCTTTGTTAATGCCACTTCAAATAAATTGGAATGAAAACCTCAAGCGGTGTGGTTATTTCTCAAAAAATATAGATAAGCAAACATTTCCAGCAAATTCATATAGCCAAGCAGAAAAAAATCAACAGGACAAAAATATGTTTTTTAATTTGCAGGAACAAAACTATCGAAATTATCAACAATGTTTCCATCTCACATCGTAGATTGTAAACTCCTATTACGCAGGCGGTATCAAATCTTCCATTCAATACAAACAGTTCTACACGGTGAAAATCAGAATGTACTTGGGAGTATTCGTGGGATGCAGTCGAATGTGATCAGTTAGATTTCTTTGATTTTTGTCGGGATTTCGAAACCGTTTATTTCCTTCATTGATACTAATAACATAAAATTCTATACAGGATGATTCAAAATTCGATGAAGATATTTTTAGAGCACGTATTGGGATCAAAATAAGACTTTTTATTTATATTATGAAAGCGTTCCGACATACGATCACCTCCTTATGTAAGCATTCAACCCATATTCATTCAAAAAAGATATCGTGACTTCCCATTTCCTTGAATTTACGAATTCTTAAATTTTTTTATGGATCACAAGATCATGCTATACAATGTCAGAGTTTCTCTTTTTGAACATGAAATTCTGGCCAATAAAAGTGAGGACCCCATTCCAACTCACCCAAAACTAGGTTCACATAATTTTTTAGCAAGAACGCCATATATCTACAAAGACAGGGAAAAGTCAATTTTCAGAAGATTGGATCCGTTATTTCAGTCACAATTTCAGTTAGTTTTTTTTTTTAACCTAATTTACAGTGGCTATAACTCGGAGGAGGTGCAGTTTAGGACACGGGTATACATGAAGAAAAAGTCTTATTTTGATCCCAACAATATGTACTCGAGATATTTACATCGAATTTCAAATTACCCTGTATAGAATAAGCACAAAAAAGGAACATAGGTGTATAAATAAAATGAAATAATGTGACATGTATTAAAAGTATTCGGAGAACGAAAAGGCAGATTATTTTGGAAATTGAAATGCAAGAATAATCTAGCATCACTCATGAATAACTTCGTCAATACAGTATTTCCGCTTGTATCAGAAGCAAGTAGCAACTTGGTTTCTCCATGTGAAACACCCAGTGATTTTTTTCGTGAAGTTACGTTGATTTCACATCGAATTTGTTCGAAAAATCTTGAGCAAAATGTAACTAACATGATTTCATTCATAAATATCTTCCCAAAATATCGAAAGCTCCCGGACTGTTTCTCTTCGCCTCTGAGATCATATTCCACAATATGGAAATACCAAAATAATAGATTTCACGTTTCTTTTTGTTTAGTTTTCGAAATTAATTCATTTCTTGAAAACGGCGGTTTCAGATGAAGGTAAAGGAAATCATCGAGGAAAATTCACGAGGTTTATCAATATATAATTGAGGAATGCAATAATATACAGGGTGGTTTATTAAGAAGAATTGGACATCTCGTCACTTTTCTGAATCACAAATAATCTTATTTTTCACTACCCTGTATGCATAGGATGAAAGTTTTTTATGGACGATTTGAAGCTCTCTGGATCGACATTTTGGTCTCCTGAATATTTGCTTCTCAATGTTTTGTGATGTGAAAATATTGATATTCATTTTGAGATATATTTTGATGAAAAATTTCTAAAACCAACTATGATATCGAAAACGGCTTATGACAGGTACCTACAGGATCGATTCGTATATTTGAACAGATTCCACATTGGAGATAGAAAAAAACTTCAGATACAGAAGTTAAGGGTTTGTTCTGAACCTCCAGAAAATTGTACGAGATGAATCAAAAGAATTTTTATTTACTGTTCTGGTTACCACGAAAAAGAATATCCTGTAATGTTCAGAGAACATCGTGAGAACCAAGGGAAATGAGGTAGGAATTGGTGTTATAATATACAGTGTGTCCCACTTACCATGCTCACCATGGGTATCTTTTTAACAGTGAGAGATACGAGGTCGGTTAAACGACACCAAATGTGGAGTTTGTCAGGGCCAACTATAATGTGAAAAAATATTTTGATAAAATCTATTCGTTTTTGTTTTATACGCAAAAAACTGATTTTGATCATTTTCATGTCTCCTCCGTAACTTCTTTATTTATGAAAATATTCAAATAGGAATTTCACATTCTCATGGCAGTTTTTCAAAGTGATTTCGAAAATAATATGAAATTCATACCAACTCTTCTAGAATTTGAGCTATCAGCACCAACTTTAGTTTTTCAAATGTAGGTCATAGCTCACTATGACTTAGTTACAAATAAATTTTTTCCCTCTTACAGATGATATGTCGCAGTAATAGTTTTGTGTTGATAACAACGGAGTTATCGTCATTTATACAAAAACAAAAAATTATTTGGGAGCCGCCATCTTGAATTTATAAATTTTAACAAAAAAATCATGGTCTCCGACCTCAAAAACCCCCACTTATCAATTTTGAATGGAATCGGACCAAATCTTGTCCGCCATCTTGGAGAAGACATTTTTTTTAATTTCAACAAAAATTCCATGATGTATTGTTACCGAAATTATGAACACCTGTCAAATTTCAAGTTAATCGGAGTTATGGAATTTTTGTTGAAATAAAAAAAATGGCTGCTCCAAGATGGCGGACAAGATTTGGTCCGATTCCATTGAAAATTGGTAAGTGGGGGTTTTTGAGGTCGGAGATCATGATTTTTTTGTTGAAATTTATAAATTCAAGACGGCGGCTTCCAAATAATTTTTCGTTTTTGTATAAATGACGATAACTCCGTTGTTATCAACACAAAACTATTACTGCGACATATCATCTGAAAGAGAAAAAAGAGTTTTTTGTAACTAAGTCATAGTGAGCTATGACCTACATTTGAAAAACTAAAGTTGGTGCTGATATCTCAAATTCTAGAAGAGTTGGTATAAATTCCATATTTTTTTCGAAATCAATTTGGAAAGCTGCCATAAGGATGTGAATATTTTCCTGAATAAAGAAGTTACGGAGGAGATATGAAAATGATCAAAATCTGTTTTTTGCGTATAAAACAAAAACGAATAGATTTTATCAAAATTTTTTTTCACATTATAGTTGGCCTTGACAAACTCCACATTTGGTGTCATTTAACCGACCTCGTATCTCTCACCGTTTAAAAGATACCCATGGTGAGCATGGTAAGTGGGACACACTGTATATCGCTGATATAAGAAGTACCACCTTTGTTATATTCAATTGAAAACCCTATATGTATTTCTGTATATGAATTGAGATCTTTCTTTTCTGATTTCAAAAATACACTCACAGGTTGTTGATATTCGATTCTACCGTTCTGAAAATATTCGATGTTGAACATTTTTTGGTTACAATTTGGTTTTACCAAATCGTAGTTGCAGAAACAACAACACATACCTACGCAAAGAATACAGGGTAGCAGAGAAACAGTCGGGAGTAATTCATGAAAATGTGCATGCTTATATTTTAGAATACGCTCTCTTCATTTAAAATATTTTCAGCAATGCAGTGTTGCTGCTTCTATTGAAAAGTAGCAACAATTTTGTTATTTCGAAACTAATACTCTGTATTTTATTGCATTTTCAGATTCTCCTAGAAGAGCTGATTTCATCAATGTATCACACTTGGGGTCTATCGGAAACGATTACAGAGATATAGGGTGTTCAAAATCGAGATTTTTCAACTTTAGGATTTGTTTGTGTCGAAACTATTCATTATCGGTCAGATCAGTTCACATGTCCCTATCCCAACTTTTGAATTACTATTTACTGATATTTATTCGGAACAGATACAGAGTGATCAGAATTCAGAATCTTGAACCACCCTGTATCTGTTCCGATTAAATATCAGTAGATAGTGAATCAGAAGTTGAGAAATCTCGATTTTGTATCTCTCTTTCGATACACTCCAAGTGTAATATATCGATTAAATCAGCTCTTTAGGGATACTCTGGAAATGCGAATGTGTTTCTTTTGAAATATCAATGTTGCTACTACTTTCTAGTATAAGCGGCAATACTGCATTGTCGAAAATATTTTAAATGAAGAGAGCGTATTCGGAAATACAAGCATGTACATTTTCATGAATTGTTCCCGACTGATTCCCTATACAATATAGTGTAAGTTCATCGTGATATACCCTGTATATGTATATATGTATATGGAGTTTAATTAATGAAAAATTAATGACAACCTGTATGATTATGTGTTGTTGATTCTTCATAGCAATCATGATTTGGTAAAATGAAATAAACCAATTCTAAAATGTTCGACCTCGAATATTTCATAAAACGGCTGAAACGAATATCAACAACCTATATATTTTTGAAATCAGAACAAAAAATTTCATTTTTTCCGAAAGACATATAGGGTGTTTCATTGAAAATACCAAAGTTGTTACCCATTTCTTATACCAGCGATATTCATTTGTTTCATCGCGTACAATTTTCTGCAACTTTTGAATTTGAAGTTATTTTCTATATTCAATGATGAACCCTGTAGAATCTGTTTTAATATACGGAATGACCTCATACGTATAGGGAAATATTTGACAAACTTGATGTGAAATCAACGTAGGTTCAGGGATCAGGAAATTGATTGAATCACAGTATGTTCCATTCGAAATAATCAAGTTGCTATTTCTTTCTGATACAAGTTGTGATACTGTTATGACGGAAATAATTTCAGAAGGATAAAGAATGTTCGATTATTGATGCTCATAACAATTTTCAGAATGACCTGTTTTCCGTTCTCCAGATCCGTGAAAACATCATGAAAACGGACATCTACCTATTGTCTACAGCTAGTTGGACACTAAAGTACAACAAACAAAACTAAGTCTTACCATCTGATTGTCCAAGTAGCAGTGAAAAAAATTGAAAGAAAACAAAATATAATACTCATCTCGATTATATTCAAGGGCTTATAGAACTACCCTTTCTTTCGAAAAGATTAATTGTAATTGTCATGTCACAAATATTCAATGAAAATAATTCCTGTTGTATTTTGTAGACTTATACTCGAGTACAGTTTCTGTACTATCTGAACAATTTTTCGGATGCTGCTCATTGATATAACGTAACTCTTTTCAGCTCAATTATTACTGGTTATACCGAGTGTTCCAAAAAAGTGCGCCAGCAGCTCCTATTACCTTAACAAGACTAGAAGGTTCTTGATGTTTGTCTCGAAATGCTTCATTTTCAGAGATGCAGGGTTTTGAACTTTGAATGTATGAAGATTCAATTCAAGAGCTCCAATTGGCATAACATTGTATCTTGGGTGCATGTGAAATTTTTTGATCAACATTATATAGGTGTATAAAAAGGAATTCAAGGATTCAGTTAAATTTTTTAACGGCAGTGAATCTCATTTTCTCGGTTGAAGAACTTTCTTGTACAGTGTGTACAGTTTTCGATGCTTTTGCGTGATATCTCAATTATCTTTGGAGATACAACCTTGCGATATTCGCGCGGTTGCCACTTTTTTGTGAAACTCAAGATGGCCTAATCAGATTTTGCATAACTGTTACCGTTTATGAGGTACAGGACGATTTTCAAAATTCATACTTTTTGGACCCCCTCTATATCTACCAAGTTTCTCAGCGCAAATGTCAAACTAGAATATTATTAGAGATTTTTACGCAGAATCCAGTGGCAGCTAACATTTTTTTTTTCGGGGAATGGTTTTGCAGATGCGACTCAAACTTATGATTTTTCAAATGAAAGACTGTATTTTATAAGCTCATTGAATTCCTTATTTTTTACCTTCAAAATGACATATAATGTATAAATATAAAATTTTCAAAAATGCACCAAAATCACTACAACATTGAATTTTAATAGTGGGCTATGGTTTTTTCATATAAAAATTCTTCCAATTGAAGACATACTTCTTTTGATTTCCCCATGATGAAGACTAATTGAATATCGATAGAAAAAACATAGGTACCTGATAGCAAGAAATGAATAGTAATAAAATATTCTAAATGTAGAATAAGCACCTGATAGAATATTTACTGAAATAAATGAAATTATAAATTATTCAGGAACTTATTCATTGAATTGTTCGAATTGATGTCCATTTCACGTCCTAGCGCATTCAAAATCAATGAAAGGGTGATGTCTTTGTAATTCCTGGCAAACTGCATCTGTTGTTGCACGAAGTTCTTCAAGATTGTTGTGACTGATACTGTATCAAAACGTTTCGAGCAAGGGTGTCAATTGTGTGTTAGGGGCAATGGAAATTAATTTAAACGATTCAATAAATAATTTACTGAATGATTTCAAGATTCAATTGTTTTAGTGAATATCCTATCAGGTGCTTAGTCTATATTGTGAACTTTTTTCTTTACTATTTATTTGTTGCTTTGTCCTCTTCATGGGGAAATCGAAAGAAATATTCCTTCAATTGGAACTTTTTCTATATGGAAAATCCCGAGGAAAATCCATTATCCACTATTAAAATTCAATGTTTTACTGATTTCGGAGCATTTTTGTAAAATTTTTATCCATACATTATATATTATTTTGAAGGTGAAAGAATAAGGAATGCAATGAGCTTATAAAATGGAGGGTGTTCCATTTGAGAAATCATAAGTTTGGTTCATATCTGCGAAACCATGCCTCGAAAAAAAAAAAATTGAGTGCGTCACTGTATTCTGCGTAAAATTCTCTATGGGATAAGATTTCAGTTTGACATTTAAGCTGTGAAGATGTAGAGGGGATCCAAAAAGTATAAATTTTTAAATTCGCCCTGTATCTCATAAACGTAAACTGCTATGCAAAATCTGATCATGCCATCTTGAGTTTCACAAAAAAGTGGCACAGGACCGCGAAAACATATCGAAAGATAACTGAGATATCACGCAAAAACATCGAAAACTGGACACACTGTACACTGATTGTATAGAGTGTGACCAAGATAAGGTTGCACAGCATGGGGATCTCGGGAATGGGTAGAGATACGAACTCGGTTGAATGGAAAAATATGTGTGCATTCAAAGGGCCATACCAACGGCCTTCGGATATTTTCAAAATTATTCTTAGTTTATCGGTAAAGAAGTGAATTTTTGGAAAATCTCATGTTTTTTTTACGTTATTATTAGAGATACAGAAATTCACAGGTTCTGAAACCTTTTCTCATTCAAACATGGATTAAACAAGGTAGTGGGAATATGTTCAGATCTAGTTTAAGCCATCATCAATGGTTTTTCGAAATTCCAAAGAGAAAATATCATCAGTTCCACTTTTTTTTAGTGTTCTGGTTCCAACGAAAAGGGATATCCTGTAAGGTAGGAATTGCTGTTCTTCTTAAATTTCTGGAGGTTACATGCCTCGGGGAACACCTCTCTTGGCAATGTGTTCCAGAGGCTCGCTGTTCGTTGGATGAACGAGTCTTTCGAAAGAGATGTTCTGCAGGTCTCTAAAGTGACTACGAAGGGGTGCGAAGCCTCAACTCGGCGGGTTAATGTCGCGGGGACTGCCAAGGGAGGAACAATTGTTGATATTTCAGAAGAGCATCGTCCATGAAAATATCTATGAAATAGAGCCGGATCGCCAACTTTTTTACGGTGTTCCAGAGAAGTGTGTGAGTTTGTGAGCGAGGCATCACCCACGAGAATTTTTTGGACAGAATCCAACAGTTTCAGGGTATGTTTGGGTGCTGCACTCCAAATATGGATACAGTATTCCAGGACAGGTCGGATCTGTGCCTTATAGATCATAAGCAGCTGACTGGAAGTGAAATAGCTCCTGGCCCGAAAGAGAAAACCAAGTTTTTGAGATGCACTTTTAGCAATTGATCTCACGTGAGTTTCCTAAGAAAGGTTATTGCTGATAGTAATACCAAGCATCGAAATGGATGTCTTCAAAGATATGGTTACTCCTGACAAGCGTATGTTGGGCACAGTAGGATCGGCTTAGAGAAAAGGCATGCTTGTGTTTTGTTTGCATTGAAATCTACCAAGTTATTGGATCCCCATTCGAGAATTGTTGCCAAGTCCATTTATTTATGTTGTCAACATTTCTCCCTTGTTCGTGTCTGATTTGCCTAGCTGGCATTGGAACATTGGAAGAGAAGGCGATATGGAGGGTACTATCATCCGCGAAGCTGTGTACTGGACATGAAGTTGCTTCCAACAAATCGTTGATATGGAATAGAAATAGTGTTGGCGCTAGAATTGATCCTTGCGGAACCCCAACATTCATGAAAAGGGAGTCAGATGAAACTTCGTCGACCACTACATGGGGAGACCTGTTTGAGAGAGAACTAGCTAGTAAATGTCCTAGGTATCTCATGAGCTCGATGTTGATAGCTTTCTCCATGATCTTTGAAATAATAGATAGCAGTGCGATCGGTCTGTAGTTGCTAGGTAGGGTCTTTTTGCCGTTTTTAGGAACTGGTTGTGCTCTTGCAATTTTCCAGTCGGACGGGAATATCCCCAAGTTGTAAGAGTAGTTGAACAACTTGCAGAGAACAGGTGTTAGTTCGGGAGCACATTTCTTGATCATTCGGTGTTAAACAATGATATAGTTATTTGAGTGATACTGAAAAGTTTGAAAAATATTTCACTAAATTATTCCATGCATTCCAAATTGTTTCACTTGATCTTCGAACTTTGACAACATGTACAGTAATTGAAAAAATTATATTCATATCCAATGTTCAGAATAATAACCTTCCTTTCCCTAACAAAGAAATCCCCTTCTTACAGTTGCTTCTGCGACAGTTCTGAGCATTTTTGGGGTAATACCATCGAATAGTTCGATCACATAGTGCCTTAATATAGTTCTTCTTCGTTACTATAATTATATGCTTAGACAAAGTTTTTAACATATCCCCAAAAGAAAAAATCCAGAAGTGTCCAATCAGGCGATTGCTCAGTCAATGGACTGTAGAATAAGTATAGTTATCAAGGTAATTCGTGTAAGAATCCATCAACATGAAACAATTTGAAACGCTGCATGGAATAATTTATGAAATATTTTTTTTTACTTCTCAGTTTTACTTCTCCATCTGTGTTTGACACTGAATGATCAGACATAAGTGGAACTGATGATATTCTCTCTTTGGAATTTCGAAAAAACATTGATGATGGCTAAAAAGGGGACAGAATACATTCCAACCACTTTAAGTAATACATGGTTCAACTCAGAATGAAATGAGGTATGGGAATGTGTGAACACAAAATCAGGACCGTATTAAAAAAAAAGTCGATGAGATATACGAATAGCAAACGTCGAGTAGAAAAATTAATGTAACTACGTTAAAGGTCATCACAAATTGCTATGGAAAAGAATTTCTAGTTTTTCTGTAGTTCAATAATATCGGAGAAAAAAAATAGATTTTCCAAAAATTCACTTTTATCGATTTAACTGAAAAACTATGAACAATTTCGAAATTTTTTAAGGCCGTTGGTATGACCCTCGAAATGCGCAATTTTTTTGCCATTCAACCAAATTCGGATCTCCTCCCTTTTTCGAGATTCCCAATATAATTGTGTTGTTTATCAATCGAAAAAATAGGTGTTTAAAAAAATACTATTTTTGTTGAGAGGTCCTCTCTAGTAATACTTAGAAAGAGAATGAACTTTCTTCTACAAATTCAACACCCTGTATTCTTAGAATGAAGCGTTCTAGAATGGAACATTGTAGTAAATTCAAGATTTCGGATCAAGAGTACTTCAATTTTTGAAGTCTCCCCGATATAGGGGTGTATTCAGATATCAAGGTATTTCTGTGATGAAAATCATGGTGTGTCTTTGGTATACAATATTTTGAGAACCACTTACCGGAAATATTACACCTCTTCCAAGATAAAAAAAGATTTTATTTTTATTTTTCCTGTATCGAGCTGAAGATATTGTTTGTTCACTATTGTTTTAGTTGGCAAATTCGTAACCTAGTAGAATCATAACTCGGTTGGCTGTTGTTCAAATAAATACTAATAAACATGAGCTTGCAATACATTAATTTGTTTTCGTAAATGCTAAGTTTTTTAAAAAACTCGTATAGATATAAGAAAGTTTGTGAAGAAATTGGGCTTTTCATCAGCCATGTTTTTTAAAAACAAATTTTGTATCCAAAAAAATTTGTGAGAGATAATATCCTCTGGGGTCGACTATTTCAACCCCTTCTAAGCATACTTAAGGGTTGAAAACATTCCAAAATATGTGTATTATCCAGGGAAAATAAAAAAGAAAAACATTTATTTCTTATTTTTGGACGGTTGTAAATTTTCCGGGATGAGATTTTTGAACAGATTTTATACCAAACACCAACCTCAATTTTCATCATAGAAACACTGCCGTCGTAAATTGTACCCCCTCTTTCTCTGAATCAAAAATAAATAAGATTGATTTCACAAACAAATCCACAATAGAAGCAATGGAAAAGTTACTGAAACATTCTTCAGAATCTTAACTGGTACTACAATGCATGGATTTGGAAACGGTGGTTCATTCCGTTTAGAATTTAGAAAGTGGAGGGACATAATTTATACGAGAGCACTATAGATACCCGAATTCCACCGTAATCAAGACCATAGTCAAGACTATCTAAGCCCTTCAGCGTTCACATTTCTACAATAATATTTTATGCCGCAAAGTACTATGTATTCAACTATATACAGGGTGCCCGTTTTTCGAGCTCCACTATAGGGATCACAGATATTATAAGAGATACTAGGTCGGTTGAATTAGGGAAAAGTTGCGCATTTTCAAGCTGAAAATTCATCTGCGAGAAAATTCGATGTGCTATTTCAATTTTAAATCATTTGGAGGAAACGAAAATTTGTGATTTTCGTTTTTATTCTTTTCCAGCAAAACCCAAACCTTTCTGATTAGGATATTCTAACGAAACTTTTTCACAAGGAATCTGAATCTGTCATCGTATATTCCATGACAGTTTTGCATGATGCCAAAGTTACAACACTCGACTTTGTTTTTTCTCATGGGCTCTATATTGGAAATTTGCATTTCTGAAAAGTCTTTTTATCTCTCATCTCCATTGGCTTATGATCGAATCGTTCCTGTTGATCAAAATTGTCAAAAAAACAGTTTTGCGCAGAGTGCTTTGGAAGGAACGCCAACAGTTTTGTTTAAATAACTGAATTTTAACAGATCAATTGAATATGCGAACAGAACTGTTGAATTCTTTCTTAAGCTTATCCACATAACGCAAGAGTTTCTGTCAGATATGTTCCCTGACAAGATAATTTCCAACAACGGAGGCATACGTTGGCCAGAGCGGTCACCTGATCTTTCTCCGCTGGATTATTATTTATTGGGAACTATGAAACATTTGATAATCAGAACTGTACCGATCGATATTGATGAGCTGAGAAGAACCATAATCATCACTTTCAGGACTAAGATAAGAAGACGGGGACATCTCGAGAGCAATACAGAATATGATGAAACGCGTAGAATTGTTTTTAGAAGTGGAAGGTGGAGTCTAACAGCATCTTTTATAACTTTGTTTTGTTTTGTTTCGCGAAGAATGAACTTTGTCGTTCCTAATTCAAAACCATAGTTTTCACGTAGATGAGCTTGACGAAAATACGAACGTTCCAGATTAAAATTCAAATATACTGTCGGAATTCAGCAAATCTGTTGGTGTTCTTTCTAAAGAACTTCGCAAAAACTGTTTTTCCCCAATTTTGATCAACAAGAAAAGATTCGATTATAATTGTAATAAAAAAAAAGCTTTTCAAAAATACAGAAATCCGAAATAGCGCCTTAAGAAAAAACAAAGTTGTGTATTGTAACTTTGGCATCAAGAACGCCATGGAAAATATAATGACAGATTCAGATTCCTTGTAAAATCGTGAATTCTTTATTCCTTCTAATTTGACAATTATACAATTGCATTGAAAGTTGTCACAGAACTAAAATTACAACGGTTACAAACACTACAATTAAAAGTTAAAATTCAACAGTTACACATTCACAGTCACTGAGATATGCAGGTACTAAGTAATCACACTTCCCTATGAGAAATCCTTTGTTTCTAAGAAAACATTTATAGAATTATATTAAAAAGTTCTTACAATACTAGAATTTAGATCGTTAAAAACACTTCGATTAACACTCAAAATTGCATGGTTACCAGCATTCATTGAGATATCCACTGACTGAGTAGTAACACTTTTCTATAAGAAACTGTTTCAATGATTTTTTGAATACATATAAACTGTCAATAATTTTTATATGAGGTGGTAGATTATTGAACAATCTAGGGCCCATGTAATTTGGAGATCGATTGCTCAACTTCAACCGGACTGATTGAAAATGTATATCTTTCTTGTGCCTAGTATGATAATTATGCACATCATCATTGAGAGTAAATTCCTTTTTGTTACTAAAAACATACGAACATGCTTCATATATGTAAACACATGGCATTGTCAATATTCCAGAGTTTGGAAACAATTGTTTGCATGAGTGAGTGTACGACACTCGTGCTATGCAACGAAAATCTTTTTTTGTGCTATGAACACTTCAGAAATCCTTGTCGACATACCCCACAATAATATGCCGTTTCTGATTTGAGAGTCAACGTATGCATAGTAAAGATTTATTAACTGTATTTTACTTAAAATATTTCGCAAGTTCCTGATTAAATAGTTCATTGAGTGAAGCTTGTGCCTTAAGAATGTCCCAGTCAAAAACTTCTAGGTCTGTTGGTTGGAAAAATAAAAACAAAAATTGAAAAAAAAATTGCGTTTTCTTCCAATAATTCGAAAACGAAAAATGATACATCAAATTTTCTTGCAGATAAAATGTTCAGCATGAAAATGCGCAACTTTGCCCTACTTTAACCGACCTCGTATCTCTTATAATAACTGAGATCCCCATGGTGGAGCTCGAAAAACGGACACCCTGTATATGAATAGGCAATAAATCGACAAATATAATTAGGTACGCACGATGTTCTTCGAACATTATAGGAATTACTTTTCTTGCGCTCCGAGAGATAACAAAAAAAAAGTATCTCAAAATTATGCAAATGGACGAAATTCCCAATTCAAAGATATTCATTGGTAATAATTAAGAAAATGAATATTTAGCATCAGAAAACATGGCATTACGGGTATTTTTGTGAACATGCTGTACTAACATCATATGAATAATATACAGAGCGACCCATTTGAAAGATTTTTTATTTATGGACCGATTGTGACAATTTTTTTTGATGTAGTGGAGAGAATGGCGTATTTCAGAGCTAAGCAGTGTGTCATGAAAAAATATTCAACATTCAAGATTCTATGACTAGATTACTGACAATTTGATCATCATGCATTTAGGCGCTTTTTATGTCGTAATATTCATAATAGTAGGCTTTGCAATTACTAAAGTCGCAGATTAATGCAGTTTCCTCGTATAGCTCTAGACTCAACTACCCTATTTATTTTGTTCTAAGAGGGTTTTATCACAGTGTTTTATGAAGAAAAAGTTGAAAAATCAATTGATGTGTGTTAATTCAACACTATATTCTAAAAAGGAACTTTTAAAGAAATCAGAAATGTCTATAAAATGGAGTCGTAATTCTTTTTTTATTGCATGGGTTACTACATGAAAAGCTTCTTTATGCATAATCAATAACTTGTCAGTAGATTCATAAAATTGTTAATGTTGAATAGTTTTGAATGAAACTTAGTACTGATCTAGTGCAGAGGACGTCGATTCCAGTGGCGTAGCAGATTATTTCCAAGAAGCCTCTAAATGTGATCTAGTAGGCCTTGGATCTTAGAAAAAGTGAACACCGCTCAGCTACAAGATACACCATTCCTCTCTCAACAATTCAAGAAAAAGTTCGTGACAATCGCTATCAAATGGGTCACTCTGTATGTGGAGTCATACTTTTTCGAACGAGCATATAGTTTTAAAAACACGAGGGCGAGTACGTACCTACTTTTGAAATATGAAAACTAGAACATCGTGTATTACGTTTTATCTACAACAGTGATGGTGGTTTTATGCAGAAGTTTAAAGTAATAAGTCTTAAGAAGTTAATTCATTGCTTTTCAATATAAACGGTCATACAATTGTCATAAGTTCTAAGTCCTGAGAAAAGTTGGCGAACATTCATCTCTTACGACTTAAAACTCATGACTAATTTTGGTTCGTTTACATTTGTTTCAATTGAATAATCGAATCCAAAACAGATATTTGTAACTGCTGAATAATAGAAAACAATTCACCTCAAAGGTGTATAAAACTGATGAACAATTAGCAAAATGAGCTTATTCATTAGCTGGTGCTTTTCTTATGATTTGACAGTCCTTAATATTATTGCTGCATGAATCACCATTTTCCCCTTACGATTTAAAACATGTGACTTACAACCTACGACTTGAAACTTGAGACTTAAAACTACTGCATCAATCCACCATGAATACATGAATAAATTGATCAAACAAAAATCAACCACTTGAAATACACTAAAATATTACCATAAAGATTTCAACCCATTCAATCGACAGAAATAAGTTGCAACCCAGAATAATTGAGAATTTTGAAGTCTATAGTTGAATTGTTCTTGAAGTATATAAAAATGCAATTGAATAAAATACCTAGATATATAGTATATAGTATATTACCATCATTAATTCTTGATCCAGAAACATTATTTGAATATCATGAAACGTCAATTTTTTTCCAGAATTATCGAGTTGGATTCATGAGTAGAAAGTACATACAGGGTATGTCACGACGAGCTTACACTAGCTTTATATCGAGAATCAGTGGGGAGAAATCCATGAGAAAGTGGATGCTTATATTTTAGAATACGCTCTCTTCATTTAAAATATTTTCGAATGGAACACCCTGTATTCCATCGCTTTATTAGATTCTTCATGAAGAGCTGATTTTATCGGTATATCATACTTGGGGTCCATAGAAAAAGATTACAGAGATATAGGGTGTTCGAATTAGAGACTTTAGGATTTTTATGTGTCGAAACTATTCATTATCGGTCAAAACGGCTCACATCTCCCTATCTCAACTTTTGATTCACTATTTACTGATATTTAATCGGAACAGGTACAGGGTGGTTCAAGATTCAGAATTCTGATCACAGAATCATATCGGTGAAATCAACTCTCCAAGGAGAATCTGAAAATGCAATAAAATACAGGGTAATCAATTTGAAATAACAAAGTTGTTGCTACTTTTCGATAGAGGCAGCAACACTGCATCACTGAAGATATTTAAAATGGAGAGAACGTATTCTATAAACTATGATCATGCATATTTTGATGTATTTCTCCCGACTGATTCTAGATATAGAGATAGTGTGAGCTTGTCGTGACATATACTCTGTATATTACTGGAGAGACATCAAGAAATGAGTAATTCAAGGAATAGTGTCAATAGTGTGAATAATTGATGTTTTATGAACAACTATGTGACTGACCTGAAAAACAATTGACAATTGACGTATTGCAAAATTTTATTGAGTATTCCACTTATGTTCTCCAGAACCAATCAGAATCGACCATTTTGGTGTCCCTTGCATTACAGTGATAATTTTTGATTACTAAAAATTACCTGACTTATTCTACCAATACACAAAAGCCAACCAACCTCTTTCTCCAGCGATAAAATTTTTGACATTTATAACTACGATCATGTTGGGACCCATGATGATGGATGCAGTGTGCGCAACTCTTTCGAGGCACTCGTTCATTGTCTCAATCATAAAATAGACATACGAATACAAATCGTGATACAATTTTTCCTGGAAATAACCGTCGATTGACATACTCCAGCTTGCTGCTTTAATTTCGCTCATGACATTGTTTCAAAACTTCTCGCCTACGGCTCGAAAGTTTTGATAAATACATTTTTTTATCGCTTGGAGCGCATGAAAGAGAATCCCAATAATGTTCAAAGAACATCCATAGAAATGAAGCTTTATGAAAGTGAATGTGTAGTAGATGCTTTAATTTTGTTATTGACCATCAGAAAAAAAAACGATACTATTCTGGAGATCGAAGTGGAAACACAGGTTGATTCATAAGTGAAATGAAAAAAAAAAAAAGAAATCCAGTGTGGAACTAAACAACTTGATACAATGAAAATCGACAACTGCGAATCGATGATTGATATAGTCAAATGGGCTCAAGCTGAACTATTCATGATTTTGTGCAATTTTATGCGATTCAGGAGGTTGAAATCTATAAGATAAGTTCCATAAATTTGGAATTTCTCGTGGTTTGTGTCATGTAGCAGATGATATCAAATTTACACATATTTTTTTCAATTAGACATGCACACGCTAGTTCATCACATTTGAAAAGCTGGTACGATCTTTTTGGTATACTTTGGTACTTATTGACTATGAAACCAAATTAAAAAACCTAATTAAATTCTGGCTAAATCACCAAAATATTTGTTCGCGTAAACCTTTGCGCACTGTTATAGATAATAAATATTTTGTACTAGGATGCAGGTTGTTAGAAACTATACAGGGTGTTTCACGTATGCTACACATTAGAAGTTTTCCTACTTGCTGTTAGATTGAAAACTGGAGAATTTTGGCTAGGGTGCACAAAAATCGACATCAATTTTCTCATTCTGAATAGATATATTGGAAATGACTGATTATAACAATCCAACTGCGAGTTGAGAAATTTCTAATGTGTGGCCTAAGTATATCACCCTGTATACTAATAAAAAGATTTCCATGATCGTCATTGGTATACGGGATACGCAAGTTTTTAGCAATGCACTGATATAGAAGAAAAAGTGGAATTCACTTTGAGCTAAGTAGTAGATGAAATATAAAACAGGTCAACAAAATATTAGTTACAAGTATTGTTCCACAAACTAAATTGGCACCAAACGCGGGATTAATTTGAAAAAAAATTATAATAATGAAAATAGTATAATAAAATAATATTAAATGCGCGTAGGCGTCGGCTCATTTTTTTAAGGGGAGGGGACGAATTCTAATCAATAATCAATATCAGCAAAACTGATGGTTTATGGGAATTTGAAGAGAAGTGATTTTGTTTCGTGTTTTGTATTTCGATTATTGTAACTAAATGATTAATACACAACACAAAATATGATCTATATACTTCTCCTTATAATCAATATTAATTGGATATTCTGAATTATATTACGGTCTAAACAAATGAATCTGATATCTACACAAATAAAAATTGAAACTTTTTTCTCAGAATCTCAAACACCAGTTTGGACAGTAAGTCTAAACCTACTCAATTTTTGGCATCATGAAAATCAGAATGTTAACATTTTACATAAATTGATTGTGGATTTCGTTGTATTAACGAAATGTTGGTTGATTTTTCTCTGTGCCTTATTCACATACTTTCACTAGAACTTTTTTAATATTGTACCAGGTGATTCAAGAACGGTGATGAGGTACCGTAGCGTATCTCAAGAACTCATAATTTTGGTAACAAGGTATCGTTCAAGAAAGGGAAGATAAGAGAATAAAAAAAAAACATTCATTCAATTCTGGTTCTTACTCCCCTTGCTAGGGCGCGTGTTTTATAGACTATTGCTTCCTGAGATACAGGATACCTTGTCACCCTCATTGAATCACCTGGTACAATAAAAAAAGACGCTATATAAGTGAAGACTTTTTTTGTACCAGAAATTGTATTTTCCTCTTTTTATTTTTGACTTGAGAAGAATTCAAAAATGAAATTAAATATAGGGTGTTCCGATGAAAAAAACATAGCTTTGATGTGCTGGGACCTTAGGGAACACCCTGTTTATTTCAAAGAAATTTTGAAATGTGGAGCTCGGTTATTACTTCAATTTTGATACATGACTTTTTTTTGTATCTCTCAAGACAACAGAGGTATCGAACTCTGGATTCTTAGTTGGCCACCCTGTACACAATTTCAACGCGAAACCTCAATCTTGCACAGTATAAAAACAATTTTATGCATCGCCAAAAATATTTTGAGGCGCGTTTTGAAAACTTCAAAAGGCTCAGATAAATGATTGAAAATACGTGGTCCTATAAATTTGAAGGTGCATTTTGAGCTCCTATAGGGTTTAAGTTATTCGACGCCAAATTTCAATAATTTTTGCTTCTTCAATTCACCCTGTATAAAAATCTGAGGAGTTGATACAACCGGTGGAGTAGTCAATCAATAGAGAACCACATTGAATATTTGGTCATATGGTTTCTATATAGTTAATTCTACAGAAAAGTTTCTCAAGGTTGAGTCAGAAATTTATGAAATTATGAAGTTGAAAATATTTTTTTGAAATCCATATACCTTTTTCCCAGAAAATATAAATAATAGTATCTAATTCAAAAAACTATTTTCCATACTATAAAAAGTTTCATGATACCATGCAAATTTTCATTCCATTTCGCCAAATAATCTCTTATTGAATACTTATACAGGGTGTTTCATGAGGAGACTCACATAGCAAAATGGTTAATGGGGGAAATCAAGACGAGTTGATGTATATATATGAAAACATTTTTTGACCCTCCATAACGAAGATACAGGGTATTATGTGGAATTGCTATATAACTTTGATGGTCGATATTACAGAGATGATTCGTCGTAATCTGCTGAAATTTGGCAGCAACGTACCTCTACTGAAACTATTCAAGATAACATATTATGAAAAAAATATTCAGGTCCGGACTTGGTAAAATTTTATATTTCATTGTTATGTCAAAAAAGTTCACTTTGTGACCACTTTTCTCAAAAAATTCCATCAGATTCAGAAATATCAGACAAATTTCTATAAGTACTGCCTTCCAATTTACACGGCACACTTTGACCGGTTCAACAAAAAAATATGGACCAAAAACGTTCGAATGAAATTTCAATTTCGACCTGGCTGATAACTCTCAACTTTCAACTGGATTCGTGTAAATTGATTTTTTGTACATTTGCATTGTATAGAAATTGACAGAAGAGATTAGTACTGATTCTTTAATGATTTGACATGTTAGTTTTTGATCGAACTTCTTGATAGATATGATTACTCGTGACTCTATTTTATAAATTTATTATAAAGTGGGCCCTGTTTTTATTTTATGTAACATGACGTTTGTTGATAGGTAAACACTGGTAATCGAAATATTCTTACACTCTAGGTGCCACTTCATATTCCAAATGCTGAACAAGACGAAAATGTTTAATACCATAGAATGTTCCCGGACCCAAGAATACGTTGCAGTAAAACCTTCACGATGATGAACATTAGGAATTTTGAATAAATAGCAAATGCATATCCTTATGTCACTTGCAGAAGTGTATCAATAACAAAAAATGGAGCTAAGTTTATGCGTGATGGCATAACTAATTTGATAAATCATCATAATATTATGGGCACATGAATCCTCATGTCGTAATTTCATCAGATGGTACCTACCTAGTACGTAACGTACGTCACGTCTCGTCACACAAATGAAAAACCGGACCTACTCGATATCTCACTTCAAGCGACACCCATAAAACAAAGTCAGAAATAATAATATCTATCTGGAATTCCGATAAAAAAATATCGTGTTTTTCTTCTCGTCTATTCTTCTGTCGCTTACTATTCAACAAAAATGTAGGAAAAATCAATTCACATGATACCAGTTGGAAGTTGACAGTTATCAGCCAGGTCGAAATTCAAAATTGATTTGAACGATTTTATTCCATATTATTTTATTGAACAGGACAAAGTGTGCCGTGTAAATTGAAGAGCAGTTCTCATAGAAATTTGTCTGATCTTTCTGAATCTGATGGAATTTTTCGAGAAAAGTGGTCACAAAGTGAACTTTTTTGACATAACAATAAAACATAAAATTTTCCCAAGTCCGGACCTGGATATTTTTTTTCATAATATGTCATCTTGAATAGTTTCAGTAGTGATACGTCGCTGCCAAATTTCAGTAGATTACGACGAATCATTTCTGTACTATCGACGATCAAAGTTATATAGCAATTTCACATAATACCCTGTATCTTCGTTATGGAGGGTCAAAAAATGTTTTCATATATATACATCAACTCGTCTTGATTTCCCCTATCAACCATTGGGCTATGTGAGTCTGCTCATGAAACACCCTGTATACTTGCAAGATGCTTCAGTACCAATAAAAATATCCTAGTATTCCTATTAATGATCCAGATATTATTTATTCCCAAATTATCTTGTTGCACGGGCAACAGTGTGATGCGTAAGTTCCCAAAAATAAAAAAAAATAAGAAGAAGAAAACAAAACTACATCGTCAACCTAACTTCCGTTCGATAAAATCCAATGTTTTTACATGCCCTTGGGACATTTATATCATTTCGTTATCAGATGACTGTCGAAATTTGCAGTCGGCTCTCCTACTATTAGATAGTATATTATCATTCTATTTGTGCTTTATTCGACAGCTTTGTCAGCCGAGACGACTTTCAAAGTGACTGTTTGAGTAATAAACGGTTCTCTTGAGTTTCAAAAATGGTGAACCCCAAATTTAGTTTTATTGATTTTTAGTTGACCTAAAAAAATCCACAGATTCCATTACAGGGTGAATCGAGAAAGCGAGAATTTGGAAATTTGCCATTGAATAAGTTACACCTTATCCCTATGACGTATTACATTCAAATTTTATATGGGGATATCTCAGCTATGCTTGAAGAGAAAAGGCTATCTAGTTTTCCGAAAAACATTGCCTTATTGTCGTATTTGCAAATTTGACCCCTTCAATAAACAATAGTAGGCCTTGAGAATCTGTATATTTCATATCTGTTTATACTTCCAAAGATAACTCGTTGAGTACTATGAAAAAAATTATCCATTTGAAAGCGGGCCACGATTTTGATGAACTGTTTTTTCAAATGTGGAGGGGAAAGAGGTTTATTTTGGAACTAGAAGCTGTTCACTTTTTCTAAAAACTAAGGTCTACTAGATCACATTCCGAGGCTGAAAAATCAAGAATCTATATTGGCGATTTTTTTAGTAAAAATCTGCGTACGCCACTGAAATCGACGTTCTCTAAAATAGATCTGTACCAAGTTTCATGAAGAAATTTTCAACATTAACAATCCTATGATATTACTATTCGTTTTGTATTAACCAGTTGTCCTATGTAATTAATGCGAATATTTCCCTCATAAATCGGTAATTGCACTGCAGAGCGAAGATTGCTTGCACTGCGACATTCCATCAGGGGACACCCTGTATACACTCTGTATACAGGGTGTCCCGTAAGTCATGCATCAAAAGAAGTGGGGTTGTAGGGATGGCCATTTCCAATCAAACTAACGATATATTATGTGGTCATCAAATTGTTTTGTTGATGGTTCAAAAGTTATTCAATTTTTCTGAAAAACGCGACCAATTTGAAGAGGTTTATTAACAAAAAGGCTCATTTTACTTGATTATTTGGGATTTTCTCTCCCCGTTTTTACAAAATAATAAATAATCAAGTAAAATGAATGATACACCTCCTCGATTAACCTACAGACATATACAGGGTGGTCCGTTTTTTAATACGGAAAATTTAACAGCGTATAATACTCGTTGAAATAATGAATAAACTTCCGTTGAACATATACTTTTGAACGCTTCGTTTTCGGGATATAGGGAGTTCAAGTTTCTTAAAAAAATCGATTATTCATTGATTTCTCAGAAATGCTATAACCGATTGTGATGAAATTCACATCTATTGTGGAAATATCAATGAGCTAACTTTTAGACCTATCACAATTAATGAATGAGTTACATATTTTCAGGGGCGTGCATTTCAAAACAAAATTTTTTTGCCCTCTTAGATTTCTTATCTAATAGCTTCGTTTCAGAAGGAAAAATAAAAACCAAAACTATGCATATCTCTAAACCCAATGAAAGAAACATTGTAATGCATTAAATCTAGTTAGCATGAGCCGTTTACCAAACCAAACATGTAACCATTGCAAATCAATCATTTACGTATTAGAAGAGCCGCACAACAGGCCATAGACCGCAGTGGATATCCTGCTATTTGTCTTCAATGTTGCCGAGCTAGTAGATTTTTACTAGTTAGTTTTTAAGGTATAAGGTGTCAAAAATACGCTTCAGAATAAATATAGTTTTTTAATCAAAAGTTAGAAACGGTTCAAGATAAATTAACGAAATTTTTCACAGATACTAAACTTTTTGAGCTTTATTAGATAGAGCTTCATTTATTCTTTCAACTAATTGTTCTCTTGAAGCAATTGGTACTTCATAAACCTTATCTTTAATTGCTCCCTAGACATAAAAATCCAAAGGATTAGGGTCTAATGACCTAGGTGGCCAAGCAACTGGTTCCGAACGACCAATCCAACGATCTGGATAATTTAAATTTGAATGAAAAATAATACTCCGAGAAATTTGTGTAATTATTACCTGCGCCACCCCAGATTCAGCCGCCACTGAATAGTTTTTATGAATAATTTTTTTTTAATCTTATAAAGCTCAAGAAGTTGAGTATCTGTGAAAAATTTCGTTGATTTATCTACCGTTTCTAACTTTTGATTAAAAAAATATATTCAGAAGCGTATTTTGGACACCCAATATCTCAAAAATGAAGCGTTTAAAAGTATATGTTCATAGGATGTTTTTTTATTATTTAAACGAGTACTATACGCTGTTGAATTTTCCGTACTACAAAACGGACCACCCTGTATAGCAAAAAAGCTGTTGTGAATAACCCAATAGGAAAAACCATTACGGAATCTGTATAAAATGGACAACGTTCTCTTATACCTGTTTATCTTGGTAATGTAGTTTTCAAATCTGCCAGCAGTATTTGAAAATCAACTGAAATATTATCTTAAATGACAAAAATTAAGGAAAACAACATTTTTCATAGGTAATTGATACGAAGTAACACAAGTCATGAAATCATTTCTGGGGAAAGATGCATCCATGCGGATGGAATTCGTGAAAGTTTTTTTGAATTAGTTTGATCGGAAATGACCCCCTTACCACCTCACGTCTTTTGATCCATGACTTATGGGAAACCCTGTATAAAATAATATCGAATTGACACACATGAATTGATTTCAGATTCTGTATTTTTCAACTTTTTCTTCATCAAACCCCCTTTTAGGGGTCTGGGAGGAAACTGCATTAATTTGCGGTCGGTCATCTGTGTCTTTAGTAATTATTGCAAATTTCACCATCTATAAATATTACAACATACAAAAGCATCTCAATGCATGATGAACAACTTGTCAGTAATTAAGTTATAGTATTTTCATGAAATTTGATGCAGATCTATTACATAGAGGATGCCGATTCCATTGGCGTATGCGGATTTTATATAAAAAATCGATAATATGAATTTTGACTTTTAGTAGGCCTTGAATTTCGAAAGGAGTGTACGCAGCTCGGCTCCAAAACACGCCTTTCCCCCCCCCCTCCTGATTTCCCAAAAAAGTTCGTCAAAATCAGTCCATAAATAAGAGACCCATGAGGGTGGCCCGCTTTCCAATTGGTCACTCTGTGAATATATTATGGAATGGCAAATTGGGTTTGGGAAAGATCCGCAAAAAAAGTTTCATGATGAATATTTGTTTTTTCACAAGTTCAAGAAAATAAAATTTTGATTTCGTAGTCGGAATTTTCTAGTTGAATCATGAAGGAAAATTACATTTCCAATTCAAACTAGGAACTCTCAACTGCTAATTCGGGCTTTTCGACTAATGAGTAGAGAATTCAAAGCTTGAAATTAAGGAATTAAATTACAAATTTTGAGTGGGATATATCAAGTTCCCATTCGGAAAATAATATTCACAGTTATAAGTTTTTTATCTGAAAATAAAATACTCTGTATAAACCCAAGATTTTCAACTGCGTACTCTGAATTTCCTACTCAAACTCTGAAAGACGAAATTTCCAACTGAAATTTCCTACTAAAATTTCTTACTGAAATTTCCTACTCTGATATTTAAGATTTTTGTTGGTTTAAATATCTATTTGATTGATATTCTTGTGAAATGCTACTTTGGTGGTCGAGAACTGATTTTTTTACGAGGCGCAGCCAAGTTACAAAAATAGTCGAGATGATGAAAGTATTTCGCGCACGAGTTGCAAGCAAATTTTTTACTACAAACGCCAAAAAATATAGTGCGAAAGTAGTAATATGCTCAGCTTAATATTAACAATAGTGTTGCAATTATTGTTGAACATTCAGAAATAAATGAGTCTTATTGGATGTTCGCTCGATTGAGGACCATAAAGGTCAAAATCCCATATAAGTTTACAACAATGCGGGAAGTTTCTACTTAGCGCATCATTTTACTTCGTGCACTGCTTCGCACACGGTGTCGTGGTATCGTAGGAAAATGAAAAAAGTGTCACTTCGCAATTCGAATATGATTATTGATGCGCGAAACTCGTTTTTTGACGTTTGTAGAGAAATATTTTTTCGTCGACCACTTCAAAAAATCACATTTTACGTTCTTATTTCAGAACGAAATACAATTTTCGTTTGTTGCAAGGTTGTCAGTTATACTAAATTTTCAGTCGATCTCCTGATTTGCATATTGATCTACTGATCTAATGAAACATTTCATAATCTACCAAAAAATATTTTGACACTTTTACATCATTATAATTACCTATCAAACTTCAGTTAATCACATACAACTATGAATTGCATGATATTTCGGCACGCTTTGTTTAAATTAATCTTTAATTAAGTAATGAATTTACATATAGGTACTAATGATATGTAAAAATCAAGAAAGGACACTACTTCATCTTATTCAGATCACATCAATTTTTTCTACAAACGTCAAAAAATGACAAGGTTCGCGCATTGATAACAAATTGCGAAGTGACACTTTTTTTTCCCTACGTTACCATGACACTCTGCACATAACAATGCGCGAAGTGAAACAGTGCGCGAAGTACCTACTTCGCGCATTGTTATGTAAAATCGAAATCATTTATTTCTGAATATTCAACTATACCTTTGTTTTATCTCTTGGAGCGCACGAAAGGAAATTCCTATTATGTTCGTGGAACATCGTGCGTACCTAGGGAGGATAGGGGAAGGCTTTTTAAGATAGTTCAACACTATTTTTTATATCAAGCTAAGCATATATTTACTTTAGAACTATATTTTTTGACGTTTGTAGAAAAATTGTTGTTTGCAACTCGAGCGCGAAATACTTTGGTCATCTCGATTATTTTTTTAACGAGGCGTTTCCAAAGTAGCATTTCGCGCTCTAGATACAAACATAACTATTTTCATATACCTCTGTTATAACAGTTTGTTTCTCACGTTCAATTTTTACATTTGTTTTGTATTTTTCGGTATTTTTTTTGTTAATTTTTACTATTCGTTCCTGTTTTTTATGTACTCAAATCTTATATGCACCTATGTAACTGAATTTTGAGATATTTGTGAGTATTATTGAATCGAGAATTGTTTCGATTTTGTTGGAAATATGTTACTTTCCTGTTTACTAAAAGCACCTAATGTTTTGACGTTTCATTATCTTTCCTATCCGATAAGATTTCACGTGTGAATAGGACCGTGACGTGGATATAAGTGATTGAGGTCGACGAAAAAATGTAATTTGCAACTGCGTATATTATTTCGCCGTGTTGCAGAATCGACAATAATAGACAATTTTTCGCCCTTGATACATAAATACCTATTAATTTCATTTTATATACCCAGTGTCAAATTAACTAGGTTCTAGGGAAATGTTTATTATTGATTCACTGAGGTAATCAATTATTCATTTCTTGTAAGTAACCGAAATTGGAAAATTCAAAAATTAGTTGACAAAATTCATTTGAAGTCCCCCCAAGAATGTTCCTTCTGTTCGTCCCTGGTGCATGTTTTTCAGCCCCCTCCCCTCTGCCGACGCCCACGAAAATGCGGCGTGTTATTTTTAGATTTTTCTGTCCAAGCTGCATGTTCATAGCTTAGGTTCATAGTGAAAACTTACCAGGTTTTTTTATAACAATTTTTGCCTGTTTTGCTGTGTAGACGCGAATCCAAAGGCGAGAATATAGACAAGTAGTGAAAAATAGAAGTGTCAGAATAGAAGAAAAACATATAAGCGAGATACGAGAGAGTGCATTTGGAGAGTCACTGATGGTGTGTAATCGAAATTTCGAAAATATATTCCGAACGAATGTGCCGATGGATTATGCAGTGCGGTTCAGAAAAACATAACATAAAAATATTACTGAAGGTTCATGTCATGTCAAACGAATTCATATCATATAAGCAAGATGCTACTTGGGACTTGGAAAAAAGAAGAGTATGCACACCGAGGGATAAGTATTTGAGTGTTTATAAACCCAGAGCTACCAACACAGTTATTGCTAGTCATTGCGGCGAGCTGAAAAAGTACAAAATTCTCTAATGCAGAAGGAGCCATGACGTACCAGCCATAGCTTCATGACAAAAAGAGGTATAGCAACATATGAAAACACATTTTATTATACTTTTTGACCATGTTCTACTAGACCACCGTGTAGTTGCGCTTTAGAACTGCTGGATATATCTCTATTATCATAATGAAATACCACAAGTGATACTATTTTGCCGGAAATATTCGGCGACAGCTTGTTGCCTAATGATTTCACAATTGACATGGTTTATCAAAACTTTTGAGCCGTATGCAAGAAGTTTTGAAACAATGTCATGAGCGAAATTGAAGCAGTAAGCTGGAGTATTCAATCGAAGATTATTTCCAGGAAAAAAAGTATCACGAGTTGTATTCGTATGCGTATTCCATGATTGAGACAATAAACGAGCGGCTTGCGAGAGTTGTGCACACTGCATCCATCATTCCGGCTTCTAACATAATTGACGTTATAAACATCCAAAATTTTATCGCTGAAAAATGAGGAAGGTTGGTCACGTGTGGGTCGATTCGGCTTCTGTATTGGTAGAGCAAGTTCGATGTTTAGTGAACAAACAAATATCGCTGTAATACAGAAGAATTTGTGAAAATGGCCGATTCTTATTGGTTGTAGAGACCAAGCGTGGAAAATTCAAGCAAAAACAAGTTATTTGCCCTGCCAGCACTCTTGTAGGTCCATTTATAACTTGATAGTTCCTTAATCTCTGGTAGAAGTTCATGTTTGCTCAAAGTGGAGTGGAATTTTTCAAAAGGGAGAAGCAAAGCTCAAAATCATCTCCACTACTTCATTACTGATGTAAATCAATCAAAAGGACATAGGGTATAACATGAAGATATAGTCATGTTGTAGCCATCTAGTGGCAAAGCTCTAAGGTAGGATCCAGAAATCGCGACACACACTGTGTGGCGCCGCCATATCTATAGTCACACGTACAGACCCTTACGTCTATACGCTACAGAGTGGTACTACAAGTAAACCACTCTGCTGACAGATGGCACTACCTGACATACTTGAGTGGATATTTCCACCACCTATTCAACTGCTAAATCTCATAACTAAGAAATCTAGGATAAGCAGAGTGGTGCTACAGGTAGTGCCATCTGTCAGCAGAGTGGTTTACTTACACCATCAGCTTCTCATGATCTACAAAGCACATATAGGGCCAGTTTTGGAATACTGTTCTCATGTATGGGGTTCAAAACCCAAACATACGCTGATGCTCTCAGATTCCATCCAGAGAAGAGTCATTCGTCTGGTTGGTGATGCCACACTCACTAATACTTTGACCTAATTAGAACACCATAGACCGGCAACCTTTCACTGTTCTATAGATATTTCCACGGGAAATGCTCCTAAGATATCTCTGCTATAATTCCATCACTAGCAATACCAGTCAAACGAACACGACAGGCCCAGTCAGCACACCCTTTTGTTGTTGACCCTGAAATATGTCGAACATCACTCTACCAAAACTCGTTCGTCTATAGAACGGCGAAGCTTTGGCATTCTTTGCAGAAGTAGAAGTAGAAGAATTATTTCCAAGAACTGTATAGTTATAAAGGTATTCAACAATAAATATTAATTACGATGGTTCAGAAGAATATATGGAACAATAGTTTCTGAACTTATTCCCCAAATAAATATATCTGGTGGTCTAGTAGAACGTGGTCAAGTATAATGATTGAGGATATATTAACCACTTTCTTATAGACCACCCCTCCCTCCCTTTCTTTTAACCGACAAATAGTATTAGATTTGTTCTTCAAACGTATTGACGATCTACCCTGGATCTACAGGAGTGCTGGCAGGGCAAAAATCTTGGCATACTCAGCAGTTCCAAAGGTTAACTACATGGTGGTCTATACCAGAGATTATACACAAATCTCTGTCTATACGAACGTGGTCAATCGTATAATAAAGATTGTACTTCCTTCCAGGTTTGTCGTTTAATCTATCATTATTGGATATTTTATTTTCACGAATGCGGCAAATCGAAAATAAAAAGAATTGAGAAGTGGAAAAAGTGAGGTTAGTTGGCAATATATCGAAAAATATTTGAAAGAGGTGCTTGGAAATCGATCTTATACTTATACTCATGTACAAGGAAAAATAGGCTTTGTACAAATATCATAATCTTGTCATCTCACCTCACTGTTTGCATCTCAATGAAGTTTTTTCAATTTTCCGCCATGATAGTGATCACATGACATTTGTCAGAATCGATTTTTAGGTTATCTGACATGCACAATTATTATTGATGATCGCCTAGAATGTTATTTCCTATACTCCAATGATAAAATGTTTTCCCATATTATGTTGTGTACTTCATTATAACGAAGACTAATTCGTGAAAAATATACAGGGTGCCCGGAAATTATGCGCAAAAAATCAAGGGGTTGATTCTACACATGATAAAATAAGAATTTTATTTCATATGTACGTGGGTCCAGAAATGCATAGTTTTCAACATACAGTGTGGTAAAACTTTTAAAAAATATCGTTTTTTAAGAATATCTCAAATGTCCTTTCACCAATTTCCTTGAAATTTGGCGATGATATTTTTTGCCATGAGGGGCTGATATAGCCATAATTCAATCGGAATTATGAAATCCAGTGGCGTCCCGGGGGTAACCTACCGAATATTTTTGTCAATAAAATGTGCGCCACTGGTTTTTTTGAATACTTCATCTTCATAAACTATTGACCAATGAAAAATACAACATTTCGGTTTCTTGAATTGTTTTGATAATTTGCTTCATTTCCATGGAAAAAAAATAAATACCAATTTATTGCATAAATTTGTGCCAAAGAATTCCTTCAAAAACTGGGGTGAAAATAAATGCGTGATCAATGTCCATAGACTCATTCTTTTCAAATATTTCTCGATACGTTTGACACACTCTACAGTCTTGAGAACTATGTAGTCTCGGTTCCAGGAAGAGGCGTAGTTTTCGATAATACAAAGTCTAGCATGTATTATGGAATATTTGAAGAAAATTAATCTTCATTCTTATTCTACGTCTATGGACATGGTTAACACATTTAATTTCACCCCTGTTTTTGAAGGTATGTTTTGCATAAATTTATACAATGAATTGGTATTTATTTTTTTCCACGGAATCGCAACAAAATAGCAAAACAATTAAGGTGACCAAAATATTGTATTTTTAGTTAATCATTAGAATATGAATATAGAGAATTCGAAAAAATCAGTGGCGCACATTTTATTGACAATAATATTCGGTAGGGTGCCCCTGGGACGCCACTGGATTTCACAATTACAATTTAATCACACTGTATCTTGAAAACTATGCATTTCCGGACCCGAGTATATATAAAATGAATCTCATGTTTTCTCATACAGAATCACCCCCTTGATTTTTTGCGCATAATTTCCGGACACCCTGTATATTAAATGTTCTGTCTATTCGTTATAGAAATATAATTTATTCTTTAATTTGCAACAAAACTTTGAAATTTTGAGACTCCACATGATCAACTGTACTATGTATGCACGAGAAACTCCAGAGCCGGTTCTCAGAAACTCATTTTATTTTTTAAGGTCGAACACTGTTTCTTCTGGATCGTATTTAATCAGATTCGGAAACACAAAAAAACTACAAGTAGTGCTTTGCAAAGTGTAAAGCACTACAACTACACTACATTTCGAACGGTTGGATAAAACATAAAAACTTTACTGAATGAATGTTACTCCGAATCCGATCAGAAATATTCTCGTAGTCATAATTAAGAGAACAAACTCAAAGTCTCGCTCCAAGTAAATTTTAATAAAGTAATACGTGCTACATGTTTCGACTCCTAGGAGTCATCATCAGGCTAAAATACAAAAAACTTATAAATAAAAGAAGTTCCATCACTATTGGAAAATGGGTGACATACCTTGCTAGGTAGGAGGAGAAAAAAAACTATAAAATTAAAATAATATATGGTTCATAAGGGTTTCAGGCCCCAAATAATTTTAAAAAACATTTTTGACTTTTGGTTTTTTGAACCCCCAGATAAACATTTTTCTTAAGATGCTTCTTTTTTGTATCAGAAAACTATCATAGTTTTAAGCAAATGGCGCGAATATGAAGTAAACAAACCGTCAGACTACTTGATTCGAAAGATAAAAATAAAAAAAATGAAAATAAACAAAAATAAAAATTATTTTTTGACAAGCAAGCAGTGACAAATGTCATCTATCAAATACACAAAACATTGAAGTTGATTCAATGGACCATAAGATCAATAACAAACAAGAGAATGTGTCTGGTCAAAAAACCAGAATCCAAAAATGTTTTTTAGAATTATTTGGGGCCTAAAACCCTTATGAACCATATGTTATGAATTTTATAGTTTCTTTTCTCTTCCTACCTAGCAAGGTATGTCACCCATTTTCCATGATGGAACTTCTTTTATTTATAATTTTTTTGTATTTTAGCCTGATGATGACTCCTAGGAGTCGAAACATGTAGCACGTACTACTTTATTAACATTTACTTGGAGCGAGACTTTGAGTTTGTTCTCTTAATTATCTCATCACCTCCAATTTGAGCATGGACCTGGTTCTCGTAGTCATCATTAGACTAAATCAATTCGAATTAATGAGGAAAAGGGAACTATTTGATAGCAAATTCCAGGACCGGAGCTTAACTATATGTTTATTTTCAACAAATCAAGTGCTACAATTTACGTTAATTATGATGAATTGTTGTGAAACATGTATTTTGGCTAAAATTATCCTGTTGATTGTATGATTGTTCAACAAAATTAGAGCAACAATTTTCTGTAGAACAATTTCATAAACAGGATAGAATTATCCTTACTCTTGAAAAATTTTTCAAAATTACGTTTTCACAATATTCATTGACAAATATGAAGATTTTTGTACCTTTCAAGCATGTCGTGCAATGAGTAGCAATACTGCTGTTGATGACCCCCAGTCTGTTTTAATCCGGGAAGCATTGAATATTTTCTGTACACCCTTTAGAGCCATGATCACTTTATTACTTCTCAGGATCCAATCAATGAAATGACAATCAACACTACCTCAATGAAAAAACGCGTTTTGATACTATATTACAAGGAATTATTGATCAATCGTTAACAAAAATTGCAATCAGGCGAACAATTTACAGAGTTGACAGACTTTCATTTTACAGATTGCTATCGTGGAAGTAACAAAAGAAAGTTTGCTCGTAATTGCGTACAAAAATTTTCGTTGGCTCCCTGACTAATATTTAAGGATATTTACAGCGTGGAGTTGACAAAATGTTCAATCAAGAAGACTGAACATATCGATTATCAAGGCACGCTTCAAGGGTCTTTATTAGGTATTTTTATCAATTAAAATTCCATGCAAAAACCAAAACAATAAATTAGTAGGTAATCATCATAATGGGAAAATAGGAACATTAAATATCTTTATAGGTAACTGTAGGAATTAGTAATGTCAACCGGTAACAAAAACTAAAAATCATATTTGAAATTCTAGGTCATAACATAAGTTATAATGACTAAGATTTTGGCACTATTCTTTTATATTTTTGGCGCTAAAACTGGTGAATGATATACCACTCACAAGCCCGTTTTGTGTTCGACAAGGAAATAGTAGTTCACCCAACAAGTGCGGAAAGTGATGCTTCTCCGCACGCGATTGCAGATTCACATTACGCACGTGTTTTTACTAGTGTGCAGAAAAAACCCTGAAGATAACATAAAGAACCATTTATTTTTATTAAATATTCAAATGTCAGTATACTCTCCAGAAACAAATTTACTTTTCACCACTAGTACAGAAAAGTGACTCTTTCAACACTAAAATGAGTGCGGAAAAGTGAACTTTTTCGCACGCTAGTAGAAAAAATATATTTTACTATCTTCCATCAACCTATTTTATCGAACTGTTCAACTCTCTCTACTATAGGGTTTTTGAATCAAAATCAGTAAGAAGGTTCGATGTGTCGATACTATAATATACACAGCGAACTGTTTATATTATAATGACTGATGGGATGATGGGATATTCGGCGAATAATAGTTAATGCTATAAATAATATTCGAAATCAGTGTTTCCCATCGTCCAAATAACACCTTTCAGGAATTAAAAAAATCATTGTTAAACTATCTATGGTTTCTATACCTTATTACATCACGGATAATTATTTTTAGAAAAGTCAAATATTTCCATTAGATATATTAGCAACAATTCAATGTCAATTGATTCTAGATAATGATAAATAGAACCATTTTTCAATGTTGTGAAAAAAATATATTATTATCATTCTATATTATTTGTTGATACACATAACAGACATAATTCAATATCATGTGGTATTAGCCAGTAAAATAGTCGTTTTCTGTTGAATATTTGAAAAATAGTTAAATGAAAAATGGAATTGTCCACTCATTCATTAGGTGAATTGAAGAAAATTTACAATTCGAAAATGACATCGCCATTGTTGCCACGTTCTCTGTGTCCCCAAATTATGTGAACATCTTCATTTCAAACAGAGCACTCTATTCATCATTTTATTCGTAAGACTGTAGCGTTTAGATTTTCTGAATATAGTTTTGGTTTTGATTTTCATACAGGTCTTGGAAATATTCAGGTAAATAAATCATCAATTATGTACATACTCACAGAGAACACTCAGTCAGATAAATGATGCAAATACCTGGTATAGTTAACACTTTTAATTGCAGTTGATTCATATCACACACCTTTTATTTTGGAAATTTATCATCAATTTTCTTAGCATCCTCTCTGATATCAGTACACCTGTAGGATGTGATGATCCAAGCTGAGGCTTCTTTTTCTGATCCAAATAAACAGGTTCTGATATTGAAAGGGGTCAATGCCGAAAGACAGGTTGATAAGTGAAAGTTCTTTTAGCCTGAAATCAAAAGGTTAATTAGTTTTTTTGGGGACTTATAAGAAAACAATCGCTTACCTGTAGTGTTCTCCAACTAGGATGAATGGATTTGCTTGACTATTTCAGGGATCATTAGGTTGACTGTTCCCTTAGGACGTGTCCCTTTTGAAGAAGAAGTTTATTAATTTTCTAGGATTTTCATTGTTGTTAAGAATGAGCTCACTTGACACCTTTGACATTTTTGATGTTTTTTCTCCAGGACGTCATTGTCAGTTTGACACACTTCACAGTCGCATGTCTTGTCAGCAATTGTTACTGCCGCTGGCTTGGACGACTAGAGAGGATGGCTCACGCCAGTGTTTCGTCGACGAGTTTTGAAACAGCCCGTGGTTCGTCGAAGAGTTTTTCAAACAGCCATTGGTTTAACCCATGTGAAAAATAATTTCTCCTGTGTGTGACCTTCTACGTATTGTGTTGGCAATAATGGTACCAGGGATTTTTGGATGAAGTTAGGGAAAAAGGAGGGGTTTGGGAGTTGGAGAAACTTCCGGCCTTGTGGCTTTTTCTCAGCGGCCATGATAGAAGAAGGCTGAAGGTTTTGTTGGTCCGGCAGTAAGCACTATAAATTTGGCTTTTTAGTCAAACCCATTTTGGGGATTTGTATTTTCGAGTGTTTTACAAGCTCTAAGGCCAATAGCCAAGTCATTTTTGTGTTTTCATTGAGAGATTGTCCGTTGCCACCTGGGAGCCCTACAGCATGGCCCCCCAATTTTTTGGTGCTGGTTCGACCCTTCGCAGAAGGTAAGCAGTTTAAACTGGCATGATTTTATTTTCTGGATTGGTATGTCTCGCCATTCTGGCTGTATTTTTTCTTTTTGTGATCCACGTGGTAGGAGATGTACAGGATGTTAAGTGAGCCTATTTTTTTCAATAGGGTCGTAGGAGACCATACTCCTCGGTAGAGATCGTAGGGTCGTGAAACGACCGTATGGAGGCTGTTTGTGTCTAGTTCCATTGAGGACACCACCTTTCCCTCGTCAAGATCTCCCATAGGACGATCTGACCATCTTGTTCGGGGATTTTGACCAGTGGAGACCAGGAGTACTCTGGACTCCAGGCGCAGCACCGTATGCTGAGCTGCTGAGCTATACTTCGTTGTAACGCCAGGAGGAATACCAGGAGGAGAGACAGCGGAGCTTAGCCCACCAGTTCAGCGGAGGGCCACCTTTTCGTTTGTGTTTGTCGCAGTGACCTATGCTGCTCACCTTTGCACCCAGTGGACTGTGATCGGGGTGATCTGAATCACTGGAGAGGACCACGCCAGGTTTTTATGAAAAACTGAATTTTTCACCTGTTTTCATGTTTAGTTTTTTATAAATTTCATCATTCACCATCATATGAAAATGAAGGCTTTTGTGAAGCTTTCCCATGGTACCATGTGACAGCGGTTGTCATTTTTCATATTTCTTTTTACACCATATCAAACTGAATTTTTATACTATCCCGTGTTACTGTTGGATTATGATGATTTCTTGTCTCATTTCTTATTTGAGTTTTGAGTAATTATCTTAGTATATTAATTCATTTTACATAACATTTCAGACCTTGTAATTTTTATACTATCCCGTTTTACTGGTGGATCATGATGATTTCTTGTCTCATTTCTTATTTGAGTATTGAGTAATTATCTTAGTGTATTAATTGCAAGTTCTAAGGCCTCTACAGCGATTGACATGTGCCTTGTCCATTTGGGTGTAATAAATAGGTTTTGAAGATATTTTTGGTTTCATTCATGTACTTGTCTGTCCCAGCAATCTAAGAGAATTTTTTATACATATTTAGGTGTAAATATTTGGCTTTCTCAGTTTCCCAAGTATTATCAACTTTTCAAATAAATTGAGTGGCGCCCTTAAAAAACTTGAATTGATGGGCATTTAATTCTAACACGAATTCACTTATCTGTTCTCCGATGAAAAGCTGCCGTCTGCATACATGTAACTTATTTTCTTATATTCTGTAGTAATTATTTGGAGGTTGAGAAAAGTAGGCTACATAAATAGCGTCCAACGTGTGGAGCCCGAAAATCTGGAAATTCAAGTTTTTATCAAAATTGAATTCAAAATTTCAAAATTAATTTTCCTTAGATTGTTGTCTGGACATTTATATGAATGAAATATTTTGCAATTTTACAGGGGATGAGAGGTATAGGCACTTTAGCGGAAATATATAGACAGGAAGGTTTTCCACAGAGAAAAAATAGACTTTCTTATCCTGATTTAGTTTTTTGCCTGTCTATCATTGTGTTTGAGAGCACTGCAGGTGGCAATTGTTTTTGTTTTTGTCTGTAATAATTGCGTATTTGGGAGTTAAATAGTTGCAATTTGGGATTTTTTCATTTTTTAGATAAATTTGCAACGTTGCCAAGTTTGAAAAATTTCCAACTTTTGACAGATTTCTCTTTTGTGAAATATTTTGCAGAGATTAGTGTTTTCTGCTTGACATAATTTTTGTGATTGCACATTTTTTTATATTTCATTTGTTCTTTTTGTGAAGCATAAGTCAACATGGAGTCACTCAAAGTTAAACATTTGCTAATTGGAGAAATCAACTATGAGTTGAGGATTAGAGGTGTTATTTCAGACAGGAATATGGATGACAAAAGAAAGACTTTGGGACGTTTGTTTGCTAAAGAGTTACAACAGGGTCAAGATGTTCTTAATCTAGTAGATCAATCATTTAATTTTGCAGTTGATAAAGTAGAGATTGAAAACACTTTAGCATCAATAACAACTTTGATTAGTGATTTTGAAGGTCCATCTTCAGACTCTACATTTAAAAGAGCTTTGTCTAGATTGACTCATGTTACTCTGAGAATCCAGAGAATCCCTTTGAATAATGCAGATGCAGACTATGCAGCAAAGTTGTCTTTTAAAAATGAATCATATGCTACTGCTTTATTATTAGATGCAGACCTGCATGAGAAAGTTGTGGAGCCTGAGCCTGTTCAGAATAATATGCCATTGATGAACTCTACTGTAAACCCTGGAGTTAGTATGAACCAAAACTCTTCTTTTTCACCTTACTTAAAGTCTACCCCAGTCTATAAGTTAGGAGTACAATTTGATGGGGAGCCCAAAAATCTTTTGTCCTTCATAGAAAGGATTGATGAACTTGCACAGTCTAGGCATATTTCTAGAGCTGAATTGTTTGAGTCAGCTAGTGACCTTTTCACTGGAAAAGCCACCTTTTGGTTTCGCTATATTAAAACTCAAGTCAATGATTGGGACTCATTGGTTTTAAAACTTAAGAAAGATTTTTTGGTAGCAGATTTTGATGATGAGATTTGGCAGCAAATCAAAAGTAGGAAGCAGAATAATTCTGAGCCAGTTGTTATTTACATAGCATGTATGGAAGCCCTTTTCAATAGACTCAGTCATGGAGCAGCTGAGGTAACTAAAGTAAAATACATTAAATTGGGATTAAAATCTGATTATAGGCGTAGACTAGCTCTCAGTGATATTGATACTGTTTCAATGCTTGGAACATTATGTAAGAAATTGGAGGAAGCAGATTCAATGGGCTCTATTTCAAATTCCAACTCTAGTAATAGATCTGTATCCATGATAAATGACCCTGAAATTGCTTTTGTTGCCAAAGATCAATCAGAACGATTGCCTTTTAATAGAAATAAAAGTTTTGGAAATAGAAACCAGAAAAATAAATCCAGAAATGCCCCTAGTATCTCAAATAGCACTTCTTCTCCTTCTGCTTCTGGTGGGTCTCAGAATGCAAATAAATCCCCAGTCATTTGCTGGAAATGTGGTTTAGCAAACCATACTTTTCGTGTTTGCAGGTCTGGTATTAAAAAACAGTTTTGTTTTAAATGTGGTACACCAGATGTCATGTTGAAAGATTGTGATAAGTGTAGGCAGGGAAACCTGTAGAGGAGAATTTTGATGAAGGCTCTCAAACTTCTCCAAATATTTCAGGAGCCAATAATATTTTAGCAAGTTCAGATAAAATAAGGGAGGAAGATTTTCAAAATTTTGTAGCTCCTCTTTTAATTAAAAATGGTAACGATAACAGGCCTTATGTTAAAATCAAACTTTTTGATAAAGATGTCATTGCACTTTTGGACAGTGGTGCCAATATGTCAGTCATAGGTCAGGGAGGTTTAACGACAATAAAAAATCTTGATTTAATAATCAGAAGCCCTCACCTGAACCATGTTTTTACTGCAGATGGTGCCCATCAAAATGTTGAAGGAGTTGTTGATTTACCTATAAATATTAGTGGAAAATTTCAGATCATTCCTGCACTTGTTGTACCTTCCCTGTCACAATCTTTTATACTAGGCAGTGATTTCTGTAGTAAGTTTGGTGTAACCATAGATTTTCATGATCTTAGTTGGGACATTAAGTGTCGAGTTTCAGATGAAACTGTTGACATTGTTGCCAATTCTCCAGAATTGTGTAATATCTCCGAATTGAATGTTGATGATGAGCTTACAGCAGAACAAAGAGAGCAAATGAAAAGTCTTATCAACTCTTTTGGTGAAATTAGTAGTGATGTTCGTTTAGGTCGTACTGACAAAATTACTCTTGAAATAGATACTGGCGATTCGAAGCCTTTTAAACAGAGACAATACTTGATGTCTCCGTATATGTTGAAGATCTTAAATGAGGAATTAGATGATATGATTAAATTAGGTGTCGTCGAACCATCACATAGCCCTTGGAATAGTCCGGTGTTACTTGTCAAAAAACCCTCAGGGGAATATAGATTTTGTTTCGATGGGCGTAGGCTAAATGAACTTACCAAGCACGATAGCTACCCGCTTCCACGTATTGATAGAATACTTACTTTACTACGTAATGCAAAATACATTTCCAGTATAGATCTGAGAAAAGCATTTTGGCAAGTGCCTCTAACACCATCTTCTAAGGAGAAAACAGCTTTCAGTGTACCTGGTAGAGGTTTATACCATTTTAATGTCATGCCTTTTGGCTTATGTAACAGCGCACAGACACAACAAAGGTTATGTGATGCGTTGTTCGGTCCCAAGTTTGAACCGAATTTATTCACTTATCTGGATGACATCATTATTATCTCTTCTACATTTGAAGAACATATGAAACTTTTATCTGAGGTAAAGAGTATTTTGCAAGATGCGAATTTAACTATCAATTTGAAGAAATGTGAATTTTTTAAGACATCCCTTCGATACTTAGGCTTTGTTATCGATAGAGAAGGCATTAGAACCGACCCAGAGAAGGTCTCGGTTATGGTCAATTATGCACGTCCTACTACCAGCACAGAGATTAAACGTTTCATGGGTTTATGTTCCTGGTATAGGAGATTTATTGAGAATTTTTCCACTTTAATTGCCCCTATTAGTGCTTTGTTGAAGGGTAAAGGGAAAAAACAACCCATTGAATGGACTTCTGAAGCTGAGGCATCTTTTATTGCTATCAAGAATGCTCTTGTGTCAGCACCTATTCTGTGTCCTCCTGATTTTGCTCAGCCTTTTACCATCCAGTGCGATGCAAGTGATGTAGGCATAGGTGGGGTGTTGACCCAAGAAATTCAGGGTGTTGAAAGAGTCATAGCATATGCTTCAAGAACATTATCGAGAGCAGAACGAAATTATAGCGTGACAGAGAGAGAATTACTTAGTCTCATATTTTTAATTGACAAATTTCGTCCATATATAGAAGGCACTGTTTTCAATGTAATCACTGATCACCATAGCCTCCTTTGGCTAAATAACCTTAAAGATCCTTCAGGAAGATTAGCTAGATGGTCCGTCAAGTTACGGCAGCATACTTTTCAGCTACGTCATTTAAAAGGCATTCATAATGTAGTACCTGATTTTCTTTCAAGGATACCTCCTGGTGAAAATAGTCTAGAAATAAATTTAATTGATGTCAGGCCTGTTGACACAGACAAGTGGTACTTCTCTCTACGCAATAAGATCCTTCGAGACCCTGATGCATATGCACATTTCAAGGTCGAGGATGACCAAATTTTCAAGTATGTTCCTTCTAAAATACCTATCAAGTCGAATATTATTGAATGGAAAGTTATAGTTCCTAATTCTCAAAGAATTGCAGTTATAAAAGATTCACATGATCCTTCTGTATGTAGTCATTTTGGTTTTTTTAAAACACTATCTAGAGTACAACAACACTACTACTGGCCCAAAATGAGATGTGATATTCTAAGATATGTTAAATCATGCAAGGTTTGTCAGTCACAAAAATTATCTAACACTCCTCGTATGGGACTTATGGGAGCTGAGCGTACAGTCAAATTCCCTTTTCAGACTATTGCAGTAGACATTATGGGACCTTTCCCTAGATCTTCTAAAGGCTTTACTTACTTATTGGTAGTCTCAGATTTCTTTACAAAATATACATTATTGTGTCCTATGCGTGATGCGAAAGCACCTAGTGTTATCAAATTCATGGAAAACCAAGTATTTTTAGTATTCGGGGTACCACAATTTATAGTTTGTGATAATGGTCAGCAATTCGCTGGTAAACTGTTTAAAAAGTTAGCTGATACCTACAAGGTACAAAAAATATGGTACACCCCTCGTTACTCGGCGCAATGTAATTTTGTAGAAAGAACGAATAAGACAATAGGTCAAGCAATTAGGAGTTATGTAATAGATCATAAAGATTGGGATAAAGAATTATTTAGGATTCAGCAAGCTATTAACACATCTATACACGAAGTCACCCTGTATAGTCCAGCATTTTTGACATTCGGTCGTAATGTACCTCTTTCTGGTGAATATTATGGCAATCTTCCTAGCACCCAAGATATTGAACTTTTACCTGACAGCAGGGATAGTTATGTTCAGAATATCAGTGGTCTTTGCGATGTCTATAAGACAGTTCAGGAGAGATTACATAAGGCTTACCAGAGGAATGCATCTACTTACAATCTTAGAAAGAGAGATCATGTATTTAATGAAGGCGATAAAGTCTGGAGAAGAAACAAAATTCTTTCAGATGCTTCAGTTAAATTTAGTGCCAAGTTAGCCCCCAAGTATGTGTTATGTACAGTGAGAAAGCGGATATCTCGCTTAGTTTATTCTTTGGATAATGTCGATGGATCTCCTGGTGGAGAATGGCATATCAAAGATTTAAAACAGTATTTTGGATCCAATTCAGATGTCTCAGTGGGGTAGATAATCTGTTGGATAGATATTTTTGCTTGAACCATAGTTATTTTGATTTGTATACCTATTGAATAGGTTTGGTTTTAGGTAAAAATTAGTTTTTGGAATTTTTCAAGATGAAAGTTCAATTTTTTTGGTGCGTTATGGCACAAATAATTTTAGAGACTACTGTCATGTAGTAAAGTATGGTTCCGTTGTAACCTAGATTAAGGATACATGGTGTATTCCTTGAAAGTATGCATACTGGACACTGGTGTTTATTTTTTTTTTTTTTTTTGATGATCGAAGAGGTCTGATCAACCTGAGCATCATTATTTCCCTGATGTAAATATTCAATTTTCTGAATAGGTTATTTTGTAAATATTTTTTTGTAGTTTTGATGAAAAAGGATTTGACTTTACCAATTATGACATTTCATGATTATGACTTTCCCCTAATATAGACTTACCAATTTTGACTTCCATTGAGGAACGTTTAGTACACGCAGTTACTATTTAATCCAAAGTAATCATAAACTAGTTACTACTCAGTATTTGTAGTTCAAAACCCTTATAAAAAAATGTGTCAACAAGTTGCCAATTTTTTCTCTTAGGAGAGGGGTAGATGTAGCGTTTAGATTTTCTGAATATAGTTTTGGTTTTGATTTTCATACAGGTCTTGGAAATATTCAGGTAAATAAATCATCAATTATGTACATACTCACAGAGAACACTCAGTCAGATAAATGATGCAAATACCTGGTATAGTTAACACTTTTAATTGCAGTTGATTCATATCACACACCTTTTATTTTGGAAATTTATCATCAATTTTCTTAGCATCCTCTCTGATATCAGTACACCTGTAGGATGTGATGATCCAAGCTGAGGCTTCTTTTTCTGATCCAAATAAACAGGTTCTGATATTGAAAGGGGTCAATGCCGAAAGACAGGTTGATAAGTGAAAGTTCTTTTAGCCTGAAATCAAAAGGTTAATTAGTTTTTTTGGGGACTTATAAGAAAACAATCGCTTACCTGTAGTGTTCTCCAACTAGGATGAATGGATTTGCTTGACTATTTCAGGGATCATTAGGTTGACTGTTCCCTTAGGACGTGTCCCTTTTGAAGAAGAAGTTTATTAATTTTCTAGGATTTTCATTGTTGTTAAGAATGAGCTCACTTGACACCTTTGACATTTTTGATGTTTTTTCTCCAGGACGTCATTGTCAGTTTGACACACTTCACAGTCGCATGTCTTGTCAGCAATTGTTACTGCCGCTGGCTTGGACGACTAGAGAGGATGGCTCACGCCAGTGTTTCGTCGACGAGTTTTGAAACAGCCCGTGGTTCGTCGAAGAGTTTTTCAAACAGCCATTGGTTTAACCCATGTGAAAAATAATTTCTCCTGTGTGTGACCTTCTACGTATTGTGTTGGCAATAATGGTACCAGGGATTTTTGGATGAAGTTAGGGAAAAAGGAGGGGTTTGGGAGTTGGAGAAACTTCCGGCCTTGTGGCTTTTTCTCAGCGGCCATGATAGAAGAAGGCTGAAGGTTTTGTTGGTCCGGCAGTAAGCACTATAAATTTGGCTTTTTAGTCAAACCCATTTTGGGGATTTGTATTTTCGAGTGTTTTACAAGCTCTAAGGCCAATAGCCAAGTCATTTTTGTGTTTTCATTGAGAGATTGTCCGTTGCCACCTGGGAGCCCTACAGCATGGCCCCCCAATTTTTTGGTGCTGGTTCGACCCTTCGCAGAAGGTAAGCAGTTTAAACTGGCATGATTTTATTTTCTGGATTGGTATGTCTCGCCATTCTGGCTGTATTTTTTCTTTTTGTGATCCACGTGGTAGGAGATGTACAGGATGTTAAGTGAGCCTATTTTTTTCAATAGGGTCGTAGGAGACCATACTCCTCGGTAGAGATCGTAGGGTCGTGAAACGACCGTATGGAGGCTGTTTGTGTCTAGTTCCATTGAGGACACCACCTTTCCCTCGTCAAGATCTCCCATAGGACGATCTGACCATCTTGTTCGGGGATTTTGACCAGTGGAGACCAGGAGTACTCTGGACTCCAGGCGCAGCACCGTATGCTGAGCTGCTGAGCTATACTTCGTTGTAACGCCAGGAGGAATACCAGGAGGAGAGACAGCGGAGCTTAGCCCACCAGTTCAGCGGAGGGCCACCTTTTCGTTTGTGTTTGTCGCAGTGACCTATGCTGCTCACCTTTGCACCCAGTGGACTGTGATCGGGGTGATCTGAATCACTGGAGAGGACCACGCCAGGTTTTTATGAAAAACTGAATTTTTCACCTGTTTTCATGTTTAGTTTTTTATAAATTTCATCATTCACCATCATATGAAAATGAAGGCTTTTGTGAAGCTTTCCCATGGTACCATGTGACAGCGGTTGTCATTTTTCATATTTCTTTTTACACCATATCAAACTGAATTTTTATACTATCCCGTGTTACTGTTGGATTATGATGATTTCTTGTCTCATTTCTTATTTGAGTTTTGAGTAATTATCTTAGTATATTAATTCATTTTACATAACATTTCAGACCTTGTAATTTTTATACTATCCCGTTTTACTGGTGGATCATGATGATTTCTTGTCTCATTTCTTATTTGAGTATTGAGTAATTATCTTAGTGTATTAATTGCAAGTTCTAAGGCCTCTACAGCGATTGACATGTGCCTTGTCCATTTGGGTGTAATAAATAGGTTTTGAAGATATTTTTGGTTTCATTCATGTACTTGTCTGTCCCAGCAATCTAAGAGAATTTTTTATACATATTTAGGTGTAAATATTTGGCTTTCTCAGTTTCCCAAGTATTATCAACTTTTCAAATAAATTGAGTGGCGCCCTTAAAAAACTTGAATTGATGGGCATTTAATTCTAACACGAATTCACTTATCTGTTCTCCGATGAAAAGCTGCCGTCTGCATACATGTAACTTATTTTCTTATATTCTGTAGTAATTATTTGGAGGTTGAGAAAAGTAGGCTATGTACTATGAAGGATGGTCGTTGAGTAACTGTATATAGAAGCATATTACTCATATTAGATTGTTGACTTTAAAATTCTAACTTGCTTCAATAGATTATTGTTAACGGAAGAGTAAGAGAGAATCATAGAGCATAAACAATATACTGTCTGTAGGTTAATCGAGGAGGTGGTACATTCATTTTACTTGATTCTTTGGGATTTTCTCTCTTCGTTCTATAAAATAAAAGTATTCGTATTATTTCAATATATTTGTAAAGGGACAAATCAGATGATTTGCCCCAAAATGTCACTGCGTTTAACAAATTTTTCTATCAAATTGTCACTGACAAGCTACTGGATTATTCTTTTAGACTCCCTGATAGAAACATTATTTGTTAAACGCAGTGACATTTTGGGGCAAATCATCTGATTTGTCCCTCTACAAATATATTGAAATAATACGAATACTTTTATTTTATAGAAACGAGGAGAGAAAATCCCAAAGAATCAAGTAAAATAAACGATATAATTAACATTGTCCCAAAGACCACTAGGTTCAACTCACATTATGAGATATAAGTATTTTGGCCAACTTCAATCGCCAATAATTTAATCATTTTCGATCGAAACATCCAAGTTGTCATTATCAAATGGATCAGAAAAAGCAAACAATATGATATTGATATCCATTTCTGTGAAATAAAATAGACTGAATACCAAAAACATCTTGAAATCAAAAGTTATTTCGACCAACTTTTATATTGACCATTTTTCCTTATTTTCGAAAAAAAAAAACATTGAAGGGATAATTCAATATTAAGAGACATATCGCAGTTATTTTCAAAGAAAGAGATTTGCCGTTGGCTACGCAATCGAAATTTTCATAACTCGGTTCGTTTTTGAGATACAGGGTGAAATTGAAAATGTTGCATTTTGGAACCCCCTGTATCTCATTTATCTTTCAACTTATCGGAGAAGTGAAAATTGCCTTCTACACATTTTTTGACGTAGAATCTAGTGGTGCAGTCAGATTCTCAGAAAAAGCTGTTATTATTCAGATATAACCCAAGGTTATGTTTTTTCGAATGGAACACTTTGTATATTTTTCAATTTGAAAAATGTATGCTCTGCGCTTCCTAAATATATCACATGAGAAATTTGAAGAGTAAGCCATGAATTTAGATAATTTCTAGTTTTTCAGTAGATATTTCATAAAAAAAGGAATCCTTTCAGATAAATTATCAACATCAAAAAATGCAAAAAATAGGTATATTCTCTATACTGCATGCAATCGACGAGATACGTATTTATTTATTTATTTATTTATTTAAAAATAGGGGTTACAGATTGAAAATCCAAAAGAGAACCCTCTACACAATTTTCTAGTGGGCTTATCAAAAATTTGAAATATATTATGAACAAAATAACTAAATGAAACTAACAAAGTGATTTTTAGAGTATTGAAGGAAATGGTATACACATCGAATGCGATCGCTCGTATGACACCAACCTGGAGATGGTCGATGAAATAATATCTTTTCATTTTGAATTTGAAACAATCCAGACTTAGTTCGAAATAATTCAGGTCATTACAGGTGCTGTTGAATATTCTGAGCATCCTACATAATGGTGAATTCTGGGCAGCGTTTGTTTTTTTGAAAGGAATTTTGAAAATTTCTAGGCGTCTAAGTCTACTTTGAACATAGAATTCAATTTGGACTCTGCGCTAGTCCTTTCATTAGTTTGAAAATTGTTAATAGATCTGTAACATTTCATCTATCTTTGAGAGCTAACATGCTGTGTTGACGCATCAGTAGTGTGTAGTCACTATTTTTAATTTCGATATTTGATTTGTACGCAATAAATCTAAGGAATTTTTTCTGTATCCTCTCAATTCTGTCAATATGAATTTGATATTGGGGATTCCAAACAACGGATGCGAAACAAAGTTAACTGTGCACATAAGCATAATAAATACTCAGAAGGCATTTTATATTCCTAAAACTGTGACAACTTCTTTTTTAATAAGTTATATTGGTTGCAGATGTGCGTCCAGTCCATAGGATTTCTATTGAAATGGCTTGTTTACTGACCTTTGTGAATGAAATTTCATATGACTTACTAGATAAAACCTCTTCGACTCGCTGAGGTGTCGAAGTTTTCAATTTCTCAAGTTTGTACCATATTCTGATGCATAATTTTGCTCACATAAATATTGTGCTTTACGTTTATCAACATGCTCAACATAAAATGAATTGCCCACAAAGTTGAGAGCTTCGTTTTTACCTAGAGTTCTTGGAAATATGCAAGTATACCTACCTGAAACATTCTCTTCGATTTCACTTTCGTCTACATTTCGCATACATTTTTAATAAAGAGTTCTGATACAAACAGAAATTGTCTGAATAATTATGATTGAAACAAAAGTCGAAAATGACAGTTGACAGTCCCTACAATTGACAGGCCGGACAGGACTCAAACGACTGAAGGCGTGTTCGAAAAACTCTGTTGCCATGGTGATGTGTTTAGGAAATTTCTTGCCATGGTAACGTCTTTGATATTTTGAATAATCGACCATTTAGCGTGATACATATCCGTACGCTATATGCCAGTTTAGTTTTGTGAGTAGGAAAAACAAATTTCGACATATTGTTGATTACAACCTCAAACGTAAAAAAATCGAGGAGAAACAACTATACTATCCTTGCTAATACCACGCAGATATCTATCAAATCCCATTTATTATGATTATAAGAATCTACTAATAAAATATCTGATACAGAAAAATGTCAGCAAGATCATTAGAAACTATTATTATAGTCAATAACGAGGAATTCAATATTAATTTTGATGTAGCGAAATCAGTTTGGAACATATATTTTAATCCACTCATTTAAGCTTTCAATAAACTACGGATTATTACCCCTAATGACCACAACCGGTGGTGCGCTCATTGTCATACTAATATGGCAATATTGGCAAATTCATAATTACAGTGTGCAATATGAGGTTTTGCATGGAAAATCAATTGAAAACTGGAATGCGGTTCATCTAAAAAGGACACCCACAAAAATACCAAACAAAAACCAGGACAAGTAAGTATTTCACTAATCAGGCATTCTATCGATTTACTATAATTTCAAAAGCAAAGTATATTCAAAATAAAACTGAACCTTACCATCTGATTTTCCAAGTAGCATTGAAAGGAGTAACAGAGAGACATATTTCTTGAGTCTTTTGTTTTACTCAAAAAAATAACAAGCGTGTTTTATGATAGTCAGGTGTGTTGGATCATGTAATGAATGGTCGTTATATATCGGGAATGTCAATGATGTATGTTGTTATATAGCCATATTGTATACATAATCAGAAGAATAGCTGAACAGTAACATGTTTACTAATCTATTCTTGATATAATCGAACTGAAGTTATGTATGTACATACAATTACCTTCGCTATTACATTTTCACGGAAAATTCAGCTATTCTTCTGGAAAAATTAGTAACCATAAGCGAAAGTTTTGTTTTTGTAATCATATCGATTGCATAAAAGTCATCATCATATAATTTTCAAATATACTGTTATTAGCGATGCAAGCTGTAATATCAATTTGAGTTTGTATCGAGCATATATAGGTACTTCTTTCATGAATTCTGGTTTCATTCTGTGAAACACATTCATGAATTATTGTTCAGAATAAGATATCAACTTGCCGAAATAGTGTCCCAATAAGACAACAAATTGTTTGTAAAAATTTCACAAACGATGTCACACGACATGTTTCACTAACACAGTAGCTTCATCAGGTGAAATACTGGTACAATGAAATAAACTGACCTTGGATTGCCTAAGCTTATACAGGGTGTCCCATTGGGAAACGGAAAAAAATCAACGGTGGATAGAGCTCATCAAGGTGGTTCTGAATATACCATATTTGTAGGGTCTCACAAGTTTTATATCCGAGATATAGGGTGTTTTATCAATTTTTCCCAATTCTTTGTGAGGACATAACTCACGAACCACTTAGTATATTCTTTCGCAATTTGGTACACAATTCCTTCTTTTTCTACCAAAGCGACTCACCTATCAGTCACGAAAAAATCCAGGTCCGGATTAACAAAAGTTGATAATATTTCTGGACACCAAGAAGAACACCCTGTATTTTCGAATTCTCAAAATCCGCTTACATATTTGTAAAGTGCACAAAAAGCTGAACCGAATGGTGTACTTGTCATTTTCCGCATGCAATTTCACTAAGGAATTTCTGATTTTGAATTCGAGGTTTCATGCATTTGGATAGGTAAAAATAATATGTTTTGAGTTTTCCCAATCGAATAACAACAATTATCACGAACCATCCAGTATATTCTTTTGAAAGTTGGTACACGAGTTCTCCTTATTCTACCCAAGCGCCTCACCTATCATCCCCGAGAAAAATCCAGGTCCGGATTAACGAAAATTGATCATATTTCTGGACCCCAAAAAGAACACCCTGTATTTTCGAATTCTGAAATCGGCTTACATATTTGGAAAGTGTACAAGAAGCTGAACCGAATGGTGTACTTTTCATTTTCCCACATGCAATTTCACAAAGGAATTTCTGATTTTGAATTCGAGGTTTTATGCATTTAGATATAGGTAAAAATAATATGTTTTGTGTTTTCCCAATCGAATAATATCAACACGAACCACCCAGTATATATTTTTGGAATTTGGTACACGAGTTCTCCTTGATCTACCCAAGCCCCTCACCTATCATTCACTAGAAAAATCCAGGTCCAAATTAACGAAAATTGATTATATTTCTGGGCCCCAAAAAGAACACCATGTATTTTCGAATTTCCATAATATGCTCACATATTTGAAAATTGCACAAAAAGCTAAACCGGATTGTCTACTTCTCGTTTTCATACGTATGCTATTTCACTACTGAATTTCTGATTTTGAGTTTGAGGTTTTATGCATTTGGATAGGTAGAAATCGAGGTAAGATGGAAAGTTTTGAGTTTTCAGAAAAAGAAATTAATTAGTGAAAGAGTATGCGGGATATTGAAGAGTACACAATTTGATTCACCTCTTTGTGAACTTTCCAAAAATGGAATCGGATTTTGGAAATTCGAAAATACTGGGTTTTCTTTTTCGGGCCCAGAAGATCAAAATTTTTCGTTAATCCGGACCTGGATTTTCATCGTGACTGATAGATGAGTCGCTGGGGTAGAAGGAGGAGGACTTGTGTACCAAATTCCAAAAGAATATACTGGGTGATTCGTGATAGTTTCTGTTATTCGATTGGGAAAACTCAAAACATTTCATTTTTACCTATCCAAATGCATGAAACCACATATTCAAAATCAGAAATTACCTAGTGAAATAGCATGCCGAAAAATGGAAAGTTCATCATACGATTCAGATTTTCATGCACTCTCCAAATATGTGAGCGGATTTTGGAAATTCGAAAATACAGGGTGATATTTTTGGGGTCCCGATATATGATCAATTTTCGTTAATCCGGTCCTGGATTTTTCTCGTGACTGATAGGTGAGTCGCTTTGGTAGAAGAAGGCGAAATTGTGTACCAAATTCCAAATGAATATACCGGGTAGTTCGTAAGTTATGTCCTCACGAAGAATTGAACAAATTTGATAAAACACATCTCGGATATAAAACTTGCGAGACCCTACAAATATGGTTTATCCAGAACCACCTTGATGAGCTCTACCAACTGTTGAAGTTTTTCCGTTTCCCAATGGGACACCCTGTATATATCCTACTTTCCCAACCTGAAGGATTAGAATTACCTGTGGAAAGGTTCGATGAACCTTCATTTGGAACATAGGCACAATATCTACATCAAAACATTAACCTATTTCGGATCATCAACTGGAAAATTAGCTTCATTTCTACATAAACAGGACTTGAAAAGTAGCATATAGAACGAATAACACGTTGGGAAGGTTCATCAAAAATAATAAAGACAAAACTTCTAAATTCGAAAAATCAGGGGTATACAAACACGGCTGTGGATCTTCCCTAAGGTATATATCGGTCAGACAGGTCGTACGTTTAATCAGCGCATTCATGAGCATGAGATGAATTTTTTGAAAAAGAAAACAAATTCAACATACGCCAACCATCTATCAGAAGAAAACCATAGTTTTGATGATAATTTCGAAATTCTACACGTAGAAAATGAAGGAATAAAATTCAATCATTTTGAATCATTAGAAATCAAACTCAAAAATTCTAACATTTTACTTAACGATCAACTAGAACTCAATAGTTCACCACTGTTGAATTTGTTTTCTTAGTAGGTAATAATATGTATTTGCTATCAACCCTTTTAAGCTAATCCGTAACACCGTATTTTAATGTAGATATTGTGCGTTTGTTCCGAAAATGAAGGTTTATCGAACCTTTCCACAAGTGATTCTAATCCTTCAGGTTGGAAAAGTAGGATATACCGGGTGACACAGGAGACATGTAGCAGCCTGTAGTTCTTTTATTTGAAGAGATAATAATTTTGAAATTCACAGGGGGTATATAATAAATGATAGCGCACTTTACGAACTTAACGACAATTTTTTTTCAATCACTTGTTTGACCGGAAGTGACCCCAACTTTTTTTTTTAAATGTCACCCAGTACATTTCTACAGTCTATCTTTTTCTTAATTCGCTGTTAAATTGCTTTTTATTCAAAAAGAATAAGTTGGCTGTGACATGAATTCGATGATATATCGGCACTTGGTAGGCTTTGAAATTTAAATATCATTAGTGAAGCGATATTATTCAAAATGTTATGATATTCTGATCAATGTCTGCAGGTTGTCAATAGCTTGTTTGAGTCAAGATGAAAACCTTCGAAAATTACTCATGATATTGAGGAATCTAAGATAGGAACATATTTTTTCGAATTCAGCTACTCGTACAGAAACTATCAATAGAGACGGAAAATGTATTCAAGAAACGATATGTTGTTAATATGCAATTTAAATCAACACACAAATGAAGAAGAAAAATTATTGATGCAATCTATTAACTGTCAAACACATAAAACATTTTGTGTAGGTACACCGCCTACTAAGTGAAATAATTATGAAAAAATAGACTGATAGCTCTGTGGATCATCGTATAAGAGGAACAATTTTAGTTTAATTATTCCAAATGGGAAGATCATGTGATAGGTACATGGCGAAAATAAAAGACAAATAGTTTCTGTAGGAGTAGCTGAATTCGAAAAAATATGTTCCTATCTTAGATTCCTCAATATCATGAGTAATTTTCGAAGGTTTTCATCTTCACTCAAACTAGCTATTGACAACCTGCAGACATTGATCAGAATATCAAAAAATTTTGAATAATATCGGTTTACTAATGATATTTAAATTTCAAAGTCTACCAAGTGTCGATATATCATCGAATTCATGTCACAGCCAACTTATTCTTTTTGAATAAAAAGCAATTTAACAGCGAATTAAGGAATAAGTAAATGTCACTTTGTGATACATGGTTGGATAGAGAATTTCAAGGCGAAAAAGATAGACTGAAGAAATGTACAGGGTGGCATTTAGAAAAAAGAAAATGGGGTCACTTCCGGTCAAACAGGTGGTTGAAAAAAATTGTCGTTAAGTTCGTAAAGTGCGCTATTATTTATTATATACCCCCTGTGAATTTCAAAATTCAATCTCTTCAAATAAAAAAACTACAGGCTGCTACATGTCTCCTGTGTCACCCGGTATATAAGTTTAGGCATGCCAAGGTTAGTTTATTTCATTGTACCAGTATTTCACCTGATAAAGCTGCTACTTGTGAAGTTTTTACATTTGCTATGGATTTCCATCAAGTAACGGCCGAGGAAATTGAAAAAAATGTTTTGTCGAATCAAAATCACTGCTGATTCAGAACATGAATTCATGAAAGTGTCTTAGTTTTTAGTAACGGAGGATTTAAAAAAAATGAAGCACGGGTGATATTTTGGCTCCATGTACACAGGGTGATTCGAAAGTCAATATCAAGGTTTCAGGGGCTAATTTTCCAGGTGGAAATGGGAGCGTTAAAGTTTCAAGATTCTTTCAGTTTTCGAGATATTCAGATGAAATTCGAAACATAGGTTACGTTTTAGGGTTCACATACGGCATACTGTATACCATGTGATTGTGACAATCTACAAGGAGATAATTTTTCAGGGGTCGATCATTTTTTCGCTCCATAAACTCTTACGAAATGAATTATTTGTTTTGTTAGTAGAAAATTTGGTCTTCTATATTTTTTACGTATCCTGCTACCGTTATGAAGAAACAACATTATTTCTTGATCAAACATTTTCACAAATAAGCTAATGTAGCGAAAAAGGGATTGACCCCTAAAAAAAAAAACCTGCAGATTCTTACAATCACTCGGCATTCTGTATGGTGTAAACCCTGAAAGTAACCAATGCTTCAAATTTTATCTGAATATCTGGAAAACTGAAAGAGTTATCAAGAAAAAATAACAAATAATCTTGGAAGTTTAACGTCCTGTAGATCTGTGATGAGGAGCTGATGAATATTCATCTCCATTGATTGATTATTATTATGTATCGAATAACTTTGCTCAATCTAACAAAAATAATCCAACAGATCCTCTTCTCCATGTAACTTTTTTTGTGATACCTACATACCGGGTGTCAACGAATCTATTAGACAAGTCATAACTTCTAGACTATTAGGTGTATCCAGATGAGATTTGGTATAGGTGAATGGTGTGTGAAGAGAAGCGTTTTTTCCATATTTTTCACTTTCCGGTCACTTCCGGTTTCACCGGAAATAGTTCCGGTTCTAAATTTTCAAATGGAACACCCTGTTTAATGTAACATTTTTGGATTTCTGAGACAATTCTAGATCAGAATGTCACATTTTCGAAAGTTATCATGCCTACTCAATTTTTTCGGAGTCACTTTTGAAATAACATCTAGGTGGCCATGATCGCAAGTAAACTAATCGAAGGACCTCAGGTGAAATCAGAAAATTACAATCGCGAAGTTTTAGTGACAAGTATGATAGATATGAATAAGACAAGTTGGCAAAATTACATTTTCGTGTCTAACTATTATTTGTCAAATGGCGACCATTTTTTGACAAGCACTTTCGGAAAAAAGGATATTTTGACGAATCTAACGATACTAATTTATTCGCGATTGGATCAACAAATTTAACAAAATTAACAATAACTTCAGCGATGCATACGTACAGTTGTATTCAATAAAAAAGTGTACATGTATTGAAAAGAGAGGATTTCGAGATCCTAGTTCTAGTTGTGTAAAACTGGCTGAGCCAATGCTTTGTGTTTTTGAGAACCTATGACAACTTTACTGTCAACATTTGGTAAGCAATCATTCCCGATAGCCCGTTTTATGCAGAATAGGATGACGTTAATTTCTCTCTGTAATATACTTGTACGCTATTTTTTTGAATGCGACTGTACATTTCTTTCAATTTCCTAATTTCTTAAAATTTTCACTTTAATAAATTTTCAAAGTGCATTCCTTCTTGTTCGAGACACATTTCAGCTCGTTCAATAGTTTCTCTCAACACGTTTCGTAACATTTGTGGCGTTATACTTCTAAATGCCTGTAGAATCCTTTCTTCTAAGATTTCGAGAGTGGCTGGGGCTGTTGCATAGTAGACCCTTTCTTTGACATATCCCCATATAGTTCACTTCCGATCATTGCCACCTAGATGTAATTTCAAAAGTGACTCCCAAAAAATTAAGTAGGCATAAAAACTCTCGAAAATGTCACATTCTGATTTAGAATTGTCTCAGAAATCCAAAAATGTTACAATATATAGGGTGTTTCATTTAAAAATTCAGAACCGGAGCCATTTCCGGTGAAACCGGAAGTGACCAGAAAGTGAAAATTATGCGAAAACTCTCCTTTTCACATACCATTCATTTTGATACACCTGATGGTCTAGAAGTTATGACTTGTCTAATAGATTCGTTGACACCCGGTATGTAAAAATTTCATTGAAATAATTATATTTTTTATTTATCAGATTCAATAACATGCCAAAATGGATTGGGATCAGTATAATAATATATCTAGGAATTGAAGCTATCAGCGATTGAATCATATTTTTTAAGAGAACAAAAATACGCTATCTAGTATAATGTATGCAAAAATCGAGGAAAGCATAAATGGAAATTTCTCCTCTCCAGAATTCATTTCATTAAAAATGATTTAAATATTCTAGAGGAAAATGCAATCAAACGTGCATGTAGATTCCATATCAGTATTCATAACGTGAAAGAATATGACGGGTATTATGCAATCGATATGATCCTACCAATGTAAACCGCTCAACACATGAACTGTGAACGATTTCTCGGAAACGTTTGTCCAGATTCATCTTATCCTAATTCAAATTAGACTCTACCAATTTAAGCACATATAATAATAATAATAATTTTTAGTTGTCATTGAATAATGCAGGTCGGTTCTTTCTTCTTCTCCATGTAAGTATTTGAACTTGATCAATTGTTCAACTTTAAACAGATATATTCTATTGTAGGATTATAAACTACACAGCTGATGATGATGCTATAAGTGCTCGAAACATGTCCTAGCTTCGAACGATGATTTATAACATACAATAATTAATTGTAGAGATGACTTTCTCCATTCTTCCATCAACTTTATTGAATTTTTGTTATTCAGAGTTCATGTGTTGCATAATTCGAAACATCTAACAACTTAAATAATAAGGGAAAAGATGGACATCGAACCCAATGTTAGTATTTTTCAATTTTCTATGTACCACTGAGGTTTGTTATTGAAACACCATTTGAGTAGTACCTGCTAAATTAACGTTGGCATTGTCAGAAGTATTTTTTCTACAAATATACATAGAGTAGGTGAGTAGAAATTATCGTGAATACTTTTTTCATGTGAATATTGATGTTTATAGTTATTTATGTACCAAGGACTAAAAACGGTCTATTAAAGACGAGTCTGCGGATTGATAGCCGAGGCTAACAATCAGGCGAGACAATAGAAAGTTTTTCGGTTGATCGCCGAGGTGCATATTGAATTTTTTCATCGACCTAAAACACTTATCACATCAAAGTCTTATTCAACCGTAAAATCTATCGGATTTTGTGAGTAATTAATTAGACAACAGCAAATGACAGTTGTTGTCAACTCACTCTCTGCGCGGACCAGGGTTGCCAGTTCGAATTTCATTTCATCAGTGAATAACTTGTCAAAAATGCAGATCTTTTTAATGCTATACGGAATTCCAAGAGAGGATAGTGATAAAATCCGGTGATGTTACTTTTAGTAAACAGAGAAGTAAACTATTGCCTACAAAATAGAAACAAAACACACATTTTCATACAAAAATAATGATAATCCTTATTCTAAATTCAGAAATACTCACTAATATCACAAAATTCGGTTACATAAGTACTTATAAGATTAGAGTTTATGAAAAAATCAGGAGCAAATAGTAAAAATGAACAACAAAAATACAAAACAAAGAAATTTAACGTGGGAAAAAACTGTTATCAAACATGAATCAGATAATGTATTGTCCTTTTTTGGTTTATACATATCATTAGTACCTATATGTAGATTTATTACTTATTTTGTAAAATTAATTTGAACTAAAGATAAATAATGATATGGTAATTATGATAAAAAATAAGTGCCAGAATATTTTTCAGGCGGTCATGAAATGTTTCACTAGATCAATAGATCAATATGCAAATCAGGACATCTACTGAGAATTCAGTAGAACTGACAACCCTGCAGCGTGCGAAAAGTGTTTGCGGACGAAAAGTGCAGGATGCGCCTATTAAAATGGAAAACCTCCCTTAACTCTTTCGTTTTTAGAGATTTGAAAAAATGTCAAATGAAAAAGTTGTGTGAACCGACCCAAACTTGTATTTCGTGAAGTTGTTTCTTATACAGGGTCATTCGTTTTTCCAGAAAGGATATCAACTTTGATTTTTTCAATGAAACACCCTATATAATTTACGACATACCGATAGAGCCTTTTTTTCTCATTTCAAAAATATATATAAGTTGCATATTTGGATGAAGAATAGTTGAGTTATTGATGATCAAAATTTTTTTTTATCGCTTGGAGCGCACGAAAGAAAATTCCTATAATGTATAATATACCGCATTATGAACCCTCACTTCATAAGTTGAATATAGTGGGCTTTGAAATAACGTTAATATATTGTTCAAGCTCCATGGAGATGTCATGGTATTGTTAATTATAAAATTGAAATCGTTCAATCTCAATACAAAAAATATGAATAGACTGTTTGAATGGAAGATTCGGTATTTTGGTAAACTTTGGTAATCAATAACTCAATTATTTTTCATTCAAATATGCAACTCATTTTTATTTTTAAAAATCAGAAGAAAGGCTTTATTGACATGTCAGAAAATATAATATAGGGTGTCCTATTGAAAAAATGAAAGTTACAGTCCTTTACGAAAAAACGAATGACCCTGTATGTGAAACAACTTCATGAAATAAAAGTTTTGGTCGTTTCAAACAACTTTTTTATTCGAATCTCTGAAAAAAAAAGAGTTGAGGGGAAAGGGTCCATTTTGAGGGGCGCACCCTGTACTTGCTTTCGGAAATACCCGGTTTTTCGTTCGGAAATTTGAACGAAAATGTGATGTTTTGTAGAGGTCGACGAAAACCTATTTTATTTCTCAACTTCAGTTTAGTTGCTTCCATACAAAAGTTGTATATTTGGATAATAAACCACAGGAGAGAACAATATACATCAGAAAAGTTGGCTAATTTATCAGAAAACGTGAGCAGAACTTTCTGTGCCTCTAGTGCATACAAGCAGTCCATAAAAGTTTTCTGGGAATAAGAGTACAATTTCAATACATATCCAAGCTCATTCATCACTAAATGTCTGTCTGAATCAATCAATTTCATGGAAGTTGAAATTGAACAATTTGATACGTTATGCAAGATTTTCATCATTCCCGTAATTATTATGGAGGTGTACAGAGTGGAAAACTTTTAATGTTTGAATAGGGTAACTAGGAAAGTAAATGAGATACAAGAAATGAATGTGATATTCTCGAGACAAATTCATTGGTCAATATGTCAATAATCGTTTTATGCTTCAGAGTTATAAACAGACTTTTAGTCACATGTGAATATAGTGGTTGTTTGTAAAATTAGTACAGGCATTCTTTTCTGGATAATCCAGTGGCGTTTTCTACAGGGTGCCTGTAAAAGGTCTTTACAAAAACATACCACATATTCCTCAGACCAAAATAAGTCGATTTGAGTAAAATTATATTAGTACAAAGTTGCATCGTTTGGGCTCCAGAGGGCCTTGAAGTTACAATTTTTAAATCGTTTTTCCCATATAAATTTGAAACCACATATGCGATTTTGCTGAAATTTTGTATATTGATAGATTTTTATGCGGCAAAATAATGGTGTTAAAATTTTGCCTGATAATGATACATAGGCGTGGAACTTGATTTTTTAAATAATTGCACCTTTAAAAATTCTACGCCAATGGAAGAAGAGGCGTTTGAGTATGAAATTCAGATTGCGCAACTCATTTACTTTAAAAAAGGTACTCCTGATAAGACTCGATTGCTCTCATGGTTTTGACGAAATTTGCATTTTTGTAATTTTAGAACATAAACAATAATTATTAAAATACAAACTTTGTCAAAACCATGAGAGTAAATCGAGTGTTATCAAGGGTACTTTTTTGTAGTAAATGAGTACCTAATCCAAATTTCATACTCAAACCCCTTTTCTGCCATTGGCGTAGAATTTTTAAAGGTGCAATTATTTGAAAAATCAAGTTAATTTTCTTCGACGTATAAATCTTTGTATGCGAGAAAATGGTGAACATTTTGAAAATTTTTGTGAAATCTCTATTTATTTTGATTATGTTGTGAATAAATATTTTTGTGAAACCGATACACTCTAAATTATTAAAACAGAAATTTAGCGAAAACCATGAGAGTAATCGAGTCGTATCAAGAGTACCTTTCTTGAAGTAAATGAGTTGCGCAATCTAAATTTCATAGTCAAACTCCTTTTATTCCATTGGCGTAGAATTGTTAGAGGTGCAATTATTAAAAAAAACAAGTTCTACGCCTATGGATCAATATCGGACAAAAATTCAACACCATTTATTTGCCACATAAAACTCTATCAATATATCAAATTTCAGCAAAATCGCATATGCCGTTTTAAATTTATATGGGAAAAACGATTTAAAAATTGTAACTTCAAGGCCCTCTGGAGCCCAAACGATGCAACTTTGTACTCAGGTAATTTTACCTAAATCGACTTATTTTGGTCTAAGGAATATGTGGTATGTTTTTGTAAAGACTTTTAACAGACACCCTGTATAATTTAACCAAGAAGGTGAGTTTAATATATGACATCAGTATTTATCCATATGTGAAAAAAATGCATATTAATTATTTCGTTCCCGTCATAGGCACAACCGACTCATTTAAAAATGAAAATGGAATTATCTTACGAAAATCACGAGAAAGGTTTATTCAAATTTACTAATGAACAAATAAACAATGCTATACTGTCTATAGGTTAATCGAGGAGGTGGTACATTCATTGATCCAATTTTTTTGGGATTTTCTCTCCTCGATTCTATAAAAAAAAATATGAATATTATTTCAATATACGTGTAGCAAGGACAAATCAGATGATTTGCCCCAAAATGTCACTGCGTTTAAAGAATTTTCCTATCAGAGTCATCCAGTAATCTTTCCTATCAGAGAGCCAAAAAGAAAAATTCACTAGCTTGTCAGTGACAATTTGTATAGAAAAAAGTTTGGAGAAGAGATATTTTCACTTATCTTTGTACGTTTCGGGACCGATTCTGCTCTCGTTTTCAACAAAAGATATGATTATTTCAATAGCTAAGTCGTATTTGTCTTGAAGATTTTCAGTTTTCATTGACAATTATTGGCGACGTTAGCAATCAAATGAGTTACAGGATGTTTTCATTAATTTATCTTGAATTTACCATTTTCATGTTCAGATTTTAGTAGTGAATACCATGTTCTGTCTATATCAACTGAACAAGAAGCCTCTTTACTGAGACGGACAACATATGGCGGAGTGGAATAATATTGAAATCATTGGAAAAGGAGATAACAACCAGAAGAGAAAAATCAAGGAATCTGCTTGCATTCTTCTGGACGGAGACAATAGCATTGCTTCTTTTTCAGTTGATATAGACAGAACATGGTATTCACTACTAAAATCTGAAAATGAAAATGGTAAATTCAAGATTAATTAATGAAAACATCCTGTAACTCATTTGATTGCCAACGTCACCAATTGTCAATGAAAACCGAAAAGCTTCAAGACAAATACGACTTAGCTATTGAAATAATCATATCTTATGTTGAAAACGAGAGCAGAATCGGTCCCGAAACGGCCAAAGATAAGTGAAAATTTGATATTTCTTCATATTATACCTTAATTTCTCTTCTCCAAACTTTTTTCAATACAAATTGTCACTGACAAGCTAGTGAATTTTTCTTTTATGCTCTCTGATAGGAAAATTCTTTAAACGCAGTGACATTTTGGGGCAAATCATCTGATTTGTCCTTACTACATGTATATTGAAATAATATTCATATTTTTATTTTATAGAAACCAGGAGAGAAAATCCCAAAAAATTTGGAATAATAAACAATGCTATGATTGACACCCGCCTACTTGTCATAGGTATATACAAAAAAATCACCAAGTGAGAGGATATAATTCAGGAGAATATTATCATTCATTATTGAAGAATTGATTACACATCAGGAGTGTCTAAGAGTTGAAACATAGACATTTTGGTTATAACTCAAAAACAAAAGAGGAATTTGTCTCGAAACAGAGAATTTTATCAGGTGTTTAACTTTCTTTACTTGAAGATTGTGAACAAAATTGAGTGATCCATTCGTTTTTTTTATGAAACTCTGGGTTCGATGTCCGCTAATCGCTACTCAAATAAAATCAGGACCATGTAAAATAAACTAGTCAACATTCAAAACGTAAAACCAAAAATGTTTCATTGATTTCGAATCATTAGGTATAGCTTCGATTTCCGCAAGTGATTTCCAGACTCTGAATGTTCGTTCTCATTGGTTATCGAATCTGTGATCTGATAAAATAGTTCAAATAGATATTATATTCTCTACCATATTACAAAACGAGTAAGAACATTTTTAAAGGGCTCGTGATGGGACAGGACATTTTAGTTTTTTTTCTAGGTCGAAAACTTGTTGTTGTTTTGAAAAAATGCATGATTTGTGGATATGTAGCATTTCCATAGAGCTGATATAATTTACAAATTTTTTATTTGGTATGCAACTGTTTTTTTTGAATGTTCGAAAATCTTTTTTGCCACCAAAAGAATTATTATTCTGAATCCGACCACATATTGCACTTTACAATAATTACCCAACGTTTCGAACCTGAAAATCATCATCAGTGTTATTTGATGATGGATACGAGAAAACGAAACGTCGAATCAAAAATCTGAAGACGGCCACTTGTAGAGAAGGAAAAATGGCTACGAAACTGTTGGATTTATTTAGGCCTATCTCTTTTAGTGAAATTAATAAAATCAAAAGTTAATCTTGAAGATTTCAATTCTACGGAATACTTTTTTCTGATTTCATTAAGAGATAGACCAAAATGAAGTCAATTTTCGTTCTCTACAAGATGTCGTCATCATATACGTATTAATAATCAATACGGATAATCTCTATCTGTTTCCATAGCGAAACATGAAGCCGATTTTTGAAGACGAATGACTATCCATAAGGAAAAGTTTTGAAACGATCAGACACATACTGCTTTGATTGAAAGGCTAGTAAACGTCATTGTCCACCGAAACGCATGTCTTTGGTGACTACTATAATAGCGCATGGCGCATGCGTATCATGCCACCAAATCCTTATGGATATTCATTTGTTTCATATTTTTGGCTTCATCCTGGCACCCGTTATGATCCGTATTGTTTATTAATACGTATATGGTCGTCATCAGATTTTCAATCCGATGTTCCGTTTCCTCGTAACCATCAACGAATGGTCCAAAACTTCGGATAATTGTAGAGTGTAATATGTCATTAGATTCAGAATCAAAACTAGAATTCTTTAGGAACAAAACATTCAAATGTTAAGAAAACAAAGTTGATGATGGCTCCTTGAAGACGAAACGTCGGTTCACAAAGTCAACTTGTCAGTATGAACGAGTATGAACAGTTCCTCATGACTCACACTGTATTAGATAACCTGTATATACATTTTGTAATATCTTATTTTGACGCGCTGCAATTAATCCTGCAGAAAAAATCTATCACCAATGAAAGGAGCATTCAGGCACTCGATTGAAATGGGTAATCGGTCGTGGAAATCAGAGAATTTGATGGACAATTTAATCCATGCATGAAAAATCTCACAAGCCGCGTGATTTTGTCATTATGACAGCGAAAAAAGTTTGTCCTAACTTTTCCAGCGACAATAACAGAACCTAACTTTTGAAAGCATGACAGCCAGCCATAAACAAATGTTTCATGAGTTAAATTGTCTCACCAAATTACACTCAAGCTTTTTTTTAGTCGCAGTAAACTTGGCATTAATAATTCGAATTTTGTTGCCATTAGGTAATTCAACTGAAAAAACTGCCTCTAAAAAAATGACGAGGCAGTTTTTCTCGTCAAATTGCCAGACATCGAAATTCTTATCGATACATGTCAAGTTTACTTGGACAAAAAATACTCTCCTGTGATTATGAGTGAACATTTTCGATTTTACGTTTCGAATATCGAAAGTTCCATTTCAGAACGGGAAAAAAAATGGGTAATTTTGCACTTATCATGCGATGTTTTTTTTTTTCGGAAAATACGAATTTTCGTCTGAAAAACACGAATTTCACAAGGAAAATATGAACAAACCACTATTCATCGAGATATTCCACGAAAAAGTTCGAAATTTCACCTCCTCTTGCCAACCATCTTGGATCGCCCTTCTTTTTTCATCACTGGACACTTTATATACTCTCGTTGTACTTCGAAGACACATTTTATTTATTGAAATCAACTGAAAGTATGTTTTTTTCGGCGATTTTTCCATATTCAATGAAGTAAACAAGAAGATGAACCACATATTATGGCAGAGTGGAATAATATCAAAATCATAGGAAAGAAAGATAACAACCAAAAAAGAAAAATCAAGGAATCCGCTTGCATTCTTCTGAACGGAGGCAATAGCATTGCTTCCTGTTCAGTTGATATAGATAAAACATGGTATTCACTATACTGAAAACTGAACATGAAAATGGTAGATTCAAGATCAATTAATGAAAACATCCTGTAACTTATTTGTAGACTATAATCACTCATTCACATGCCAACATCAGCATGACAATGACACTGAAAAGTGTCAAACTATAAGCAGCACAACTTCCAAAGAGAAATATTTTGCATTTTCATGTTGAGAACGGGAGCAGATTCGGTCCCGAAACGTCCAAAGATAAGTATAAATTCGATATTTTTTCAATATATTTCCTTTGAACATTTTTTCAAACAAATTGTCACTGACAAGCTACTGGATTTTTCTTTTAGGCTCCCTGATAGAAAAATTTGTTGAACGCAGTGACATTTTGGGGCAAATCATCTGATTTTTCCCACTACAAATATATTGAAATAATACGCATATTTGTATTTTATAGAAACGAGGAGAGAAAATCCCAAAAAATCAAGTAAAATTAATACTTTCAGTTGATTTTAATTAATAAGATGTCATCATCGAAGTACAACGAGAGTACATGAAGTGTCTGGTGATGAAAAACCAAGGACAAGTAGTTGCAAATGCGATCCAAGATGAGTGGTAAAAATGAGGTGAAATTTCGAACTTTTTCGTGGAATATCTCAATAAATAGTAGTTTGTTCACATTTTCATTATGAAATTCGTGTTTTTCACACAAAAATACGCAAGTAGCAGACAACATTTTCGAGAAAAAAAACCATCGCATGATAAGTGCAAAATTACCAAAAAAAGGTCGGTAAAAAATGCTAGCGTACCTTCTTCGAGAGCCTCGTCCCCATCCGAGACCAGCTCGTCGTCGGAGCAGATGTTGAGGACGTTGACCAGCATCTCGGTGACTTTTTCCCCCACGAAGGGCAGCGACCACGTGAACACGTCCATGAAGTTGGGCAGCCAATAGGGGTGCGGCGAGAAGTTGAACTGGCGGATGTTCATCACGTTGTTCTCGTACTTGAGTACGGCAGCCTGAAATCCAAATTGTGCAATGATATGCAAGCACTCAAGCAGGTAGTTTTGATTTTTCGAATTCAGGGGGTATTTGTCATAAAAATTACGACAAACACGCCTAAAGACTCTCACCACTTTCATTTATCAGTCGCTAGCATCACAAGCTAGCCGTAGAAGCAAGTCTACAAACATTTTAGGGAGGGCTGAATGGAAACGTTGTCATGAGTTTTTTCTTCGATATCTTGGAGCGCACGGACGGAAATTCCTATAATGTTCTTGGAACATCGCGCGTTCCTAAGGAGGACAGGGAGAGGAAGTAGGTGTAGGGTTTTTTTTTGAACTTTTGGAGGTTATGAGTTTTTGGGAATACTTCCATTGAATATATATAAACAGTGAGAAGCTCAAAGTCATATCAACACAATGTTCATAAAATGAACAACAAAGGTAGATTTCGGGAGAAAAACAACAACTTTCCTAGCTAATGCCACGCAGAACATTGAATTACATCCTTCCGAAATCTATGCATCGACTCGATTATTTCCTGAATGCCTATTAATTTTTTTTTTTTTTTTTGTATATCGCTACTTCAAAGTTGGGAACCAACTCCCCAGAAGTCGAAACTTGTGCGGGGTAAGGAAGAGCGGGACCTACAGCTTATAGTGGAATCCGAACCACTTCTAGGGCATCGAGGTGCATCAGCAAGGCCGTATACACCTACAGACTGGTTTCGAGCTCTTTGACTCTCATCAGTGCAGGGCACTCTCCAGGCAGTAGTCCTAAGACCGTCGATTAAACGTATCCTAGCAAAACAAAACTCAAGTAGGCATTATATTCCCCCAGAGGCATCTTTCATAGACAATATGGAAGCAACGCCATTTGAGTAAAAAAGAAGGAAAAAAACACTCCAAAACTGAAATTCCCACACGGGAGTTGCTGGTTCTCATATAGCACTCGACGTCCTGGGGACATCCAGTTTAGGTCCCATCTAGGTCTGAACGTATGGGACCTTTTCAAGACGTACTGAAAACGTCCATTTCTGGACGTACTGGGTACGTACGATTCCGGGATTGAATAAATTGTTTGATGATAATCGAAATCATTGCATATAAAGTTTCTACCCTCGATCTCTGGAATATATTCATATAGGAACCTTGCAAACATAAACATAATACAATGCTCACAATAAATTCATTATTTACTGGCCCCACCAGATCACAAAACATCTATTTAGGTATTCTCTGCCGTGATTATCTAATTCTATAAGAGTATTGATGTGATGAGTCAATCGGCATTCGCACATAATATTGCTTATTGTTGTATACTGTTGATCAAAAAGTGTTCTTCAGAGTAATAGGATGAGCAGCTGCCTGGTGATCTAAAGGTCGTGGGATCGATCCTCGGTATAAGCGTTTTTTTTTAATTTTTTTCATTCAAAATAAGGATTTCTACTTTATCTGAATCTCTTTTTTGACTATCTAAGTGAAAAGAGGCGGATCTACGTTGATTCATGTATCCATGGTCCTGAATGGATGGATGTACAAACGCGCGGAATCTGGACGTCCCCAGTACGTACTTGAACGTTGACCGTACCAAATCTGGACGTCCCCAATACGTACGAAACGTCTTGGCCGGACGTTCTCAGTACGTTTTGGAAACGTACTCGTGCTATATGAGCCCATATAGCACTCGACGTCCGAGGACGTTCAGTTTAGGTCCGATTTAGGTCTGAACGTCCGGGACCTTTTTAAGACGTACTGAAAACGTCCATTTCTGGACGTACTGAGTAGGTACGTACGATTCCTATGTACTGGGTACGTCCAACTTTGGACGTTAACGACCTTTAGTGGACGGGATGGAATGAAATTGTGAAGATAATGATAATTGAAATCATCGCATATGATTTCTACCCTCGTTCTCTGATATCTATTCATTTAGGAACGTTGCAAACATGAACATAATACATTTGTCACAATTCATTTTTTACTGGCCGTACCTGATCACAAAACATCTATTTAGGTATTCTCTGCCGTGATCATCTAATTCTATGCAAGTATCGATTTGAAGGGTCAATCGACATTCGCACATAATATCATGTTGTATACTGATATATATCATAAGTCTTCTGTAGATCAAAAGGTACAGCATCTGCCCCTTAATATAAAGGTCGTGGAATCGATCCTCGGTAGGAGCACTTTTTTTCAATATTTCTATCCAAAATAAGATCTTTTCTACCCTGTCTAGGTCTCTTTTTCAACTATTTGAGTAAAAAAGGGCGAATCTACGTTGATTTAGGTATTCATGGTCCCGTTCAGACCTGAACAGGTCCTTTATAGGAAGTAACCTCTGGTTATGTAACATCGTATGTCCCCAAAACGTCCTGAAAACGTACGCCGTACCTGAAATGAGCGTTCTACGGACGTTTCCAATGTCCGAGGTGTACGACTTGAGGACGTTTCCAGGACGTTTTTGTGATATCTGGGTTGAACTGAATAATGATTCTGAAATACGATTGATGCTTTCTGAAATTCAATCGGCTATTCTGAAATACAATTGATGCTTTTTGAAATTCAAGTGATCATTGTGAAATAAAATTGACTCTTTCTGAAATACAACTTGAAAAAGGGTAGAATGCCTCGAGTAGACGTTATAGAGACGTGATCAGGGAATTATCAGGACCTCCTCAAAAGATCATCGAAACGTCTTTGTGTTATCTGGGTGGAATGTAGAATATTGATTAAGAGACATACTGTTTTCAGGTCGGCCATATTCTTACATGAGATCAATTGCATTTTTTTGCTCTTGGCCTGGCCTAATTACGCTTTTAGCTCTAATGGGCGTCAAACAATTAGCACTAATTAGAATCCCAAATGTGACTCGACTGATGCCGACTTGGCTGCTGAATAATTCAAAGAGCATTGTCAGTTGATCTACGAGTATGTTAATTGTAATATCGGAGGTGATAGCTTGTACTTAGTGGAAAAAATATTATGATTGGTATAATCATTATCGTCAAGTTGAACGTTTTTATCAAAGTGGCCAAGAATTGATTAGTGGCTATATTTGGTGATTTCTCGAAGGGTTTTGATTGTGTGCATCACGAAACAAAGCTTTTCTGTCAATATTCAGTTCATATTCGTCAAGTTTGTAGTTAGATGGTTGGGACGAGCCAATGTCAGAAATGTCACTGAGATAGATTCGGGAGTGTCGCAAGGATCAGTTCTGGGCCTGTTTTTGTTTTCAATAATCAATCAATCAATCATATATACATATACGGTAATGACCTAGTAAATGTAAACATTGCTACTACGAAATAGCAGAATGTATCGAGCTTTTTTGTATTTATTTAGTCAACATTTCTGGTGATATCACATAATTTGTAGACGACACCATGATTTTGTGGAGGGGTAGAACCATTGACGATCTGAACCACAATATAAGTATCTATGTTGAGATATAAAAATTATCAAGTCCTGGTGTGATTCGAATCTCTCAACCGTTAATATTACAAAATATATACACTGTGTCCATAAAGTCACCCCCTCCCCCCTGGTTAACTATTGAACGGATGGGATTTTTTTTTTCAATTTTTTTTTGATTCAATGGTAGTTTCAGTGCTATACATATATTGTTCCAAAAAAAAATAGGTATCCTCCAAAATGGCGCCTGGGCGCCATTTTGGAAGATTTTTTAAATGGAGTGGGGGGTCGAAAGATACCTCGATTGAAAGGTCTTTCGATTCTCTATACAACCTCAGAATCTCAGACAAAAATATTCATCCAAAACAAAATGGCGGATGATAACGTTTGAAATCTCACACCAGAATTCTTTCGACTGGATGGCTATTAAAGTGCTCGCATGTGATCTTCAAATCTTTATTGGCGTATAGAAGAGTTCTCTATCTATGAAGATATCAATAGAAAGCCATTTTGAAGAGAATAAAATGATAGTCACGTGGAATGAACATTGTTCTTTATTTTGAATAAATATTTCTAAAATTTTGCAGAATTTGGAAAGACAATCGAGCAAAGGTAATGATTGACTACCATGTTATTCTCTTCAAAATGACTTCCTATTGATATCTTCATAGATAGAGAACTCTTCTGATACGCCAATAGAGATTCGAAGATCACATGCGAGCACTTCAATAGCCATCTAGTCGAAAGAATTCTGGTGTGAGATTTCAAACGTTATCATCCGTCATTATGTTTTGGATGAATATTTTCGTCTGAGATTCTGAGGTTGTATAGAGAATCGAAAGACCTTTCAATCGAGGTATCTTTCGACCCCCCACTCCATTTAAAAAAATCTTCCAAAATGGCGCCCAGGCGCCATTTTGGAGAATACATATTTTTTTTTGGAACAATATATAGCACTGAAACTACCATTGAAGCAAAAAAAAATTGAAAAAAAAAATCCCATCCGTTCAATAGTTAACCAGGGGGGGGGGGGGGTGACTTTATGGACACAGTTTATAATATCATATGCTTGAATTCAAAGAATGTATTAGATTTCTAGGTTTGCATATTAGCGGAGATTGAAATTTGATACATACCGGGTTAGTCGAAATTCGAGGTGCACGGGGATTTCAGAAACGTTGAGAGCTACAGATAGAGTTAAATGAAGGCAAAGTTGCGTATTTTATGACTAACAAGATACCATTTTGGAATTTGAAAAATTCCGATTACTTTCAAAATTTTTTTGAAAAGACCGAATATTCGCGATTTTATTATTTTTATTTGAACAGTTATAGCAAAACAGATTGAACATTCTCATTGCTACTTTTTCTGTTCTACAAGATGATATTATGCAGATTTTCATCTGTTAAACATCCAAAAGGAAAGCATGGAAAATAAAACCCTCTGAAATTGAGAATTGACAATCTCTCAAATATGAAAAATAATATGATGTATTATGATATAACAATATAACTTTACAATATGTTCAGAATTGAAATGAGAATTGAAATGTATAGGAGAAGTATACTTGTATAAACTCTGATCTCAATGAGCTTGGAACTTCTAAAAAAATCATTTGTACCATTGATATGGAAATTATATCTCTCACAAACAGGTTATATGACTTCATTCGAATCAACTCATTTCGGATATCTAATCGCAGATTCGTGATCAGGTCTCAATTCAGAATTTTTTCCACGTGCTGTATGATGAATATCAATTTGTCATACATCCAAAAATCAACTTTGCTGATGGACATAGATTTCAAGAACTTTTGGAGTCATAAAACTAACTCGAAAATTTTTTTTTGTAATCCTATATTATAAATCTATTCTTGGCCTCTCTCTAATACATCAGTTCTTATGGAAAATGCCGTTTTCATGGATTATTCGAATACACCGTCGATTTAAGCAGGTGAAAGGCACTTAAAATTGATGATCCAGGGCCGTATTTGAAAAAACAAAGTTGAAGATGACAGCTCAAAGACGAACCTTCAGTTCGAAAATCAGATAACAACATCTTGTAAAACATAAAAACTAGTATTGTGAATCTGTAATTTGGTTTTCTACATCTATTCAAATGGGGTCAGATATAAAAGAGAATGACATAGCGAATATTCGTTTTTTTTTCAATCTTTCAAATTTCAAAACAGCATATTATTAAATACTGTCTGTAGGTTAATCGAGGAGGTGGTACATTCATTTTACTTGGTTCTTTGGGATTTTCTCTCCTCGTTTCTATAAAATAAAAGTATTCGTATTATTTCAATATATTTGTAGAGGGACAAATCAGATGATTTGCCCCAAAATGTCACTGCGTTTAACAAATTTTTCTATCAGGGAGTCTAAAAGAAAAATCCAGTAGCTATATTTCTTTCCTTTCGAAAATTTTTTCAAACAAATTGTCACTGACAAGCTACTGGATTTTTCTTTTAGACTCCCTGATAGAAAAATTTGTTAAACGCAGTGACATTTTGGGGCAAATCATCTGATTTGTCCCTCTACAAATATATTGAAATAATACGAATACTTTTATTTTATAGAAACGAGGAGAGAAAATCCCAAAGAACCAAGTAAAATGAGCATATTATTAGTCATAAAATTGCGCAACTTTGCCTGGATTCAACCCTCTCTGTAGCTCTCACCGTTTCCAAGACCCATGCATTATTCACTCTAATTTCACTCATCTGGTATATAAATCAATTAAAAAGAGAACTCACTACTGCATCTTTTGCAGTGTATGATTGGTAGGGAGCTTGGAGTTAAGACTGCCAAAACTGCATTTTAGTTCTGATGCAATCCTACTTTTTCAGGGATTATGTTCTGATCTGCTGGATTCAGTTTTGAAAATACAAAAGAGAGCGGTTACAGGTATTTGTGAATTTGGACCACGTTATAGTCGTTCAGGCAAGTGTTGTCAAACTGTCTAAGCTTTGTTTATTTTCAAAACTGTTTGCCTTATGGAAACACATAATAAGAAAGTACAAGGAATGAATTGGAATTATTTTCTCATAATATTATGATGGAATTCTTTGCTGATGGAAGTATTCCCAAGAACTTTGAACCTCAAAAGTTGGAAAGAAATCTTTGAACATTATAAGAATTTCCTTTCGTGCACTCCAAGAGATCAAAAAAAGCTTGAAGGGAATGTTATAATTGCCAATAACAGTTGATGCAATGACACCAAATAGCACCTACCTTATTATTATAAACGTCCAAATAGTTTGGAGCTGAAAATATCGTGATTAGTGATGGGAAGCCTGTTGTTTGACTTTTTCTGTACATCCTATACCTGAAAAATACAGAAAAAAATTACAGAACAGATTATACCACTCATTGGGATATTGAACGAGTATATGTATTTTTAGAACGCTACGATTTGTGAAAGAAACAAATACCTATCAAAAACAGTTTATCCCAATGATGAAGTTTTCCTCGAACGAATTATCATAAAATTCTTATTCAACTACCTAGTATTAGGTCTCTGATTGGCTATTCGAATAATTCAAATAATTTCAATTTTCGATATACAGTATTATAGAATAATCAATGAACCCGAAAATAAGAATAAGAAGAAAGCTGTCAGTATGGTCTAACCTCAAACCTTCAAGAAGATTGTTTACAATACTGTGATTCTCCCACACCTCAATTTTTGTTCAACAATTCAATATCTTTCGAATCAGAATGATTAATAAAGAATACAAAAATAGCAAAACAGAGAAATGCGTATCATATATTGGTCTGTGATAAGTACACACCCATTAAAAATATGTTGGGAATTTTAAATTGGCTGCCTGTTGAATGTTATTTTGAATTTTTGGTATTGGTATTTATTTTTAAAATACAATGAGGCGAAGTACCAAATTATTTGAAAAACAAGCAAACTCATAAATAAATGCAAGAGTGCTTGTTTGTTGTATCGGTGGTAACGGCTTGTTCCATGATCATATTCAAAACTAAGTTGAACATTCATTTATTGAAACAATCCAACTCGAATTCTTGAAGATTTTAAATTGTTTGTTTTGTGTACAGTCAAGTTTATTGTAATTTTCATGTTAATCTTAAGTTTGTGAATCGAATGTCTAGATGTGTCTTGTTTGTTTTTATCTCATGACTGTTTAGTTCAGATATTTGTATTAGCTCGTTTTTGGTAAATAAACAATTATTATGAATATTTAACGAAAAAAATATTTTCTAGAAATGAATGTATACATATAGCAGAACGTTCAGCTATTGTAATGAATAGTAGTTTGAAAAACCATTGGAACACGTTTTTATACAGGGTGGAGACTTCAACTCGAATAAATTCGTTACTGGGGGAGTGAATGATTTTTCTGAAAATTCGCTTTTCTCAAATGCAACCCAATGGCATGCGACCCCTCATTGGAAAGCTGGTTGAAAGAGGAATTTAGCGTACTGATCATATTTCAGTTTGCAGTACGTTTGGGGGTCGCATGAAATCAAGATATAATTTCGAAGTTTAATATATTTTCAACGTAATTTAATCAAAATTCCGACTTTCAGTGACAGTGATTTTGGGCATTGCCACCCGCTTGCAATAACACTTCGTTTAGAACTGTCAATATGACCAAAAAAGTAAATTTCTTTTTGTGGCTCTATAAAAACACTGAAATGAAATAGCATATAGCAGTTGTGGCAAAAATTTGCCATCAATTATTCAACACACATTCCGAGCTATTAATACGTTGTGGCAAATAGCCAGGAAAGTAGTTGTTTTCTGTTGAATAAACCGAGAAAGAATTAATATTTTCATCACATGAAGAATGCGAATTCTCATTGTATTTCTTTATATTAATCATTCCAGAATTACGTCATTTGACAGGTTGCTGAGGGGCAAACATTGTATTTTGTCAAGATCTGTCATAGAAAACCAGAATTAGTGGGATCGTTTTCCTTGGAATCCGAGTTGGAACCAGAAAGAATTTTATAATTTTGTTTAGTGAAACTGTTATTATATTGTGGATGTGGCAGAGGGACGGCCTGGGCAATGCTCATCAAAGGTAACCTAACAGATAGTTTGTGTGCCCCTCAAGAAACCATGTCAAAATCACGTGTTCTAGAATGATCAATATAGATATATCCATTTATTTGTGTTCATACATATATCTGAGAATATTCCTTTCCAGTTCTATTACAACTTTTAGTTTTTGATGTTTTTTTACTTCTTCTATTTGTAACCTCGACAAAACTCTCTTAAACTTTTGTTAGATACGTAAAGTGGATTGATGATATTTTGACAAAAAATTGCCATCAATTATTCAACACACATTCCAACAATTATCAATACGTTGAAGAAATAATGTATTTAAAATCACATTTCAATTTTGTGCAACCTTTGAACAGTTGAAAAATTAACATTTGACTAGTACGGTGAATTCCTCTTTTCACCAGCTTTCCAACGAGGGACCATAAGCCATAGGGTTATATTTGAAAAAATCATGTTGAGGGTGGTTTCAGCTACCCTTGGAGAGATATATTCTCGATATCGCTTGCAAAAGGTAGGTAAAAACATCACATCGTTGACGTATGCCGGGAATTTTTTGAAAAAATGTTCACCTCCCCACTAACGAATTTATTACAGTTGAAGTCTCCACACTGTATACAGCCAAACTGAAAAAAGTAGGTAGAAAATGAAGAGGATTCTAATGAAATTGAGAGATAGATTGCCGATCTAAAAAGAAGTAGGAAATAAATAGATTAGTTTGAAAAACTAGAGAAACACGCCTTTCCACGGTTAACCAAACTGAAAAAGGAGTAAAAAATAAATTAATGTGTGTTGATGAATATTCAACTGAATGAATATTTTCCAGAAATAATGTTTACGGCAAAATAACGATAGCCGGATCAGCTAGTGACTTAATAAAAATTTTCAACTCCAAGTAAGTTAACCAAATTCTTTCAGTTCGTCACACCGATCCTGTTTGTATTGTGAAACTTCTTATTAGTCTGAAGCTGGTCTTTTGTGAGACCGAAACATGTCCCTGATTGTTTAACAACGTCATTGAATTGTGTGACGACTTTGAGATTTCCTTCTTTCCTTTAACAATACCACACTCCACTTTGAGCATTATGGACTTCTACCAAAGATTGAAAGAAGATAAATACACTTACCCCGCATCCTGTGCTTCGTGTGCCCGTATTATCGACAGAAGGTTATTATTTTGTAGAAAATCACAACAGGCAGCGTAACTGAAAAAAAAATCAAATATTATAAACGGAGATCGAAGACTTATACAGTGTCATTAATAAAAATCGCATCATATGAGAAAAACTTTTTGTTTCAAAAAAGATGAAAATAGTTTGCTCGGTCTGATAGACTGATGTGACAGAATACGGATACCATAATTCACTGTTTCGATAAAATATAGTTCTGATAAGATACATATATGATGGAATTATGTTTATTATTGACACCATTTTGACATATAACTATGTGATGATTTGCTTATTGAAATTTAATATTTCGATGAAGTACGGCTCGATGTTTTACGTTATGACATTTTACGGTAATACAGAGTACAGTTTCGATTCCACACTATTTGGACAAATGACCATTTTGAGGAAATATTTCTCTATGGATGATGATACATAACAAATTTTTTTTACAGCATTAAGTTTCATAATATTGTTGAAATAACATTGCGATAATGTCCTTCTGAAATATCCAACAGAATATTATGAAGTGAAACGTTTATGAAACGTTGCATCAATAATGATATCAATATTATCAGATAATATTGTAATGTTGATTTCAGGTTCTTCAGATATATCTCAGACAGAACTGTTATATTATTTGGGCAACGTTTACGTTTCACAGGGGGATAATATTATTTTTTTACGACAAAGTAACCATGTCAACTGTCAAAAGTCAATTCAATTCCATTCCACTCATTCCAGCCATTTTGTTTGTTGTCTATTATGTTGTGAACAGGTCAATCAGTAAGATCAGTGCAAATATTGATTTTCAGCTATCATTCCTAGTTATCAAAGTGAGTTAAGATCTATACAATTCTTGGACTGGAACGAATTCGAAAGAAGGTATGAATTGTTCATGATACCTACTCAGATTATTCCATAATTGTGAAAAAATTGAATGGATTCGAAAATAAGGATTGTTTTCATATTTCAGGAATATATCACGACTAGCAGCAGAACATATAGTCAGGAAACTTCCAAAAACTCGTATATTTATTCACCAATTACTTTTCAGAATGGGCTTATATCACGAAAAATTGTTATTTCATAATTCGATAGAACTCACCCAAAATAGCTCACCACCGCAAACCGTTTCTTGCTGTGAGATCCTTACGTTTTATAAAAAAATATTGAAATCCCCGATTTTCGGACCTCTGAAAACGAGGCGATGATGTGACGTCAAAACCCTAATACTGAAACAAAACTATTCCAGACAGAGATGAATGATACATGATTTCTGACAGAGTGAATTAGCGCGAGATCACAGTTGAAAGAATTAATATATCAGTTGCCTCAGTCTCCGTCGGGCGTTTGGTATTTTCTTTTAACTATGGCGAGATGAGGTTTCTACATCATAAGAGGGTCCGTTTTCATAAGGTACTATTATTTATGTCCAAAAATAAAACATTCCAGTTAATTTTTTGATCGAATTATGTCGTCAATCATTATTTATGTATAAAAAGATCATTTATAAACATGGTTTGAGATTGAAGTTCTACTAAGGTGTTCTACATGGTCCAGTAGGAGATCACTGGAATATGCAGAAGTCATATACCTGAGCTATATAGGTATGACTGGATTTATGAACCAGAAGAACTAAAATGATACTAAGAAATAGAGTAGTTGAAGCCTCAAAATATCACTGTGCAACTGGATCATACTCATAGTCTTTCAGGAGTACGGCAAAATCAATTCATTAACACAGTTATATTCAGGGATATATCATCTTCTCTGTCCCTTCTAAAGATCATTCAGATGATCCCAGAAAAAAATAGACATTACCCAAAAACTCCTAGAAAATAATTAGAATGTTAATATACAATATTCTTGGATGTTTTGAGTATGACATTGAATATACGTTATGAAGTAACATTGATTTTATGTTGATCCTGCAATATTTATATGAGATTTACTATTAACATTATATTGTTATATTTGAAGAGGCACAAAGGCCCATTGCCGCAACGTTTCTGTGACATTAAGCACCTGTCTGGATAACATCACAAAGTAACAATGTAATTCATTATTCCAGATTTTTTTGGATTTTCTCTCCTCGTTTCTATAAAATAAAAATATGAACATTATTTCAAAATACGTGTAGTAAGGACAAATCAGATGATTTGCCCCAAAATGTCACTGCGTTTGAAGAATTCTTTCATCAGAGACAATTTGTAATAAAAAAAGTTTGGAGAAGAGAAATGAAGGTATTGTAGAAGATATAGAATAGTAATTCACTGATATCTTACCTTGTTAGTTATGGTTAGCTTGATAATTAACCTGTACACGAGAGATGTCCAAGGGAACGTGAAGTGTTTGAAGGATGTCATGTGGATTATCATTTTCGACTTAATAAAGAGATACCGATTTGCCTATTGTACGCCCGTTAATTGTAGACTACTACAGTATATAGAAAAAATATAAATTTTTTTACTTAGCTTTGGACGTTTCGGAAACGAATCTGCTCCCGCTATCAACATAAAAAATGGATTTTTTGTATCGCAAATTCGTATTTGTCCTGATACTTTTCAGTTCTCAGTGACAATTAGTGACGTTGGCAATCGAATGAGTTACATCAGGATGTTTTCATTAATAAGTCTTGAATTTACCATTTTCATTTTCAGATTTCAATAGTGAATACCATGATCTATCTATTGAACAGGAAGCAATACTATCGACTCCGTTTAGATGAATGCAAGCAAATTCCTTGATTTTTCTTTTCTGGTTGTTATCTTCTTTTCCAATGATATATTTAGATAGAACATGGTATTCACTATTGAAATCTGAAAATGAAAATGGTGAATTCAAGATTGATTGATGAAAACATCCAGTATCTCATTTGATTGCCAACGTCACCGATTGTAATTGAGAACTGAGAAGTGTCAGTACAAATACGAATTTGCCATACAAAAATTAAATCATCTGATTTGTCCTCACTACACGTATATTGAAATTATATTCATATTTTTATTTTATACAAACAAGGATGAAATTCCAAAAAATCTGGAATAATGAATGCACCACCTACTCAATTAACCTACAGACAGTATTGAATAATGTAATATAACATTTATGTTTAAGTTACGTTGCCATGTTCAGTGGGAGGTGTTCCCGGTTTACATTTCATTCAATCAAAACTAAGGATTCGACTACTTCCATCTGCTCGATGAATACTAACCTGTAAAAATATGAGCATCCCCTAACAGAGTTGTGTGAAAAGTGTTCTGCGTTGTTTTCATTTCCAAAATCTTCGAGTGGATCCGACCATAGCAGATCGCACATCGGCCCGAAAGCTGGAGGTTCCTTGAATCTGTCTAACTGCAACAGTAAAATCGAATAGTTACCACTATATCAAATTATTTAGGGGCATATTATTGTTCTAATGGCCAACTTGAAAAATAACTGTGCCCCCGGCCCTGACGGTATCACTAGTAAACTCATTAAAAGTATCCACAAAGAAATAGTTCTTCCTTTAGTTCATGTTATCAACCTTGTTTAAAAAATGGGAAAATTCCTAGGCAATGGAAAGAGTCGCTAGTTACCCCAATATACAAATCAGCCGGACACAATGTCTTGAATAATTACCGACCTAACTCTGTGATAAATAATGTCGCAAACTTATTTGAACAAAGTGTCAAAAATAGAGTAACAGCTTTTTTTACCAAACATGATGTTATTACAGATAGGCAATTTGGCTTTAGAAAAAATTCAAATACTGAGAAAGCAGTTTTAGATTTCATTGAAAAAACTTTCAATGCCTTGGATAGATCAGAACAATGCCTAGCCATTTTTCTTGATGTGGCCAAGGCATTTGATACTGTATCACATTATTTGTTACGAAAAAAATTAGAGAATTATGGAGTTAGAGGTATTGTACTTAATTTGATGAGAGATTATTTATCGCATAGATCGCAAATCGTAAAAATTGAAGACTGTCTCAGTAAACCAATTGATATCAAAATTGGAGTTCCGCAAGGAACAGTATTGAGCCCGGTACTTTTCCTCGTATACATCAATAGTATAACTTCAATAAAAAATTTCAAAGGAAATATAATATCATATGCTGACGATACAGCTTTATTATATAGGGGAGACTCGTGTCAACAATTAAAAGCTGACTCAGAAGATGATCTACGAAATCTACAAATATGGCTCAATTATAATCTTTCAAGTCTCAACGTGAGTAAAACAAAATTTCTATCGTTTTCGATCTATAAATCCGAACAACCTCTCTTTAACCATCTAACAATACACGATTGTAATGACACAAACAAGTGCACTTGCCCAACTGTAGAAAAAACATCAAATATGAAATATCTCGGCATTATACTAGATCAGCATCTACGGTGGGATGATCACGTGACACATGTAACAAAAATGCTCAGACAACTCATCCATAAATTTTATGGTATCAGAGATATCCTGAATAAAAAAAAATCTTTTAATATTATACAACTCCCTGGTTGAATCGGTCATTAGGTACTGCATAACAGTGTGGGGAGGTCTGTATGAAAATTCCTTGAGTAAACTGCAATCAACCCAGAATTCCTTATTGAAAATAATATAAAAAAAAACTTTATTCCACCGATCAGCTCTATAAGAATGTTGAAACACTTGATACAAGAGGATTATATATTTATCAGTCTCTGATTTGGATGTTTCATAATGAACAAAAATATATCACTCCCAAAATTAAGCAAACCCGATTCGCTGAAAACAAGTCTATGATATTACCAATTTACCGGAAAGCACACACACAACGATATATTTTTTTATGGACATAAATTGTACAATTTCCTGCCATACAACATAAAAACTACCACCTCTTTGAAAAAATACAAAACATTAATGAAAAAAATTATATATGAAAATAAAAACTAATTAAAAATTTTCTGACTGACAAAAAACCAAAAACCTTCACTTAATGATAATACCTACCTTCTCGTTTTGGTTAACTAAACCCTTGTTTCTCACCTCATTCTCTCTTACCGACTTCTTTTTTCTTTGCTATTGTTATTAGTTGCGTAATCTTGAATCTCTGTTATCTTTATTTTTTTTATATTCCTTAATATTATTGAAATCTGCTAACTACCGCTAAATTTGATGAATTATATAAACCACTCCAAACTCATTGCAAGGCCACAAGCATTTCAAATGCTTAGGTGGGTTGTTTGTGTTTTGGAAGTGGAACATATATTTGAAACTTAAACTATGTTAATTCTGTAAATTATGGTGTGTGAATAAATATTGGAATTTCCGAAATTGATCTTCGTCCTGTTGAAAAATTATTGCATGATTGTCTATTCAGAGATGGAACCCTTAACCGAATTTTAATGCGGAATATTCAACTATGATTTTCGAGTTATTATGTGAAAAATCAATTTCCATTCCTTAATTTCAACATCCTGCATCTCGAGAACTATCTTATGGTTATTACATATAAAATTACGGGGTCGAATTTCGAAACACTCCGTGTATACAGGATATATCTCCATGAGTTATCTATACAGGGTGTTTCATCACTGATTAGAAATATTACAACAATAGAATCTTGAGCTCCAAAAATGGAGATTTGACCTTATAATCACCTGGATAAAATATAAAATCGTGTCTCCTGTCTGAGTTACACATATGCGAGAAAAGCAATTTTTTATTTAAAAATGATTTGTGCATAGTACTTGGCATCTTCCGATAAGGCCTGGTTCAGTAGAAAGTGCTCTAGAGCTGTTGCTTCCAAACAGGCAGCATTCCATCGATGGCACAAAAATCCAGGCCCTGAGACCAGAGCAGAATATGTCGAGGCATATGCAATGAGACAATTCGATCCACCTTTGTTCGATCATCAAAGGATGCTCATAATGCCAAAATAAGATCAAAACTTGTTGAATGTCCTAACGGATCCCGTTCATTTTGGTCCTTCGCCAAAGCTGTAGGAAGAAACTCCACTTCCAGCTCGTTTCCTCCTCTAACCAAGGAAGATGGAACACTAGCCACAACTGCCCAGGAGAAAGCCAACATTTTTGCGCATTTATTTGCTGGAAATTCCACTCTGGTTTCATCGGGAAAACAACCTCCAACCATAACGCCAACGTACTATTATAAGGAAGATTTTATTGGGTCCCAATACCAACAAAGCTTGTGGCTCCGACGGAATCCCACCGATTGTTCTCAAGAAATATGCTCCCGAACTAACACCTGTTCTCTTCAAGTTGTTCAACTTCTAATACAAATTAGGGATATTCCCATCCAACTGGAAAATTGCAAGAGTACAACCAGTTCATTAAAAAGGCAAAAAAAACCTACGTGGCAACTACAGACCGATCGCACTGCTATCTTTTATTTCAAAGATCATAGAAAAAGTGATATCACTGTCCTTGACCAGCGAGTTGAGGTAGTTAGTACCTTGAGAATTGAGCTATGAGTCTCAGTAATATGATTGAAACGTGGAATACCCCATTTTGGTGAGTAGAATAATATGTTTAATGCCCTTTTTCCTACATATAACAAGAAGACACGGCCCGCAAGGTAGATGGTGGAGGTTATCAGCAATTCAAGGTAATTAATTTAAAAGGTATCAGCCAACTCAGAATGTCGAAGAGATTTCGAGACATAATTTAAGAATTGTTTTTTGTTATTCATGTTTCAGATCACCAATATTGAAGCCTAGATGAAATCCATAGGACGCAGTATTATATGAAGATCCAATCAGTTTGAGAGTTGCTTGACAGCAACTATCCCAAACGAATTTCAAGTTCAAGTATTGCATTAGTATGGAAAAAGTGGGAATATTATAAAGTATTAATTAGTCTGGTTATTATTTGTTATTGATATTTACATAAGTATAATAGTTATCTTGCTATGTAGAGATACGTAAATGTTATATAAATTCTGACGTCACATTGACTACTCATTGATGTAACATGTAAAACTAGTGTAACATAGAAGTGATGAAGCATATTGCCACGAATAGAGTTATTTTCTCAAATTTCATTCAAATTCATAAGGGGTTCGAAGTCATTCAACGGTCACGTCTTTGTTTATTAATTCCAAAATCTCCGAATCATGAACGAACTTTTTTCCATAGTAGTTGAACATGAACACAGGCGTGACATTGACTTCAACGAACCTGGACTATCGACCTGATTTCCTTACTGTCACGTTTCCGAAGACAGACAACTATTCAAAAGACGTAAGGAAGCGGGCACGACAGTTCGACTGCCAGTTCGAGTTCTAGTCTTGTTTTTTGAGTACGAGTCAGGAAAGTTCGAGCTCTATCAGTTGTAAGTTCGAAAAGTTGCCACTGTCACTGTGCCCGAACCTTCGGAGTTCGGGCAGAACAGAAGATGCCCTTTCTCAGGCTCCCAGAAATATCAGTTAATTTTTACATATAGGGTAAATTAAGCTTCGATTTTAATTTGTTATTCATTGCCAAGAATGAATGTGTGTGTATGTTTTGTTTGAAAACCTTCTGAGTATTATTTATCACCACTTTTGAAGGTCATTATCTAATGGATCTAGAACACAACTTAGGCAACCCCCGCCTACAGTTTGTGACATGGTGGAGGCGCCGTAACGTGATGCAGACATTCTGCACAGTTGACACATGAATTCTGAACCTACTTAGTACCTTTTTTGTGACGGTTCAAAGAAATTATGTAATGTTTATGCATTAGTTATATAAACTTGTTTTCTGGGGACCCCGTGGACCCGCCCTTAATTACGCCACTGCTTATACTCAATTAGAAGTTATTTGGTGCCGGCCAGCACACGCACACCCCGAAAGTTTTGGCAACATCGTTTCCGAATTAATATTTCATGTTGAATTCTCCAAGGAACGTGCGATCGGCTCAGTAAAAGGAGCCTCTGCCAACTGGATCCTGATGGATCTGAATAATGTACAAGTTTCGCATTACAAAGATGGACTGGAGTTGCTTCGCTGGAGTCTATTCGAGCACACCATCCACATATCAGAGACGTAGCTGAGAAGGGGTACGTGTGAACAATCTCTTCAAACATTCAAGAATAAGGAAGACGTTCATTAAAATAATAGAGTTCTAACTTTCTTATCCTGAATATAATCGAAAGTTCTTTGATATGTTCTTAATTTTGTAAAAACTCATTTTGAATGGGAGCAAATTGGAATGAGGAACAAGCATAACTTGGAGATTTTTCAAAGTATCCAGTTAAAACGTTGACTGCTGCGGCAATTTCCAGAATTCCGGGCCAAAAAGACAATTTCATTTCATCATATCATATAAACAAAAGCTGTAATTAGATTACATAGTTGTCATCAGAAAGCATGGAAAATGTGAATTCTTACACACTCTTAAGATGGATTCATGCAAGAAAAATCTGAAACTTGAATGCATTTTTAACTAAAACTAATGATATATAATACCATGGAAGGTAATGAAGCTGTTCACCCAAGGAATTTAGAAAATGAAATTGAAACTAAGATGGATGGCCAACTTTCAACTAAGACATTGATTCCTTCCATAATTCACAACAGCGCGTATAAAAACTAGCCGCGCTGGAAAAAGATCAAACAGCTGATGAAAGGTAATTAATTTATGCTGTATATGATATATATACACCGATATATTCTGAATTCAAAATAATTTAGTTGATGTTGCATGATTTCACCCAAAGACCTGTCGCTTCGCTAAAACTAAATCATATACAGGGTGTCAGCTAAGAGGAGGTCAATCCATCAACCATATATTCCTTGAACAAAAACAATATGAGTTTCTGAATACCATTTTTCATTATAGCTCTTCATATTCGATATACAGGGTGTCAAAGTTGCAAATTGAATCAAACGTGTTGAATTACTATAAACTTTTTTTTTTTCTAAAAATTATTTTAATACATTCGCTCTGAGCACCCGGTATTTCCATATTTACCTTTTCGTACGTAAAAAGTTACGACCTCTTCCAATTTCGACGGAATAAATAGGAGTAGGTATTTGAACATTATGAGTTTAACGTAAGCCGCATAGGCATCAAACAATAACCAGTACTTTTCGAATTATCTTAAAAACAAATAATTTTATCGAAATTCAACAAGAGACGAAGAATACTCAAAAATGATTGAACACTTGAAGAAAAATAGATTTGAAGTCATTAGCGCACGTACAAAAAAAATTTGGGGGCAAGTGTGTACTTGACCCCCAGTATTTTGAATATTTGACAGTTATTTTCTGTTTTGTTTTCCTCACTCACACGATGTAACTCTTTGTGCTGAAGTTATGTACCCATTTTGAGATTAATATCTTATTAAATACGCGAATAATTATAAAAAAACAGTTTTTAATTTCCAACTTTGACGCCTTGTATATCGAATATGAAGGGCTAAAATGAAAAATGATATCTAGAAACTCATATTGTTTTTATTCAAGGAATATATGGTTAATGGATTGACCTCCTTTTAGCGAACACCCTGTATATGCGCCCATATTCGTCAGTAGTATCTCAGAAATGCAGCGTGCTGCATCTCACCTCACATCTTTTTCATTCATTAGTTGAGTTGGGATTTTGATATTTTATACAGGATGTCCCAAAGTGACGTTTGATAATGATAAATATTTTTTCAAATGGCATACACAATATTTTGTTGCACATTCAAGTACTTCTTGAGTTTACCTACATACTCCTGAGATTTTATCGAAATTGGTGGAGTGATATTAACAGAAAAACATTATGACTGGAAAAATCTATTTTGCACCACTGACCAAAAACATTCATAACAAATATAGTACCATGTGAATGATATCATAAGAGATACATATTCGTTGCAAAATTCTGTGGCAAACTTTGCAAATTTCGAAACATTGTATTTCTCTTTTTTTCAATGCGCAATTGAAGAACAAGAATTCTTTATTATTACAATCCTATCAAAATTTCTAACGTATCAAAAGTTATTCGCCGAAAACTCGTTCCATATACTGATAACCATTTTAAAGAATAAAAATCGAAGGTGGATTTGGAAAGTGAATTATTATTGACATTTATCTCTATTGAAGTATCAGGAATCTATTTGGGCTTGAGTTACCAGTAAACTAAAAGTTTAATATATCCTTAGCTCATTATTATAACTCTTTGGAGATGTTTATAATGAAGTAGGTAATGTTTTTTGTTTTTGTAATAGAGTACCACCAAGAAGAGCTCGTATATGACAATAATATTAAGATAATGCGAGAAAAACATTTTCTCGACAAGCCGAGTTTATGCCTAGGTATATCGAACAAACATTTTAATGTTTAGGTTATAATTCAATAATTTTTGAAATGCTCATATTCGTTTGCTAATGAAAGGTTTATACCTGAGAAATATGGAAATTTTCAAACTTCCACGATGTGTATATTATGTTGAAACGGACCTTCGGTTTTATTCTCCAAAATGGTTATTAGAATAGGTGATGAAACGAATTTTCGGAGAATAGATTTTGATACGTTAACAATTTGAATAGGGTTGTAAAGAAGTTGATAAACCGATTTCAATTAAATTCCAGGAGTATATATATGTGACCACAAAGAGCACTCAAATGTGCAATAAAATATATGCCATTTAAAAAAATATATCATTATATCGCCACACTCTTTTGGGACATCCTGTATAATCTAAAATATTTTTCTTTAAGCGCCCTATGAGACAGATGAAGTCTGCAAAATAACAAAATCTTAAATCAACTAATAACTGAGCTATAGAAGACGGGAGGTGAGATGCAGGATCCTGTATATCAAAAAGTTCCACAAAATTATATTTTCTGTTCATTCATTAATACACTCTTTGTTCCTGTTATACAGCATTAATTTTTTGTACTCTTCCCAGAAGCCATCCATCCATATTAGCACTGATGTACCTACAACGGATTCAATCGTGGCTGATAGGTGCAGATATCGTAATATTTTTTCCATATTTTTAATGGCCATCGGACCACATAACAACAATCATTTATAATTACAACAAAAAAATATAGAAATGGTGTGGGTAGGCACATTTTTGATAGTGTTCAATGAAAATCTGTCACTAAATTGAGTATTTATTTCCATTTTGAAGAGAATTCGTACATCGACATCTTCAAAAATAAGATGTGATTAAGATGTGACAAGTGCCAAGTTTGGCAAGACGAAAGTGCATCAGTGCAAACACCATATACTTAATGAACATCTCTGCAGTCACACGTGCTCCTTCGCAAATCGCGATTCTAGCGAATTTTATTGGACTGATGGCTGGACGCTGATTTTCTACTTGATGAATCCGAACATGAAGTTTGCTACTAAAAAATCCTGCAATAGATTATCATTTGACAGGGGCGACATTATTCTCGGAAATATTGGAGCTCTGCCAGATCAGTTCGAATCGCAGCACGTTTGGATATTCGCAATAAGGACATTAACCCCTTTTATTTGCTTCTTGTTTCAACTTTTCAACACATAAAACGGCAGCAAATTGCTGTGCCGTGGATTTGCCTCAGATTGAGGGCTGACACAGGTAGGTTTATGATATCTACCATTCAATTGGTATCGGCATAATTCTTATCTCGTTATCAAACCGCGAAATTAGGTGCAAATTACCGCACAGGAAAGTGCAATTCTTCCATCAATTTGCTCAGGATAGTGATTGGCCAGGTCCCGTTCGATTAAATACAATGTTTTTACATGCTTTTGGAACTACTAGCAGTTCATACTCATGGAAGCGGAGCGAGATCCTCTGAGAACAAATCTATCTACGCCACTGATCCACTGACGTCGACTCTCCGACAACTTGTTCTTGTTATATTTCCAACTGAATTTATACTTTTTCCGCGAGGGAGCAATGTAACGTATAGGCAACTCTTCGTCTTTTTTGTCGATACAAGGTAATACGAAGATATTATATGACGAGAAAAACATGAAACTTGCCCCAATGGGCACATAAAAGTTGATTCACGACGGAAGAGTATCTGATAGTTATTTAACCAAGTAGTGTATTAATCGCCATTAATATAGGAGTTGGTCACAAAATTTTTCCGTCGACTATATTTCGCCTGCAATGAACAAAACTTGGTTCGTCCGGAAACTACTTACATTATGTTGTAAATGAATATTTTTGTGAAACCTTATACACTCTGAATTATTAAAACAGAAATTTAGCGAAAACCATGACAGTAATCGAGTCTTATCAAGAGTACCTTTTTCAAAGTAAATGAGTTGTGCAATCTAAATTTCATACTCAAACTTCTTTTATTCCATTGGCGTAGAATTGTGAAAGGTGCAATTATTTAAAAAAATCAAGTTCTACGCCTATGGATTAATAACGGGCAAAAATTTAACACCATTTTTTTGACACATAAAACTATCAATACACCAAATTTCAGCAAAATCGCATTTGTAGTTTTAAATTTATATGGGAACAACGATTTAAAAATTGTAACTTCAAGGCCCTCTGGAGCCCATACGATGCAACTTTGTACAAATTGTACAAGGGTAATTTTACTTAAATCGATTTATTTTGGTCTAAGGAATATGTGGTATGTTTTTGTAAAGACCTTTTACAGACACCCTGTATATTCATTGAATGGTGCAACAATAAAGAAATGAAGATACCGAATAAAGAAGTATTTTTGGCTCATTTCCTAGAAGTGACTGAAACCTAGAGACCAAACACCTTATGGGCCTGCTGGCTTATGCAATGAATCTATACATGATGCGTCAAACTGTAAGTTCACAATAGCTATTACTATTAATCAGTAGATATAGAGAATAAATTTATCTTGTTAGTTGTTCCTACATGAATGAATAATTGAATAAATCAATCAATTTCCTACGCTTGTAGAAAAAATATTGTTCCTAACTCATGCGGATAGTGTCTTTCCCGCACTCGACTGCTTGCCCGAACTCCGCTTCGCGTCGTTCGTGTCAACGGCAGTCTCGTGCGGGAAAGAATCACTTTCCGCACTTGTTAGGAGAATTTCTATTTTTCTCACGGGAAAAAAGTGGATGATTTTTTCCAGGGTACATACAGAGTGTTTCAGATTGAAATGTACATACGATACCTGTAGATAGAGGACGCTTCGATGGTTTCAAATCACCCCCCCATTGATGTGTCTAACGTCTTTTATAACTGAGATATAGGACGTTAGCTGGATTTTGGCAAAATCATCATCTGGTCATAGCTTTTGAACCACTTGGTATAATCTATCAATACTTGATAGAAATATTTCACTTATATTACCCATCAAAACTTAATGAATATCGGGATCAGAATCCAGGTCCGTCTTGAGGAAAAACAGAAAACTCCTTTTTTTCGAGAACAACACTCTGGCCATCTAGTATTCTCATGTATGGCAACATTTTGTAGATCTCTTTCGATATTTGAGAAGAGGTGTGAAAAACGAATGAAGTGACCTACTTTTTACGACCGCGCATCCGATTTGACAGGTGTTTTATTATTATTCTCTGATATACTCGGCTCAATTTTCAGTCATTTTTATTGAACTCGTTGTTACATTTCATAGTGTTTATAATTATGCCTCAACACAATAAACTCAATGTTACCAATAATATATCACACTGGTGATTATGATCTGTCAGAATTTCAAAATTTTCTGCACAGCCTATAGTTCACCGCAGCTTATGAATAAATAGTGAAGAATAAAATGAATCCTCAAAAATTTCTGAAATCATTGACAAGCTTTCGTGTCAAACGAACAAATCTATCAATAGTTCACCTAATCTGAATCTAATGAAAATTAACTTTGAAGACTATTTTTTTTATCTAAATTGGATTATGAATTACAGTTCAATAAAAATGCCTCCAAATGAGGTGAATATTTCAAAACATAAAATAAACCATCTCTCAAATTGGTTGCGTGGTCGTGATGAGAAGGTCCCCTTATTGATTTTTTTCTGCTCTTTCCAAATATCAAAACAGATCCACAAAATTTTGCCACACAGAGTGTTGTTTTTGAAATAAAGAAGTTTTCTGTTTTCTTAAGACGGACCTGGATTCTGATCTCAAATTTTAGTTAGTTTTGATGTGTAATATAACTGGAATATTTCTACAAAATATGAATAGATTATACAAAGTGGTTCAAAAGCTATGACCAGATGACTATTTTGCCAAAATCAAGATATCGACCATTATCTCAGTTATGAAAGACGGTAAAAACATCGATGGGGGTGATTTCAAACCGTCAAAGTGTCCTCTATCTGCAATTATCGTATTTACATTTGAGTCTGAAACACCCTGTATATACACTGTTGATGACTTTTGTTGTGCTATAGTTCCGAAAAATAAGCCAATAACACCGTCTCCGAGAAAGAACTGCAAGTCCTTTTATCTTCCATTCCACTTCACGGTTATTTCAATATTACTAAACAACCAATAAGTTCGCAAATTTTTTTTTCTGTGACGGGAAAAAGTTTGGCATTTCATTTCTGTTGGCAGGTTATAAAATGTCACTTCTCATAAATGTACTTTTTTCCCAGATATATATATCACATATATATTCACTGTTGATGGCTTTTGCTGTGCTATAGTTCCGAAAAATGAGTCAATAATATCGTCTTCGAGAAAGAACTGCAAGTCCTTTTATGTTCCATTCGACTTCGCGGTTACGTATATTACTGAACAACCACTAAATTCGCAATTTTTTGAAATCAAATCACAAAATTAGACTGACAGAAGTGACATCAGATATTTGATTACTTCAAAAAAATAATAAAGATGCCTACAACGCAGGTGTCCCTATGATATCTTCTCAATATTGATCCGTCCTTTCTTCTGTCACAGAAAAGAATAGTGTATTATACACGGGAAAAATATTAGATTTTAGCTCACAACACAACCTGGAGCTGAAATCTACAACTTTTTTCCCTTGTATAATAAAACACTATTATTGAAATCTAGCAGAAAATGGAGGCATATAGCTTCTAGAGCTATACTGGTGGGAAACAGATGAAGCAAGTCGTACCTTTCGTATATCATCTAAATTGTGTATTTCCGGTGATAATCCGCCATGGACGCAGAGGAACTGTTGGTTCATGAGCGCCGCCAGCGGCAGGCAGTCGAATGCATCCATACAGGCATCATATACGCGTTCGGAATATTTTATTTTACCTGAAACAAAAGAGACAGATTATTATTAGATGAACAATGATAGCATAGCCCATGATAGCATATGGGTCAGTAGTTTGGTGGCCAAAGACACAATAGGCTTGAGGGATTCGAAGGCTCAGTGCCATTCAAAGACAAGTTTGCCTAAGCGCCACCACCCCAACAGCCACTTTAGAGGTCCTCTTGAACTTGCCACCACTACAAATACACATTCATTCATTCAAGGCGAAGCCAGAGCAGTCGTGAGTAGCACAGAGAGTAGAGAGCAACACGCACGGTAAAGACTACAGGAAGCTATACAGGGTGTCCGGAAATTATGCGCAAAAAATCAAGGGGGTGATTCTGCATGTGAAAACATAAAATTCATTTCATATATACTTGGGTCCGGAAATGCATAGTACTCAAGATACAGTGTGTTGAACTTATTTAACCATAATTTAAGTTGGAATTGTGAAATCCAGTGGCGTCCCTGGGGCACCCTACCAAATATTATTGTCAATAAAATGTGCGCCACTGATTTTTTTGAATTCTACATCTTCATATCCTGATGATTAACTAAAAATACAACATTTCAATCTCCTGAATTGTTTTGCTATTTTGCCGCGTTTCCGTGGAAAAAAATAAATACCAATTCATTGTATAAATTTGTGCAAAAAATTGCTTCAAAAAAAGGGGTGAAATTAAATGTGTGATCCATGTTCACAGAAGTAGAATGAGAATGGAGATTCATTTTCTTCAAATATTTTATAATACATGTTTGACACACTTCGTATTATCGAAAACTATACGCGTGTAGAGTGTGTCAAACATGTATTATTGAATATTTGAAGATGATTATTCTTCATTTTTATTCTACGTCTATGGACATCGATCACACATTTAATTTTACCCCTGTTTTAGAAGCAATATTTTGCACAAATTTATACAATGAATTGGAATTCATTTTTTTCCACCGAAAAGCAGCAAAATAGCAAAACAATTCAAGAGACCAAAATGTTGTATTTTTAGTTGGTCAATAGGTTATGTAGATACAGAATTCAAAAAAATCAGTGGCGCACATTTTATTGACAATAATATTCGGTAGGTTGCCCATCGGGACGCCACTGGATTCCAAGATTCCAATTGAATTATGGGTATATCAGCCCTTTATGACAAAAAATATTATTGCCATATATTTCAAGAAAATCGGTGGAAAGACATTTGAGATATTCATAAAAAATCGATCTTTTTTAAAAGTTTCAACACACTGTATGTTAAAAACTATGCATTTCCGGACCTAGGTTCATATGAATTAAATTTCTTATTTCATTATGTAGAATGACTCCCTTGATTGTTTGCGCATAATTTCCGGACACCCTGTATGAAGAGTTGGAAAGCGACCCCATCATGGGCATGCCAACAGATGGCATAATTCCAAAATATAGCTTTGGAAAAACTTTCAAAATGAGTATAACGGAGAGAGAGGCATGGAAGGAAGGACCTCCTATCAATGCGGACATTGCTGTCCATACGGACGAGTCCAAAGAGCTGGTATTAATGGGGCCAAGCCAAAGACAAGAATTTCACTGATCTTAGGCAAATACGCGACGATGTTTCAGGCAGAAATTATTGCGATACATCATTGCGTAATAATATATCACATACTATACTTTACCTACTGTCATATAGTACATCAAAATAGTTTGCACAAACAGATTATAAGAATAATAATTCTAGACAGTTATGTCATCCGCTGTTGACGGTGATTACGCGATCATGACATACCTATACTGGCGTAATAAACGAAAACTGTGCGATGTGCTTACTGTGCTTACAGAGCCACTTACTGAGGCTGTATCTCGTGTGTTCTTGCCGACTTTCTATAGTGGCCGTAGGTGAGAGAATTACTAAGGCAAGAGTTCAAACTCGAGTTCAAAGAGAAAACCATTACAATTTATTCGGATAGCCAGGCGGCAATCAAAGCAGTTAACTCGATGCAAGTTGACTCAAAACTAGTAAGGCACTACTCAGAAACCCTAAATAAACTGGGTAGTCAGAACAGACTGACTCTAGCATGGTTACCAGGACATACAGGGTACGAGGGCAATGAAGAGGCAGACTCACTTGCCTGAGCAGGAGCGAACAAAGCTCTGAATGGCTCAGAACTTTTTTGTGGTATTGCGAAAGCTATACAAAAGACAAGTAAAGCATGGATGCAAACCAAATCTCAAGAATGGTGATACAACTCGCCAGGAATGAGATAGGCAAAAGAGTTTATTAAAAAACCATCGCCAACATTCACAAGATATCTACTAAGCCAGAAACGAAGTACAACTAGAATACTACTTGTAGGCTCAACAAACACATGAGTGAGATAGGTCTGACTGAAAAACTGCTGTGCAAGTTCTGTCAGGTAGAGGAGGAAACAGCAGTAGACATACTTTGACACTGTGAGGGCTTGTCAAAACTAAGGTTCCTCACGCTGGATATCCTACTATGATTGAGTATAAGGTTCCAATAGCGCAGTAGACAGAGTGTAAAGATTTTAGAAATTCATTCACAAAAGAGTAGGTTCGATTCTCCAGTGGGAGAAGCTTTTTCAATTTTCCTCTTTCTTCTAATATATACAAAACAAGAATGTTTCTTTTTGCAGCCAATCAATGTGCGCCAAACGCTTTGAAAAGGTTATGTTGTGTCCATGAAAAGTCTATGAAAAAAAAAAAAACAGGAAGAATGTATTTTTGTGGCATTCCAAGAATATCTCTATAAACCCCGCCTGCGACTGACATTGGCTGTTCTATGAAAGTTCTACTCATGTGTAAACATAACATCGCTGTGGAGGTTCAATGTCTCAGGATCTCGTACTTTTAACATCTCTGAGACGTTTTTGTGCTTGCTGGGAGAGATGGAAGGTGGAATGTGGGGTATTTTTATATTACTGACTGTGAACAGATCAGACACAAAAAACACGTTGTGGGCTCCTGGTCTAAGTGTTTTCGTTTTTTGGGAGCATATATTTAAATTTATAAATACTTCTTTTTTGTCGAGTTGTTTGAAAGCACGGCATTCGCCTCACAATAATTTGTCACTGCATTTTGTTATCAGATTGCAGTATGAGCTGCAATGTTTATTCTCTTCGTTCTTTGTTAGATATTTGATGGAACTCATAAATATTCAGAAAGGTTCATTATGTCCTGATCATTGAAATAACGAACGGACAGAAGAAAACCCTTTATCATTACGTATTTGAATTTTAAATTTTGGCTTTCATCCCAGAGCGATTTCAGCGCTTCTGCCCAGTCGTTTGCAGAAAAAAATGTATTCATGGCGTAACATCCGACTAACGAAAAAATGAACTTTTTAGTGATATCATCCAAACGTATTTGAATATTATATCATAACCCAAGTTGCATTCATAATATAATTCTCCAGTTGTACAATGCTGTAATTTTGCATTCGCAGAAAAAACTGCGGACCGACAAATGAAATTGACGTCATCAGAATCGATATTTGGGGGTGATATTGGGTTTTGTTCGAACAAGGCCATGACGTTTGAAAATGCTGAGATATGCAGGGTGATATTTCAGTAACTGGCCAAACTTCAAACGGCGATTAGTTGGGTGATTCTAAGACGAAAATTGCATATAAATATAGATCCTGAAATGCTTCGTCTTCAAGATACAAGGTGTCAGGTTGGTTGATTGTTGTTTTTCATGACTACCCTGTATAAGCTTTCGTGATGGCAAAATTTAGTCCGGTTGGTGACTGGTAATGTCTCAATATGACAGAATACTTAATACTAATTGAGGTTATTGGGTCATCCCAATGTTTTGTTTGTTTTGAGGGCACCTACTTTGAAATAATGAATCAAATCAATTTTTCATTATTTCCTCAGGAACTAGGTGATGGAAAAAAAAATAGTAGGGGACGAGAAAGTTGTATTTTCTATTGTTATTTCGAATTTCTGTCACTGTCAATTTGACCGCCAATATTTAGCATTTTAAATTATTTCAAAGTCCTGCTGCGTACATAAATGCGATAATTCGTTAGAAAAGAGATTCAAGTTTTTCAATTTTCCGAATGATCCTTTAAAGATAATGTCATGGAAGAATGCAATGAAACGTCCAGAATGGAAAATTAATTTCAAGAAATCCGCAATATGTGAGGTAAATATTCAAATTTACTTGTAAAAACAGTACAAAAAAGATGAATTTTAGGCCCATTTTGATAAAGATTCTTTCAAGCTGATGGATTTTAAATTGAAAGAGTCTTCTGTCCCGTCAATTTATAGTATAGAGACGTTCAAAAAAAGAGTTCCGTCGTCATCGTATTTGGAATTACTGAATGATACGATCGTAGAGAAAGAAAATGAGATGATGCGGAAAGAAATTGAAAGATTGACATCAAAACTAGAAGATTAAGAGAATTTGCAATGTGCTATGTCATCAGTCCACGGTGTTTTTAATTCAGATCGAATTCAAAATTTACAAGTGAATGTAGACTGCAGGAAGAGGTGGGAAACCGCCACGCTAATTCTACTGAAGCCAAATAGTAAAATTTTTTTTGAAGTCCATCTGGAGTTTTTTCATCGCATTTGTCAATAATAGCAAACATATTTTCTATACTTGAAGCCGTTGAACTTTGTTTCCGTTTTTCCAGATGTTTCTGCAATTCCCGTCTCTTGGCATTGCGTGCGTCTCGAGAACTACAGCAACTACAGACTTTGGTGTAAAGACAAAGTACCTCTTACTGCACAGACGAATGTGGTGTACAGCATCCCCTGTCAGGATTGTGATAAAATATACATCGGGCAATCAAAGAGATCATTAGCCAACAGAATCACATCCCATAGGAGCGACTGTAGGCTTCATCCAGAAAGATGTGCTTTGGCGGACCATGTAAATTCCTCTGACCACACAAGGGATTTTCAATCAGCAAGAATTTTAGCTACAGAAAGTAACCACAAAAAAAGAACTTTTTTGGAAATGTCTTTCATTGCCCAAGAACCAAATTGTATCAACAAAAGATCGGACATTAACCATCTTAGTGAAATTTATTCATATCTTTTATCAATTGATAACCCCAATACGGTGTTGAATAATAACAACTCAACTTAACCAACAAAAAACAACTCTCTAATAATCTTGATGTGATGCACATATTGCCTGCAAGAATTTTACCAGTTTTACTAGTAACTCAATAAATCTACAAACTTTCTCCTTCCAATACTCTTGTGACTAACACACAATAGCACTAGGTACCATAAGACCAAGGTCATCACACTTAAGCTCCATGTCACCAGTGAATTGAAAGAATAAGGTTCAGTTTTCCTAACCAAAGATTTTTATTCTGACACACGTTGTGAAAAGAAAAGTTTCATCATGATTTTAAATCAACAACGTTTTTGATATTGACCTAATATTTAAATTTTTTGAATTTGTCATGTTCCAGATATGTTATACAAACATTTTTTTATTTATACATACCTTGTTAGTAACATCAATGTAACCAACCTCAATGAGTTGTAAGTACTGCACCACTTAGTCAACTAGCTTTGCTTATAATTGTTATAACATTTTGTAGTCTGGCCCTGATGATGGAAATATAACTTTCCGAAAGCTTGGACGAACTTGCATGAGTTTCACTTTTACTTGCTGCTTCCCCACTACTAAGTTTCATCTCTAACTTGTCAGCAACGACTTCCCTTCTCTCTACTATATATATATATAATATATATATATATATATATATAGAAAACTATGTTTTAGGAAAACAGCTAAATCTCTATTTTCCTTGAGGTTGCAGTCAAAGGGAATGGCCAATGTAGAGAAAAGACTCTTTGTTAAATTGTCGAGCTTTCGAAAAATTTTATTTTCATTATCAAGACATCTGAAAATACAAAGATCCATTATAAGCATGGTATCTTGTATGAAAAAATGAAACAACTTACTAACTTGAGTGGTTACATGGAAAACAGCTAATGCACATCATAGTAACTTTAAAACACTGCACTATTTTTGAAAACATATTAAAAATTATTAAAAAACATTACATTACAAGTCTTATAAGAACCTTACTGGTCCTGTGGAACTTTGTCAAGAAAATGAGCACATGGTGTTCGACCTTCACACGTTCCAAACGGAAAAAGATGTGACGTTTAGAATTCAAAAAAGTGGGAGGAGCTATGTCAAAGCCGAACGACGTGTGTTCACTGTCAAAGGTCAATGTCATTAATGAAAACAAGCGGTTAATTTGAATTTGAAAACTAATGATTAGATTTGTTTTGAAAAGTGAGTAGATAACTATAAATTGTACTGAGGTTTGCAATATCTGATCGTTTATTCATACACTTAGGTTCGTTGTTTATATGTACCATTTCTAAGAAAGTTCTTTTTTGATAGCTGGTTTGTGATTCTAAAATTTTAATATTCGTGAAATTTCCAAAATGATTAAATTTAGTGGTGTGTTCTGAAAGTGCACATCTTGTTTTTTTCAAATTACAATCACTTTTATGAGACGTAATGCGACCTTGTAAATTCCTTCCTGTTTGTCCTATATAAACCTGATCACAGTTTAGACAGGGAATACTATAAATGACATTGGAGCTTTCCAGTGTTGTCAATGGAGTTTTGATTTTGCTGTGTAAGGAATATATGGTTTTTATATTTTTTCTTGCAATACGGAGTTTGTCAGATTTGAAAACATTGGTTAGTTTTGATGTAAGTTCCTCGATATAAGGAAGTGATCTATATGTAATTTGTATAGGTTGTATTGGGAGTGATTGATTAACATTTGGATTACTGTTTGGAGATTGATATTGTGGCAGAATAGGTTGGTCTGAATTAAATAAAATTTTGTTAATTAAATTTGTTGGATATGAATTTTCTTTTAAGATGTTTCTCAGTTCCTTGAGACCGTCCAATCGAAAAGTTGGATGTGAGAGCTTAATCACTCTATTCTTTAGGGCAGTGATAAGATTCCTTTTCATTTTTTCAGGGTGGTAAGAATGGTAACTGATGAATCTGTTACTGCACATTGGTTTTCTGTACCATTTTGTTCTTAGGATGTTGTCATTACCTCTGCAGACTCTCATATCTAGGAACGGGATACTTTGATCCACTTCTTCCTCAGATGTGAATTGTAGGTTGATATCATAACTGTTGAAGTAGAACAGAGCTTCATCAGTTCGGCCTGATGGAACAGCAAGAATAAGATCGTCAACATACCTCTTCACAAATGGAATGTCAAAAGGAATCAGAGAAAGCACATCTTTTACTAAGTCATCAAGTACAAAATTTACTAAGATTGGTGAAATTGTTGATCCCATGGGAGTTCCAAAAATTTGTTTATATATATATATATATATATATATAGAGAGAGAAATACATTGAGAATTCGCATTCTCCACGTGATAAAAATATCAATTCTTTCACGGTTTATTCAACAGAAAACCACTACTTTCCTGACTATATGCCACGACGAATATTGAATTAGATCTATTGAACACACACGATGAGAATTTGAAAACAAAATCTTCTGAAGCAGAGAATTTGCATTCTCCTTCATATGAAAATATGAATATAATATGCTTCTGAATATTCAACAGAAAACAACTACTTTCCTGGCTATTTGCCACGTTGAACATTGAATTATATCTGTTGAATATATTGGAGAAGAAGTGTAGAATACACTTTCTTATGGACATTCGGTATTCCCCTCGTAGGAGTATGTAAAATTTCTTATGGCTCACCCTGTATAAAGTAATATCTTCTCAAAATTATATCGTAGTTTTCCCTGTCACAGAAAAAATTGGCTATTATTTAAGGGAAAAAATTGTAGCGTGTAATAAATATTTTCAATAAATATTTTCACTCATAAAATCACGAGAGCTTCAATTATTTCCGGAAATTTTTTTGAGAACACGAATACTTTGAAAATTTCCTAAATATTTGTATTCGAGAAAAAATTCCCGGATATTAATTGAAGCTGAAGTGGAATTCGGTAAGAAAATTTCACACTGAAATATTATATTGCAAATATACCTACATGATATTATACAGGGTGTAAATTTGAAAACTTCTAATGCGAATATCTCGCGAAAGAAAAAAGTTGAAAAAACGCCGTTTGGCGAAAATGCTAAAGAGTTAAGGGGAACTAGAACCACCATATTTCGGTCAAGGGATGAGTCACCCCGTCGGCGCGACACACCCCAACTTTGAAATGTCAAATGGCACTACCTTTTTTGTGATGCCTCAAATGAACAGTCTCAGTCAGTAGTATTCACCTGTAAAAGACTTTTTTTCCACCCACTACAGGGTGTACGAAAAATATAAAGTCGAATAAAGTAAAATGAATTGTGTTAAAAGGATATTTTATTTGATCAGATGTTCAAAATGCATTCCATTCTGTTGTAAGCAATAGTATAATCGATTTTCAAATGCCATTCTAACATTTTGGAACATATCTCTTGGAATATATCGGCATTCTGTATTTTATTTTATTCGACTTTATGTTGTCCGTTCACCCTGTAGTGGGTGGAAAATAAGTCTTGGACAGATGAATACTACTGACTGAGACCGTTCATTTGAGGTATCACAAAAGAGGTAGTGCCATTTGACATTTCAAAGATGGAGTGTGTCGCGCCGACGGGGTGACTCATCCCTTTACTGAAGTATGGTGGTTCTAGTTCCCCCTAACTCTGTAGCATTTGTGCCAAACGGCGTTTTCCTAACTGTTTTATTTAGCGAGATATTCGCATTGAAAGTTTTCAAATTTAGACCCTCGAATTAATGTTTTTCGTATACACCCTGTAGTGGGTGGAAAGAAAGTCTTGTACAGGTGAATACTACTAACTGAGACCGTTCATTTGAGGTATCACAAAAGAGGTAGTGCCATTTGACATTTCAAAGTTGGGGTGTGTTGCGCTGACAGGGTGACTCATCCCTTTACTGAAATATGGTGGTTCTAGTTCCCCTTAACTCTTTAGCATTTTTGCCAAGCGGCGTTTTTCTAACTTTTTTATTTCGCGAGATATCCGCATTGAAAGTTTTCAAATTTACACCCTGTATATGGTGAACTGTTGATAAATGATTTTTATTTATTGACTCATGGAATGAACTTTAAATAATCTTGAGTTGAATGTAAATGTCATTTAACCCATAAACGCTAAAAATGTCCAGTGTAATTTCATGCTCCGTCCCCAAGGAGGAGGAAAAATTCTCCAAGACATTTGTTTGGTTGCTTTGGTAACGATACGAAATACAGGCCTAAAATTGATCGAAAATGTTAGGTGTGAAATTTTCACAGAAACTGAAATAACTGAATGGCGCATTATACAAAACTTGCATGCTTATAAAATAAATGTATACTTACATTCTTGTTTGAATGTGAAATATTCTGTTAAATGTCGGCACTCGTGGTTGCCTCTTAGGAGAAAAAGGGTCGTGGGATAACAGAGCTTCAGGGCCCACAGGTACAACACGCACTGCCAACAGAACAAAAACAACAAATTCAATCTCGTAAAATTACAACAGAAATTATGTGGAAAAATTGGAAGGCGATTCTTCATGAAAGAAATTCCATTGCCGATTCAAAAAATACAATAAAATTCCATTTCTATTCAAATGATGTATGAGGGACGAAAGCAACAATACAGATAGAATGGTTATGTCCAGTGAAGCTGAAAATAACCAATACCACATCCATATACAGTGAGTCTCACTTCAAATGCCCTTTATATCTCAGCTATTGGTACTGCGATTGTAACCAAATTTGGGCATGTACACGGAAAAAAGTAATTGTTGAATCGAGCAAAATTTAATTGAATGAAGCAAATAAAAGTGTCATATATGCACGACAAAATATAATCTTGAGATGATTGAATCTATATCTTGTTTCAGAACGATTTGAACTTTGAATTGAGCAAATATGTCTTGCATGAACTCTGGATCTTATTGAATCAAGCACATCCATGAATTTTTTATGAATAGATATTGAATTGGTTCAAACAATCATTTTGTTCGATTCAAAATAACGATTTATTGATTCAATCACATATTTAGTTTATTTAATGGAATATTTGGTTGATTCAAAGAAATATATGGTTGATGCAATGACATATTCGGTTGATTCGATTAAATATTTGGTTAATTCAATGAAATATGTTGTTGATTCAATGAAATATTTCGTTGATTCGGGAGAAACTGTATTTTCATTCGACAAATTGTTTTGTTGAATCAATAGAATAAACTAAACTAGGAAACTAGTCGACTTCTAGTATAGATCTCTAGTCTTTACTTCTCTTTAGCTTATGCAAAACTATTTTGGATTGCTAATCATCCTAAGTTCGATTTATCCAGTTGATATTTCCATCACACCACGCCCTCCGAAGGTTGAATGCCCAGGATCAAGTGCCGCCATATAACTAGCTTACGTTATATGATAGCTCCTCATCCCCATGTCCATCCACCCCCACTCACTAACGAGTGGACTTCAACCTTATGCATTTGGCAATCTGCATATGTTTTATAAAACCCCTTACTTGGTTTCAGTCTTCCGACTTTTAAACCTTTTTGTCTAATGTGTGTTTCCACGCCTGACTTTGCGTGGTGGTTCCCTACCCTAAAGGGAAGCAAAATTGAGTTTATGTCTAATTATTATTGGTTAACTTTTTATAGGGTATCAAAGGAGATACTTTTTTGTTTAATTATCTGATGATTATTATGCAACTTTTATTGATATTGATTTAATTCCGTTCTTTTATCTTATATTTGATGAATTGGGCGCCTGTACTTTATTCTTCCGAAGCGCGGCTCTTGATTTAATTGTCTGTTGGTCAGGTCGTGCAGTAGCGGGTTCTCGTGGGTTTCCGTTCTTCCGAATGTAGTCTCCGCGTGTTGTCTTATGTAGTTGTCTATGTAGTCTGGGTTTATGTTCAGGTCCCTATAGATGAATCTATTTGGGATATACCATGGGGCGTTTACTGCCATTCTTATTGAGACATTTAGAAATGCCTGTATTCGCTTTTTGTATGTTTCTGCGCATAGGCCCCATGCACTTGATGCATACAAAATTATTGCAAGTAGAATGGTTCTTATCAGGCGCAGCTTCAACTCTAGAGCTATGTTGCTTCTGCGACCTATTAGAGGCTGTAGGTTTTGCCTTGCGGCTTTACCCAGGTTTAGTCGTGTTGTAATGTGTTGTCTGAAAGTGAGTTTGTTATCTAGGGTTACCCCTAGGTATTTTGCCTCGTCTGCCCATGGTATCTGTATGTTGTTTAGTATTACGTGTCCTGTAGGTTTGGTACGTCGTCTAGTGAAGAGAACAGCTTGGCTTTCCTCTGCGTTAATTTCTATCTTCCAGTTATTGAACCAGGTTTCTAGTGTGTCGATTTGTTCTTGTAGGTATCGTACTGTCATGTCTGCGTTACTGGATCTGGCAATTATGGCTGTGTCGTCGGCGTATAGTGCGAGTTTGTTGAAGTTGTTCGCGGGTTCAGGGCTATCTGCGGTAAAAATGGAGAAAAGTAGTGGTGAAAGGACCGCACCTTGCGGTACTCCTGCTTCTAGCTCCCTCTCTGCAGAGATTTCGTAGCCAACTTTACATTGGCATCGCCTTCCCCGCAGAAAGGAGGCTATTAGCTTTACCATAGATATCGGGTACCCGTAGTCTGTCATTTTGGTCAGTAGTCCGTCGTGCCAGACCCTGTCGAATGCTTTCGAAACGTCAAGGAAGACTGCTCCAGTATAATGTCGTTTTCCGAGATTGAATCCTGTAATCGCGTTATCTACTATTCTGAGAACTTGGAGTTCTGTGCAATGGTTTCGCCTGAAACCGAATTGTTCGTTTGAAATCACGTTCAGTTCCTCAGACATTGTTGTTAGTCGTCCTTGGATGACGCGTTCTGCCACTTTGCTCATGGATGGGAGAAAACTGATAGGACGGTGGTTTTGTGGAAACGTGTGATTTTTGTTTGGTTTTGGGATCATTATTACTGCAGCAATCTTCCAATCATTTGGAAAGTAACGTAGTCTCAGTATAGCGTTGATAATGTTGGTCAGTGCGGCTATTCCGCGTCTCGGCAGGGCCTTAAGGGCCCTGTTTGGTATGTTGTCCATGCCTGGGGCTTTACGCGTCTTTAGGTTTTTTATTATTAATCTAAGCTCTTCCGGTGAGCTGGAGTCTATGATGAGGTTTGTGTCGTCTGTGAGTCTGATTTGTCTTTTCGTTCTGTTTGTGTGTCGTTCTGTTTCCCTGACTTCGTCTGTGCCTGGAACATTGTTTTCTGCACACTACCGCTCGAAGGAGTCAGCAAAAGCTTCTGCCTTCTCAGCGTCAGTGTACACAATACCTTGTTCTCCGGGTATTGGTGGGCATGGTTTTCGTCTGCCGTGTCTAAGTACTTTCTGAATTTGCCATACTGAATTGTCCTCGGTGTTGAGTTCTTTCAACCTGCTTTGCCACTGACGATTTCGGAGTTCGTTGAGTTCATGCCGCAGGATTCTGCAGGCATTATTCAACTCTCTTCTATCATTTGGGGCAAGCGTACGTTGGAAGCGTCGTTTTAGTTGGCGTTTTTCTCTTATCATTGCTCTGATGTTAGGAGGAATTTCGAATTCGAATTTGGTGGTTGGTATGTTCTTCGAACATCTGTCCATTGCTTCCTTAATAATTGCCCTCGCGAGGTGGGCTACGGCTTGGTCTAGGTCGTGTCTAGTCTCTATTCGTGGTATGTCCCCTATAGTGTTGTGTACAGTCTTTTGGTACTTTGACCAGTCCACGATTGTTTTTGTGTCTTGTATGTCTGTTCTGTCTTCGTCGCCTATCGTGATTAGTATATTTCGACTACGAAGAATCAGGCTTCACGTATATAATGAGTTCGAGGCAGGCATAGATGAGGCGAAATGATCGCCATCTAGAGGCGAAAATTTAAGTTGATATTTCATTGATATTTCATATTTCGTTGCTTTATTCGAGCAAATGATCCGTTCGAAACGAGTTCATTGCTACATCGGAATGAGAAAACTTGTACGTTGTTTCAAAGATATATTCTCATCAAAATGATCATTGTTTGATCAAATCAACGAAATGTTTATGGTTGAATCAACATCGACACTATTTTGGATCGACATGATTTGTTTTTGAGAAAACTATATATTTTGTTGATGGAATTGATATTCTACTGTTCATTCAATTCCACTACATTCATGATTTGAACAAGCTGCTTCCATGGAATAATCATGTATCTGGTTGATTCAACAAAAAATTGCTCAGTCCAATGAAAATAACTCAAGCATAAATAATTTGTTGATGCAACAAATATTTGTTTTCCGTGTATACAGGGTGGGTCAGTTTTTTGTAGCAGTGCTTTAACAGCTCGAAGAATTCACAATTTTGAGATGGAATGCTCATGTAGACATACATGGTGGACCAATAGTGTGGCAAAGTGAGATAACGGCTTTGCTGTTTGAGATAGATAGACAAAGATTCTTGAGATGGTCTAGTCTCATGAGCAGTACATTTCTGAAATATTTTGCGTTATACTGGGTTACTCAAAAATGCACACCTTGTATTTTATTGCATTTTCAGATTCCTCCTTATGAGCTGATTCCAACAATCTATATCGCACTTTAGTTTTAAGCGTGATTATCACAGAGAAATAGGGTGCAAAAAATCGAGATTTTTCATCTTTAAGAATTTATTGTATCAAAACTACTCATTATTGGTCGAAACGGCCCACATGTCCCTATCTTAACTTTTGATTCACTATTTACTGACATTTAATTTGAACGAATACAGGGTGGTTCATAGTTATGAATTATGAACCACCCTGTATTCGTAAAATGTGATAGATCGATGAAATCAGCTCACAAGAGAGAATCTGGAAATGGAATGAAATAAAGGGTGTCCCATGAGAAAAAGTATAACTTTGATTCGACACACATTACACTATTGGTCCACCCTGTATATGCACTTTTCTCTACAAATATCAAAAAATGACAAGGTTCAAGCATTGATAGCAATATACGAAGTGATACTTTTTTTTTTCAATTTCCTACGTTACCACAATTACATACATAGTTCCCAGTGGCTGCAAGCACCACACTTAATTATTGATAATTTTCGCTACTTTGGCTTGTGCAAATCGGCAGATTATGTCATTTCCGTGATCCGTTACTAATTGCTTTCAAAATAAGAAAAAAAAATAACCGCGCTCGAGAAATCTGCATGTTGTAATTATCGTATATCGTATCATGTCTTAGGACAAAGCTACACGAGGCGCATTTTCGGCGAGCGTCTGTCGCGCGGCGGTCGAAGGTACCGCACACACGCAGTTTTCTTTTGAAACATGGTCATTGAAAATTAGAACGCTGAAGAAGTGAGACGTTGTCAAGTGATCATGGATTCTGATGATGAATTCCTAATGATAATAATTGTAATGTATTGCCGATTGAAGAAGAAAAAGAATAGACGTATGTGGATTCACCCAATCGTGGAAAAACGTGCAGACAAGGGCTTGTTAATCCAATTTATTTAATGACACAATCAAAGATGATGACGAAAAGTTTTTAAATGTCTTTAGAATGTCCAGAAAGTCAATCAATGAATTACTCAGCTATATCGAAGGTGATATTATGAAACAAAATACAGTGATGAGAGATAGCATTTCACCAGAGGAAAAACTAGTAATAACATTGAGGTAATTATATGATTTTATCAACTTTTCAAAGATTAGAAATCAACTAGGTACAAACATTGCTTGACTCTCATGTTCCATATCGCTGGCCGTTCTTGAATCGCTAGTATATCTTTCCAAATCAATTTCATCGTCACTCATCATCGTGAAACTGACACACAAACAATATAAAATATTTGGCAACACGCAACGACTCCGAATGGTCAGAATGCAGCCTCTTCTGTGCAGCTATATTGAATCATTGTATTGAACACCAATGCACGACTCGCCGAGCGTTTACCAAGCGATAAGGCGACTGAGATTAAGATCGCAGCGCCAGAACGGCGAAACTGGTACCATGGACCATTCCTGGATTGTTTATATTTGTTTACAGGCGGTATTATGCTATATTTTCAACGTGTTGAATATTTACAAACAAATTTATTCAATAACTTCTCAAATGGAACACATGTAAACTAATTTGAACAAAGTTAGACAAAGTATTACATGGCCCATACGTTAGTTATATTCAGGACGACAGAGGGCGTACTCCTTAGCATGTTTCGCCTATAGAATAAGACCACTATGCTGTGTCGGTCGGCAGCCGAGCGGCAGACGCTCGGCGAAAATGCGCCTCGTGTGTCTTTGTCCTAATCTGACGTGCTCGAGTATTTCTGACGATCGATTTTTTTTAATTAATCTGATCGGCTTCCCTAAACTTTCGACACCATATAAAGGTATGGTGGGAGCAAGGTCTATTAACTTCTATAAGGTTACCTCATAGTATAGCATTATGGTGCGGGGGTGCGCGGAGGGGCGTGACGTCACTATTTCCCCGCCACGTGATTGTAGATTTCGTTTGTGTCACTGTCAAATGGATTGAAAAAAATTTTGAAATTCAATTCGAAAGAATCGCGAATTTTAGACTTTAGTTGAAAACATGGTGACAAGAAGACTGAAGATATCTTTGAAAGAGGTTGTATAATAATATGGTGTTGTATTATTGAAGGCTGGTCACATCATAATATTATTATGTGTGGAGTCAAGAGTGGACATAGAACAAACAAATGTTATAAAATGCCTGTGTTTACAATCATCTGCTCTTGGGCAGCCTCCACATGAGATTCAGATAATTCCAAAGGAAAATGATGAGCTGTGGCAATGTGAATGTCCCTGTGAAGCAGGCATGTCATGGTTTTGTAAACACATTTTATAGGGACTTATATTGACAGTGATCTATCACACACACAGGTAAAAAATACATGAAATTTCAGGAATGAAGACTTGTAATATGTGAAGCTGCATATATAACACACAGAAGTGGTGAAAATATAAAAAGAGAAGATCAATCAATGATCTATTATACAGCAAAACCATTTCAATAGTTCTGCTACCCGCTTATTAAAAGAAGGAAAGTGGCCCCCTAAAATCATTCTCCTTTTATATAATTCAAGTTAATTTTACAGGGTATATCAGTCTATTTTGTTTTTTGTTTGGAAGTCAATGAACTCAATGTAAACAACTAGCTATTGCACGGTACTCAGGAACACTGGTGAGTTGGTGAGTTTATTAAATTTCAACATACCATATCATGAAAACTGTATACTTACATTAATTTTGAGCTATACTTGCTACTTCATTTTTACATGTAGCAAGGAGTCTTGGGGAAAGAAGGCAATCAACTTCTTCTTTCCAAAGGATTTTTCAAATAAATTTGTTCAGCATGGAGTTGAAAATGAATCCAAAGCTCTTTCAAAATGTTCATTGAAAATGATATTGAATTTCAAATCATGCAAACAAATTTGTGTCCCAATATTTTCCATGGTTAGAATTTTCTCCATATGAAATTATTTTTTAGGAAGGAAGACCATGGAAATAATTGAAATAAGTGTCCTTACTGAGGCCCTTACATAGAGGTTTGTTAAATAATGTGTATAACATTCAGCTTGAATTATTTTCTCAAAATTTTGTGTAAAAGTTAAGAACATTTTGTGGAACAATGTCATTTCTTGATAGGAGATGTTATAAAAAATGTGAAGTTGGAAGAGAGACACACTTATTATGGATAAATTCAGTTGGGAATAGTGGCCCTAAAATGTCCCTAATGAACTTGAAAGAAACTAATTTTCTTGTACAATTCTTCTTCCTCCAAAACTTACATAGAGATTACAGTTAATTTTATGAAACATTTTGTGTTTATCTTATTGTGATGTACTGCCACTACTGTGGCAACAATGCAATGTATGCGCACAAGCGCCACCTATTTCCGTTAGATTAGAAAAGTAGAAATTGAAGAAAGGAACTCAGTCTCGCTACGCTCTCTCTACTAGTATGTATGTATGTAATGTCATAATGTGAAGTGTCTGACGGATATTCAATAAAATAGAAAGTGCTAGTAAAGTAATGGTTTTATTGCTAGTCTAGTACAGTACAAATGGCGACGAGGATAAAAATGAAGAATTAAACCAAAAGCGGGTCAAATCAAGTCAAGAAAGCCTTGTGAGAATATTAGTGCACGTGCTTATCAGACCTTGAAAAACAAGATGGCCTCCGCCGGTGTTCCAAAGTTTTACGAATTTCAAGCTGATGTTGATGATTGGACTATATACGCTGAGCGTATGGATCAACATTTTGCAGCAAATAAAATAATTGATGAAGCGATCAAAGTTGCTATACTTCTCAGCAGTATTGGACCTGAAACCTATAAGTTGCTTAGAGACTTATCATTTCCCACTCTACCAAAGGACAAATCATTTGAGGACCTTTGTAAGCTGCTGAAATCACAATATTCAACTGTATCCAGTGTTTGGAAGGAACGAAAAATTTTTTATGGACTATCCCAAAATGACCTTTCAGTAGTGGACTGGTATGCAAAATTACGAAGCAGTGCCACGAGGTGTGAATTTGGAAACGACCTGATCAAAATTCTGAAGGACAAATTTGTGACTGGACTCTCGATGAACAAAATTTTCGACCGTCTATGCGAAGAGGATTGTACGAAATCGCTGGAGGAGTTGATCAGTTTGGCTCAAAAAGTCGAGAATCACGGAAATTATGCTTCAGTCAGGTATGTTTCAAATCACGCGCCTCAAAAACGTGATGGGCGTGGTTTCCGGCAACAGCAGCGCAGATGGCAACCACAAGAAACTGAACTGAAGTATGACAAGCATGACAGAAGACCAGGGTCAATGGACAGAAGAGGAAATGATAGAAATGTCGGTAATGTAGATCGCGGAACATCAAATGTCAGATTTCAAAATATGACAAATTTGACAAATAGTTGTCAATATAATAAAAATAAATGCAAAATATGTACAAAAATTCACAAGGGAGAATGTGTATTTAAAAATTCAAGATGTTTCAAATGTAAACAAGTTGGACATGTTACTAAAGCTTGTAAAATGTTAAATAGAAGGGTAAATTTTCTGAATGATACTGATGAATCTGAAAATAGTGACTGCAATGATGATTTAAACAATGATGACATTGAACATGAAAATTATACCTTATTCAATATCACTAGGAAGAACAAAGATGATTATTGTTCAAATATTCTCATTCCTATCAAAATTAATAACATTGAATATCAATTTTTACTGGACAGTGGTTCAGCAATATCAGCAGTAAGTTATGATAGTTATGCTAAAGAATTTTCAAATTTCAGAGTTGAAGGAGACAGCACACTGTTGAAGGGATACAATGGTGAAACTTTCATGCCAGAAGGCTATTTTCAACCAGAAGTCATATACAATGGTCAGAGCCAAAAGATGAGATTATACATCGTCCAAGGTGGTGGGCCAAACCTGCTTGGTCGAGATTGGTTGAAGGTATTTAAAGTTCAAATCAATTTGGTTAACAATATATCAGTCAGCAATGAAATCAAAAGAGTTATAGATGAAAATTCAGAGCTATTCACTGAAAAGATAGGAAAATACAAACATTGTAAGATATCATTAGATCTCATAGAAAATTCAAAACCAGTTTTCTGTAAACATCGTCCTGTTCCCTTGGCGTATCGAGATAATGTAGAAAATGAGTTACAAAAATTAGAAAATGAAGGAGTTATTGAACCAGTAGAGCATAGCGAGTGGGCCACACCTTTAGTGCCAGTTTTGAAACAAAACGGAGAGTTAAGGTTATGTGGAGATTATCGCAGCACTCTAAACAGGTATTTGGTTGACTTAACATATCCACTGCCCCGAATAGAGGAAGTTTTATCCAAACTAAGTAACGGAAAATTCTTTTCAAAAATTGACATTCGTTCAGCTTATGAACAAATTGAGGTGACAAATGAATCATCAATGATTCTTTGTTGGAATACCCATAAGGGGTTATTCAGAATAAAACGACTTCCATTTGGAATTAAAACAGCAACTGCAATTTTTCAAAAAATAATGGATCAGCTACTACAAGGACTTGATGGCGTAGCTTGCTTTCTGGACGACATCGTAATCACGGGAGCAACTGCCTCAGATCACATCAAAAATTTAGAAAATGTGTTTAGGAAACTTAAAGATTCAGGATTCACTTTAAAATCTGAAAAATGTTCATTTTTTCAATCTGAGATAACTTACTTAGGTCACAAATTGAGTAAAGAGGGAATTAGAAAAACTGAAGATAAAGTTTCAGCTATTGTAAATGCACCTATACCAGAAACAATAACAGCAGTTAGGAGTTTTGTAGGAATGGTAAATTATTACTCAAAGTTTGTTCCCAGATTATCGACGATCTTGCATCCAATTTACAATTTGCTTAAAAATGAAACTAAGTTTAGTTGGTCTGAAAATTGCAACAAAGCATTCAATGAAATCAAAAGAATTATAAGTTCAGACAAAGTATTAGTTCATTTCGATCCTAGTTTACCCATAGTTTTAACCACTGATGCTTCCAATGTGGGAATTTCTGGTATTCTTGCCCATATAATTGATGGAAAGGAGCACACAATTGCTTGTGTATCTAGAACTATTGCATCTCATGAAAGTATATATCCCACTGTCCAGAAAGAAGCACTGAGTATTTATTTTTCAGTAAATAAGTTCTACCAATATCTTGTAGGGAATAAATTCATATTAAAAACTGACTGCAAAGCATTAGTGTCACTTTTTGGTGAAAATAAAAGCATACCTCAGATGTCAGCTAACAGATTACAACGTTGGTCAGCTTTTCTATCAATGTTCAATTACACTGTTCAATATATTAAAGGTTCTGATAACATTCTGGCAGATTATTTCAGTAGAAATCCAGTAGTAACAGAGAATTCTGAAGGTGATCAAGAGAAAGGATTATATATTAATTTCACTGAAGCACAAGAATCATGGCCTTTGAAAAATGATGAAATAAAAAAGAAAACAATTGAAGATGAGGATCTCTCAGAAGTAATGAAATACATTAACCAGGAAAAATGGCCAAAAATAGTTGATGGTAAACTGAAATCATACTTTGACAAACGTTTTGAACTAACTGTAGAAAACGGGATAATTCTATGGGGTCATCGATTAGTGATTCCAAAGGTTTTGAGGAAACAAATATTAAATGAATTGCATTCTGGCCATTATGGAATAGTTAGAATGAAGTCTTTAGCAAGATCAGTAGTATATTGGCCAAATATCGATTCGGAGATAGAGGAAATTGCGAAATCATGTTTAGCTTGTATATCAAATAAAGATAATCCACCAAAAACACAATTGACTCCATGGCCAATAACAAATAAACCTTTTGACAGAATACACATTGACTTTCTAGGGCCTTTAGATGGTAAAAACTACCTAATTATAATAGATTCATTTTCAAAATGGATTGAAATATTTCAAATGAAACTAACAACTTCATATGAAACGGAAGATAAGTTGAGAAAAACCTTTTCAAGGTTTGGCATTCCTAAAACACTAGTCAGTGACAATGGACCTCAACTAACGAGCAAAAGTTTTAAATCATTTTTGAGTAAAAATGGCGTAAATCACATACTCACACCACCTTACAATCCAATGAGTAATGGTGCAGCAGAAAATGCTGTAAAAACATACAAAAATAAGATCAAAACAGCACTTTCAGATCCTAGAAATTCAAATGTTCCAATTCAAACCATAATATCTAGATTTCTGTTCGCATATAGAACAACACCACATTTGGTGACAGGAAAAACACCATTTTTTCTAATGTATGGTAGGGAAGCAAGAACAAGATTGACACAGTTAACAGAAAACATAGGATATAAAATACCAATAGATTTTGAAACAAAAGCTGAATCCGAACAACAAAGACAAATACTGAAATATGGGGGCAGAAACAGAGTGTTTAAAGTAGGAGATGAGGTACTAGTTAGAGATTACACTAAAATTAATCAAAAAAATTGGTCCCCAGCGCGTATAACAAACAAAATCGGAAAATCAACGTACATTTGCAAATTAAAATCTGGTCCAGTGTGGAAAAGGCACACAAATCAAATACAGCTATGTCAACATTCCCAGGATGTGACAGGAGATCAGGGCGATGAAAAGGAAATAGGGAATAGGAATTTTAAAGAAAATCATAGCAATAAAGATGTTGATTATTTTATAAATATGCCTTGTCCAACCAACCAGGTTTTGCCTACTACTAAGGAAAATGAAAATCCTGCAGTTCAGAGGCGCCACTCAGGCGAATTGAACCATAACTTTCACTCAAGTAATACTTCTCAGTGTGATGTTTCATCCAATTCTGATTTAAGCTCACCTACAGGTTCACCAGTACCCACTGATGAAGGTAGCAACATGTCTGATATTTTACCTATTTCTAGTAGAGACAAACCCACGGATCCAAAGGAAGAGTCATGCATTTCGACTCGGAATTTTGGAGCAGGGAGTAGTAGCGAGAACTTTAGGAGAGAGAGTAGACCAAAGAGAAAAATAAAAACACCTGCGAGATTTGATGTTTATGTATCCGATGAGGACTTTTTGTCAATGTCTGAGTAATGTAATAGTATATTCTTGTTTGTTTACATACATGTAAAAATTGTCCTTATATTATGTAAAAACTTCAGTGTTCCATTTACATAAATGTAATGTTGTATTTTATTATTGGATGTTCGATTGTAAAAAAAAAATGTACTCCACAATCTTCAGAATATAAGAGAGAATTGAATCAACTGCCAGGAATCACTAACAACAATGTTCAAAAGCTCAGAAATTATTTTAGGATACTGATATCAATTTTAAACAGAAATATGTAGAAATGAAACATGAGGACACACTTAAAAAAATCAGAATGAAAATTAGGATTCAGTCACATGACCACACAGTAAACTAAAAACATGTCTTAAGAATAGATATATATATATATATACATAATTGAGGGATTGTAATAAATCAAAGAACTTTAATTTTGAAACAGTTATGTAACAAGTTAGGTGTGGGGGTGTGATGTACTGCCACTACTGTGGCAACAATGCAATGTATGCGCACAAGCGCCACCTATTTCCGTTAGATTAGAAAAGTAGAAATTGAAGAAAGGAACTCAGTCTCGCTACGCTCTCTCTACTAGTATGTATGTATGTAATGTCATAATGTGAAGTGTCTGACGGATATTCAATAAAATAGAAAGTGCTAGTAAAGTAATGGTTTTATTGCTAGTCTAGTACAGTACACTTATGACGAAGATATCTTAAAGATATTTCCATTATGTTGCACTTTTATTGCATTAATAAAATGGAATGAATTGTGATGACTTCTTTATTGATTCATTTTCAAACAATAATATGTTCCAAATTTATACTGAAATGAAACTATTGAGTTAGAATCATTCAATTTATCCAGAAAGAAATCCTCTTCAGTTAATTGTTTCTGGTTTCTCAGAAATGATGGCCTAATCAATTTCAAGATATTTCTTCACATCCCTTGTCAGAATGCCCTTATCCACCATGATTCCATCATTAGGTTCAGACTTCCCAATAACATTTTCTTTATTAAAAAATGCTATATCAGCAGCTCAACCTCCATATCACTAAATGCCAACAGTAATCAGTCCTAATGGAGTGATATTGCAATAAAAATTTGACTGAGTTTCTGTAATGTGTCTTACAACAGGAGCACTGAGGAACATAACATATCTTTCTAGATTTCTAGTCTTTTGTACTTGCTGCATGTTTTGGGAAAACAGTGAACTATCTCGTGGATACAAAAACATATTGGAAAACTTCAAAAATTATCAAAATCCACTGGATTGCACAATGCTAAATTTGTTTGTTTTGTTTATCACCTCCGCCATTTTTCGACAAAAGACGACTAGGGAAACAGTGACGTCAGGCCAGGTGAATATGAGGCAACCTTATAGAGTTAAATAGCCTTGTGGTGGGAGTACTTCACAAGTGCCAAAAATACCCACCTCCGTATGTTAATCTGCCGCGCTCGAGTAAATCCGTTACCATTGTCTCGATGGTAACGGTAAATCCCGAAATCCCCGCTTGGGCTTCCTTACTATAAATAATTTTGAGGGTGCCGACTTTGGGCCTTTTATTGTTTTTTCTTTTAAAAAATCAATCGGACCACTTTGAACAATATGGATGGTTTCTACGATTTAAATAAAATGTTCTCTAAATCTTACCTCTATACTAAAATATCCTCTATCGACATAATCACCTAGAAAAAGGTACTTTGTACTGGCAGGTGGTCCTCCCACTTCGAATAATTTCATAAGGTCATAAAATTGACCGTGTATATCGCCACATACTGAAACAAAAGAAAAAAATATTAAGATATTATGTTGTTCATTTTAGGTGGATTTATGCACACCGCTTTTTTCATTGATCTGTTGCTTCCATTAACAGTCATTAAATTCATGTTTATTTAAGGACTTTGATGCCTTCATGCACTTCCTTTTTTTAACTTTAAAACTATTCTTCATGATCCAAACTAAGTCCTCAGCGTACTCATCTGGATGAAGATATTGGTGTTCTAACCTCGACTGCTCGCATTATTAAAATAAGGCTAATTTCTTTATATTGTTATCAAAGTCTAATTCGAAATGGCAACTGGAATTTTGTGAATTTTCAAACACATTTTGAAGAAATAAGAAGGATACATTGTATGCCTGACTTCTGGCAGAATCGAGCATGCGCAAGTCACACTTCTACTTGTATTTGTCGTTAAGCGATAAAAGTTGGTCATCTTTTAGCGAATAGTTAATGATAGATGAAAATTAATTCGGGTGCATAGATGATTGAACGGAAATACCAAGTTTCAACTCATTATTGAAGTCGTTAATGATTGTAAAACTACAGATTACATAACTAAAATGGCATTCAGCGTACGGATGTGTACCACGCTAAATGATCGATTAATCACGGATTGACGATCTGTGATTTATTCAGGATATTGAACACGTTACCATGGCAACACGATTTCTTAAACACATTACCATGGCAACACAGTTCATTAAACACAGCTTCAGTATAATTTGAGACATGTCTGGCCTATCAATTGTAGGAACTGTCAACTATCAGTTGCGAATTTCGTATCAGAATTATTCAAACAATTTTCGTTTGTATAAAAATATATGCGAAATGTAGACAAAAGGGAAATCGAAGAGAATGTTTTGGTACTTGCATATCTCCAAGAAGAGTTAAAATAAAGCATCCATCTTTGAGAACTAGGTATTTATTCATTACGCGCTAAGCATGACAATAAACGTGAAACAAAGGTTAGTAAGCAATGGACTGGACACATCTACAACCAATATCACTTATACGGATCTAGCTGGTTGCATGTTTTTTGTTCTCAATTCCCATTCCTTTCGAAACTATTTGTAGGTTAGCAGGAATAGCAGGTATGTTAATGTAATTTTCGGAGTTCGTAGAAAAAGCATAGTATGTAACGCGTTTATAAACTCTTCTAGACACTCGTTTATTAAACACTCGCTCCGCTCTGCTCTGCTCGTGCTTAAAATACTCGTTACTAAAAGGACGTTTATAACACTTGTTACATACTATTATAGTTCGATACTTAACATTGTTTTGTTAGTCTCCATAGATTTCTAATTGTGCAGGGCTAGTTTTATTGATGTGAACCACCCTCTATCTTTTCAGTTTTCCATCCAGTCAAACAAAAATCAACGCTGATTCAACATAATTTGGTATACAGGGTGATTCAGAATTCGATATAAATACTTCAAGGACAAATTGTTGGGATCAAAATAAGACGTTTTATTCATATAAACATGTGTCCAAAAATTCACCTCCTCCAACAGCAGGTCTCTTAGACACTTTATTTCATTCTTTCTTCGAAAATTATATAAACCCAGTTTTAAGAAAAAGTATTATTTTGTTCCCAACAATACGTCCTTGAAATATTTACATCGAATTTTGAATCACCCTATATATTGATAGTATCGCGATATCTCTTCAAATATACAGGGTATACAGAAAAATAACTATTTTTTGAATGCAAGGAATACGCTGTTAATTTTGATGAATCAGACTTTTTATTTATAAATGTCCAATCTGGTCACCTTGTACAATTCCATAATTTGAAGCTATGAAAATGAGCAGAATGAAAATTTGATGATGAAAACAAATTTTGTATTGTGTTGAATTAACTACAATCAATATGGATAGACCATGTTTGTTGAATACTGAAGTGCTCAATGGAACAAGTGGACCACTGAAATTATTGACGTTTTTTAAGATGCAATAATAGTATATTACACACCAAGGTGGGAAGTGATTCATTCCTGTCGTGAGATTAGTTAGTTAACCGCGATGCAAAGTCGAGGTTAGCTATAATTTCGAAACAGGAATGAAACTTCCTACCGAGGTTTATACAGGGTGAGTCATGACTAACCAGCCATAGCCTAATGGCGGATAGCGGAGGTCAAGGTGGGTTGATATATATGTGAAAAAATATTTGTTGTCTATTCTTCACAGAAATACACAGGGCATTATTTGAATTCGGGGCAAAACTTCAATGAACGATATTTCAGGAACGTCTCGATGTTATCGGCTGAAATTCACTAGCAACTTACCTCTAATGACACTCCACAAGATGACGTACTATGAATGAAAAATTCCAGATCCGGACTTGGAAAAATCATTTTCTCTTTAGATGTCAAAATTTTGACTTTCTGGATCGGATTTTTCGGAAACTTTCATCAGAATCAGAAAGATCAGGAAAAATACTACAAGTATGGCTTCTCAATTCGTACGGCACACTTCGATCGTTTGTGTAAAAAAATATCAAACAAAATTCCGATGAATTTTTCTTCGATTTCGTCCGGGCATATCACTCTCTAGATTCGACTAAAAGTAATTAAATCAATTTTTTTCCTGGAATAATTCAACAGCAGACTTGAGAAAAGGTATAATTCAATAAAAAATCCAGGACCGGACTCGATTTTGGATAATAACAATTCTAATTTCCGAGAAATATTTGTCCGGATCATAATATTTATCAAGATTTTCGAAATGTCCTCCTCCAATTTCTATACATTTTCTGCATCTTTATGGGAGATCTCTAATGGCTTTTCCAATAATTTACCTATCATTTCTGATTATATCTGCAGCTGTAACTATCCTCTCCCAATTTTCAATCGAAATCTAACTTCTACTTGTTATAATGTGAAAACATTGTATTCAATAAGATCAATTGTTGCTTCGGTAGCAGATTTTTTTTCGAATCAGATATACGTGCCAACACATATACTACATGGAGGGATTTTGATTCGAAGTAATACTGAATATGATCTCATTTCTTGTGAACTCTCCCAATCAGCAAATCAAATTGTGAGTTTAGTAGTTCATCGATTCTGAATACACATGAAAAGAAGGCTGTGATATAGTAGTGTATGTCATTGACTCGATTTTTGACGGATGTTGAAACTGTCAAATGACATCTAGTTCATTGTTGATAATTCCAAATACATACTGTTACTAATTTTATAATTTCCTATTTCATCTCATATCTTCAAAATGCCACTGCATTTCACTAACGTTGAATATGCAGATATTATTTTTGTATACGAAGATGATTCCCTGACCGGAGAATACCAAACCGCGACACTTTTGCAAGGGTTTTTCAATTCTCGCGGGAACATGGACGATTTCCTGGAACCAGTAGGGACCTTGAACCGGGGATAAATGGTGCTCGATGTCAAAATATTATCGATATGGTGGAGCAGTATCCAACAACAAGCACGAGAAGAATATAGGACATGCGTTAGGCATTTCGCAATCGAAAGTATCCAGAACTTTGAAGAAAGAGCGAATGCATCCTTATCACCTGCGAAAAGTTCAGCGGCTTGAAGAAGGCGATGAAGTTCAACGTTTATCTTTTTGTCGGTGGATTTTGAATCATCCGAAAATAGTTTCGAGAATTTAATTTACGGACGAATCACAGTTTACGCGCGATGGTATAACCAATTTGAGGAATTCACGCATGGAAATCCCCATGCCATTGTTCAAAAGAATTCACAGCACAAGTTTTCCCTAAATGTATGGTGTGGTGTGGTGGATGACGTTTTGATAGGACCTCATTTTTGCGAGGCACGACTGACAGGGGACTTATATCTGAATCTTCTTCAGAACGTTCTGCCGAACTTGTTGGCGGCGCAAAATGTGAATGAAAGAGGTCTTTACTTTCAACAGGATGGGCCACCTCCACATTTCTCAATACAAGTGAGAGAATACCTGGACACCCATTTTCCTAACCGCTGGATAGGTCGTGGCGGCCCTCATTCTTGGCATCCTAGGTCCCCTGATCTCACAGTTTTGGACTATTTTCTTTGGGGGCATATGAAACAATTATTGGTCTATCAGACTGAAGTCAACACCAGAGACGAACTGAGGAAGGGGATAGTTACAGCTGCAGATATAATCAGAAATAATAGGCAAATTATTGGAAAAGCCATGAGAGGTCTCCCGAAGAGATGCAGAAAATGTTTGGAAATTGGAGGAGGACATTTTGAGAATCTTGATTAATATTAAGATTCTCACAAATCTTTTTCGGAAATTATGATTGTTATTTTCCAAAATCAAGTCCGGTCCTGAATTTTTTATTGAATTATACCTTTTCTCAAGTGTGCTGTTGAACCTTGCCAGGAAAAAATTTGATTTAATTGGTTTTTGTCGAATGTAGAGAGTGATTTGCCCGGACGAAATCGAAGAAAAATTCATCAGTATTTTGCTTGATATTTTTTTACCAAAACGATCGAAGTGTGCCGTACGAATTGAAAAGCCATACTTGTAGTACTTTTCCTGATCATTCTGATTCTGATGAAAGTTTTCGAAAATCCGATCCAGAAGGTCAAAATTTTGACATCTAAAGAGAAAATGAGTTTTCCAAGTCCGGATCTGGAATTTTTTATTCATAGTACGTCATCTTGTGGAGTGTCATTAGAGGTGAGTTGTTAGTGAATTTCAGCCGATAACATCGAGACGTTCCTGAAATATCGTTCATTGGAGTTTTGTCCCGAATTCAAATAATGCCCTGTATTTCTGTGGAGTATAGGCAAAAAATATTTTATTATATATATATATCAACTCACCTTGACCTCCTCTATCCGCCATTGGGCCATGGCTGGTTAGTCATGACTCACCCTGTATACTATTTACAACCATCATATTTCGATCAAAATTAATAAATCAATGTTTCCTTCTGAACATAACTGAATTATTACATGAGTGAGGGCGGGAAGTGAAGGGGGGGGGGAAGTAGTGAGGGGCGGGAAGTGAGGGGCGGGAAGTGAGGGCGGGAAGTAGAGGTGCATGTGTAATGTGACACTTCCCAACCTTCAATGACGTTAGTAATGACATTACATATATGGTTGTAAATAAATTATATTTCAAATTAACCTATTCTCATAATCAGGATGCGTTATTTCTGTTTATGATTCATATTAACTCTTGATTGTTTAAAAATCACCTTTCCTTCAATATTTTACGTATAATATGGCCAGCTTAGCCTCGTGGTTGAAGCGTCAATGTTTTATCCACGTTGGGCCGGTAGGTGGGTTCGATTCCCACCACGACCGCAGAAATGTTTCCGATGGCCTAAGAAAGTGTTTGAGATAACACGTTAAAAGGTAAGACCCCCATCATTCCTTGGAAGTGTCTTGAATACTTTTGAGGGTTGCTCTTAAGGGGACAACTGAATGATGAATGAGAACAATTTCGGAACAACAAGAAATATGGGCACTGAATAACCCCATAATATCCTTTCGTGGCACCTGGATATGACTTATCCAGAAAATAACGAAATTGTTCCGAGATGTTGACTGGGGCAATCCATCTGAATGAACATTTGTAAAAAAAATAGAGAATTTGTATATCGCTTCTTCGAAGTTGGGGACCAACTCCCCAGAATTCGAAACTTGTGTGGAGTTTTAGAGCATGACCTCATAGTGAATTCCGAACCACTTCTAGGAAGTATTCATAATTTCACAAGCACATTATTGTAGCATCATCAATATGAATAGAAGATTTCACTGATAATTCGGAATACCCTTTTGTCGATATGGTCAGCTAGTTTAGATTTGTCGATGTGTTTTTTTTTACTTATTTTACTTCGTCCTCACTGAGAGAGGTCTCCACGAATAAAAGGTATACTGTAAATACATTTTTTTGACGATTGTTTTTCATTTTTCGACAAATCTAAACTAGCTGAACATATACTTACTGAAGATGGACGACATATGGCAGAGTGGAATAATATTAAAATCATTGGAAAAGGAGCTGACAACCAGAAGAGAAAAATCAAGGAATCTGCTTGCATTCTTCTGAACGGAGACAATAGCATTGCTTCCTGTTCAGTTGATATAGATAGAAAATGGTATTCACTACTAAAATCTGAGAATAAACATGGTAAATTCAAGATTAAGTAATGAAAACATCCTGTAGCTCATTTGATTGCCAACGTGACCAATAATTGTCACTGAGAACTTAAAAGTTTCAAGACAAATACGAATTGCTATTCAAATAACCATTTTTAATTATGAAAACGGAAGCAGATTCGTTCCCAAAACGTCCAAAGATTAGTGAAAATTCTACATTTTTTCTATATACCTTTATTTCTCTTCTTCAAACCTTTTTCAATACAAATCGTCACTGACAAGCTAGACTCTCTCACAAGAAAATTCTTTAAACGCAGTGACATTTTGAGGCAGATCATCTGATTCGTTCTCACTACACGTGTATTGAAATAATATTCATATTTTTATTTTATGAATAGAAACGAGGAGAGAAAATCCCAAAAAATCTGGTATCAATGAATGTTTCAATTACTTCTGTAAATTTAGAACGGCATTTTTTTGGAAAGTACTCATTCAAAAATGATAAACTAGGGTACCGTTGGACAGACAATTGAAGGCCATTCATGATGTGCCATTCGAGATTCTAAGAGTAGAGTAACAGCTACCCCTCCTGGGAGGTTGAACCAAGAGAGCTAGAAATATCCATTTCAAGTTTCTCCCCTGAAAATAAAATTGACCTGGACTTCAGGTTACTGATGAGGATTTGATATCCGAAATGAGTTTATTCGAGTGAAGTCATATAAGCTGTTTGTGAGAGTTATAATTCCCATTTCACTGATACGAATGATTTTTTTGGAAGTTCCAAACCCATCAAGATCAGAGTTTATATAAGTATACTTCTTATATACATTTCATTCTATCCGATTTGAGAGGTTATGTCAATTCTCAATTTCAGAGGATTTTCATTTTTCATGTTCTCTTTTTGGATTTTCAACAGATATTATTCAATGTTCGACGTGGCAAATAGGCAGGAAAGTAGTTGTTTTCTGTTGAATATCCAGAATGACATTATTCTTTCATCTTTATATGAAGGAGAATGCAAATTCTCAACTTCAGAAGATTTTGTTTTCAAATTCTTATCGTGTGTGTTCAATAGATGCAATTCAATGTTCGTGGTGGCATATCAATATGCCTAGCTATGTCTGGAAAATAATTGTTTCCTGTTGAATAAACCTAGAAAAAATTGATATTTTCATCACATAGAGAATGCGAATTCTTAACGTATTTCTTTATACAGTGTCATTCATAAAGTCGGCATCATATGGAAAAAACTTTTATTAATGACTTATTTTGAAATTCGAGTTGGACGTTGAGTTTTGCTTAAAAAAAGATAAAAAACGGCCTACTCAATCGGGGTCACGTGACTTTCGCTACATGTCAAAAGTGACATTCGCTGAAAGTAGGCTTATTTGTTCGAATATCGAAAAAGTTCACTTGAAAAAGTTGTTTCTATTTCAATTTGACACATATGCTTCTCGAATTTCATCTTTCTATTGGAACTTTTAGATTTTGATTTTTTTTATATGTTTCGAAATTTCTGTGATATTTGAAGAATTGTTAATTTCACGAAACTACTTCATACCAGTAGCTTTTTCATGCTAGTTACTTTCAATGACTCATTATCACTGATTATGGACAGAAATATGATTTTCTTCAGAAAATGATAGTCCCCTCTTCCGAATTCTGTTATGTTTGATGCAAAGTTGATATATCGTCAAGCATTTAAAAACGAAATTCATTCAAACTGATCTTTTCAGTACTGGAAAAATAAATTTAAATGAATTTCGTTTCTTGATGTTTGACTCAAAAATAACAGAATTTTGATGTTATGTTTGCATCAAACATAACAGAATTTTGAAGCGGAGATTATCATTTTCTGAAGAAAATCATATTTTTGTCGATAATTAGTGATAATTAGTAATTGAAAGTAAGTAGCATAATGAAGCTACTGGTATCAAGTAGTTTTATCGAATTTACAATTTTTTTAATATTACAGAAATAAAATATCGAAATCTAAAAAATGTAATAGAAAAGATGAAATCCGAGTCACATATGAAAAATTTTAATAGAAACAACTTTTTCGATATTCGAACAAATAAGCCTACTTTCAGCGATTAATTTGAAAAAATGTCACTTTTGACATGTAGCGAAAGTAACGTGACCCCGATTGAGTAGGCCAGTTTTCATCTTGTTTGAAGCAAAACTTAACGTCCAACTCGAATTTCTAAATACGTCATTAATAAAAGTGTTTTCCCATATGATGCCGACTTTATGAATGACACTGGGTGTCTGTAAAAGGTTGGGACATGGCTCGGCTGTGGACTCCTAGGATAGAAACAAGATGATTTAGGCCAACTTACCTATATCCAAAGTCGTCTCGTTGAGTTGGTACAAGGCGTTGAATTTTTTTGGAAAATGATAGTTTTGCTCATAAAAAGAGTAGGCTGATATCAATTTTCATAAGTTTTGGCATGGCATGTTCTGTGACTGTAAGTCACGTTTTGAGATGTTTTTAATCATAATCAGTGAACTGCAAGTGTTTAAAACAACCATGTTGCCGTACAAATTCGGTGATAACTTTTCAGAGGTCAGACTGGAAACTTCCATTTTTTTTCCAGAAAGATATTCTCTTCAGAAATATTTTTTGAAAAGTGTTAATTTTTGATAAGTCTCGAGGTTCATTTGCAAATAAATTATTTCTGATCTCAGGCATCTCAAACATTTTTTAGAAAAATAATCTGGTTGGGACATGCCTTGACTGTAGATTTCTGGGATGAAAATAAGTTGATTTCAGCCTACTTACCTATATTCAAAATCGTTCAGTTCAGTAAGTACAAGGCGTTAAAGTTCTCACCTTAGGTCCTGAATAATTATCACTAAATTTGTAACGCGAGAGTTCTTGTAGAGCCCGCGAGGACCAGTAACATATCAGTTTGTTCAGAATAAGAATACATTGTAGCCATGATAAATAAACAGTCCGACTAACTAGATTAATTTTCAAAAATGCGCAGGATGCATCGGATTAGGAAATATTTATTTGCCAATGAACCTCAGAAATGAACACAACACAAAGAATATTTCTGAAGGGAATATCTTTCTGAAAAAAAAAATGGATGTTTCCAGTCTGACTTCTGTAAAAGTATCACCGAATTTGTACGGCAACATGGTTGATTCAAACACTTGCAGGTCACTGATGATGATCAAAAACTTCTCAAGACGTGACTTACAGTCACAGAACATGCCATGCCAAAAATTATGGAAATCGATCTCGGCCTACTCTTTTTAAGAGCAAAATTATTTTTTTCTAGAGAAACTTCAACGCCTTGTACCAACTCAACGAGACGATTTTGGATATAGTTAAGTTGGCCTAACTCAACTTGTTTTTATTCCAGGAGTACACAGCCGAGCCATGTCCCAACCGTTTACAGACACCCTGTATATACATAATATATCCATTTTTTATGTTCATATGTTATTATATCTGAGAGTTTTCCTTTTCAATAGTTTTCCTCAAGTGTATAACTTTGATCTGCCCATATTCTAAAAAAGAGCTCATACCTTGGAATTTGTAAGGCATTTGACCTTGAACAAAAGTTTACCTGCGCCCCTGAGAGAGCACATTCGTGTTCGAGATTGTTAATACGCTTCGCTAATTTCGTGATTGAGCGCAATTTCATTTTGAAATTTTCAGGAAATAATCACCATAGATTTCAATCTGCCGAAGAAAAAAATGTCAGTTATAAGGCGCATATAATCAGGAAGTTTCCAGAAAGAAAACGATAATTCACATGAAATGACGGTTCATTATACGGCGTATTCGTTATAACAATCATGTACCTAATCGATTGGAAATAGAAAAAACAGCATTCAGAAATAGCTCTTTAACTTTAATGATAGGCAATCCGATGTCCTTGGGTTAGCTTCTATCATCACTCATCACATTTCCTTTCGCTTTATCACACTTCTGATGTTTCCGTCACTTGTAAAAACTTCACAAACGATGATATTTCCACAAAATTGTTAGTCACATGACATGTTTCGCTATCCAGACCTTTCTGTGGAATTGGTCATCCTGATAATCGGCTCCCTAGGAGGCGCACGATATACGCTGCTCCATATAGAATAGAAGTTTGTGCCCCACTTGGAAACTCTGACCGCACCCACATCTCCACAACCTGCTTTTTCCATGTACCATCCAGCACCACAATTCCTACCCGTCTCATATGGCATTACAATTCGGCCGACAGGGAAGGTCTTCGTATGTTTTTTTTAGCGTTTCAATGGAAGAGAGTATGTTTCTCCTCAGCAGATCCAACACGATGTCCTGAGATAATTTCTGAAATTATCATGTTGGGGATGCAAACCTACATACCGAACACTGCAAGGAGAACATCTTCCGATAAGGCCTGGTTCAGTAGAAACTGCTCTAGAGGTGTCGCTTCCAAACAGGCAGCATTCCATCGATGGCAGAAAAATCCAGGTCCTGAGACTAGAACAGAATATGTCAAGGCTAGAGGCATATGACATGAGACAATTCGATTATCAAAGGATGCTCATAATGCCAAAATAAGATCAAAACTTGTTGAATGTCCCAACGGATATCGTTCAATTTCGTCCTTCGCCGAAGCTGTAGAAAGAAACTTCACTTCCAGCGCGTTTCCTCCTCTAACCAAGGAAGATGGAACACTAGTCACAACTGCTCAGGAGAAAGCCAACATTTTTGCGCATTTATTTGCTAAAAATTCCACTCTGAATTCATCGTGAAAACAACCTCCAATCATAACGCCAATTGACAGTCATATGCCCGAGATCACCTTTCGCTAACGTACTATAAGGAAGATTTTATTGGGTCTCAACACCAACAAAGCTTGTGGCTCCGACGGAATCCCACCGATTTTCCTCAAGAAATGTGCTCCCGAACTAACACCTGTTCTCTGCAAGTTGTTCGACTACTCATACAAATTAGGAATATTCCCGTCCAACTGGAGAATTGCAAGAGTACAACCAGTTCCTAAAAAAGGCAAGAAGAACCTACCTACCAACTACGGACCGATCGCACTGCTATCTATTATTTCAAAGATCATGGGGAAAGCTATCAACATCGAGCTCATGAAATATCTGGAACATTCAGTTATTATCAACGATAGGCAATATGGCTTCCGTCATCAGAGATCAACTGGTGACCTGCTCGCTTACGTCTCACATATATGGCAGCAATCTATTGAAAAATATGGTGAAACCTTAGCCGTGGCACTTGATATCTCCAAGGCATTCGATCGAGTCTGACACCACGGACTCCTCGCCAAGCTTCCATCTTATGGCTTGCCTCCCCAGCTATGTTCTCTGCCAGCTAGTTCTCTCTCAAACAGGTCTCTCCATGTAGTGGACGATGCTCTTTTGAAAATCAACAATTGTTCCTCCCTTGGCAGTCCCCGCGAGATTAACCCGTCGAGTTGAGGCTTCGCACCCCTTCGTGGTTACTTTGGAGATCCAACGAACAGCGAGGCTCTGGAACACATTGCCATGGGAGGTGTTCCCCGTGGCATATAACCTCCAGAAATTCAAAAAGAACACCCCAATTCCTACCTTATTTCCCTTGGTTCTCACGATGCTCTCTGAACATTACAGGATATCCCCTTTCGTGGGAACCGGAACATACAAAACAACAAGACATCCTCGAAGAAATCTACTAACCACCTGTAATGATTTCAATTGGCAACTCGAAATCAAGCTAATTTCAAGTTGTAACATGGAGTTGGTGCTAATTTCGAGTAACACGCCACTGTAGATTCTTGAAATAATTTGTAATCCGCTTAATTACAAGTAACAACAATGGATTAGTTTAGTCATGTTCATTTTTCAACTCGAATAACATTCTTGAATCTGAATATCTGTGATGAATGGCCACACTATTTTTAAATATGTGTGGTTACTTACACTGAAAGAAAATTAACTGAATAATGACCAGCCATCGAAATATAACAAAGCAGCAGAGCTATATCGCGATAATGGCCGTTGTTTTGTGTTAACACAACCATCGCGTGCGCTAACACTAAATTCTAGTAATTCCTCTCTCACTTCTGTTATAAAATCGAGTAAACTTATAATTTGCGTGCTTCGTGAAGCCCTCATCCATCATTGTGTCGTTCCTACAAAAATTTAAATTTACCTCTCATACACGTTCTTACCGAGGTTCTAACTATCTGTATTCATTTTCCTCATGAGAATTGCAAAATTGTCATATCTAGCGATCGGATGATCCGATTCGGCTCGAGTTTTTTCGATTTTCTCTATATAATGTTTCGTATAGCATTGTAATGAAGTGTTTTTGACCAGCTTCATTTCTAGACTGGTTTCGATTAATATCTAAGTAACCTGAGACTGATTCTGCTTGAATTTCAAGCTCGAAACCTGAAAACCTGAGAGAGCTAAGTAATGCATTGTTTCCTGACTTTCCAAAGCTTTTCCTGATAGTAAACTCTGATGAACATCATTACAACCCTAAAGGCTTCAATATCTTTCAACCCTTTGCTTATGATATGAAGTTTGGATAAATTATTTATCAGCTGAAATAATGTTTACCTGGACATAACTTTTTTGTTATTGGATGTTTTCCAGTCAAATTTATTCAGTAGCATTAGCAAGGATAGTAGATCCTGTTCCTGTGCCCATTTAGGGTTAAATATCATTTCTTCCGCATTTTTGTGAGTTTAAGAACATGTGCTTTTGGATGAAAATTCCTGCAGACATAGTTGAGGATTCCGACCGATAAGAATCTAGGATTCAGCTGTCCTTGGACGGAGGTCAATGGGGAATATAAATACTGAAGACAGCTAAGGGATCTCTCTCTACTCTTCTCTATCAGTCTGCACTACCTGCTGGACCTGCTCTTCAAGCTCTTGGTTCTCTTGCTGATCTCTTAGTGCTTTCATAGTTCATTCAAAGCCAGTGTAAAGTATTAATGTATAGTGTTTTCCTGTTGCACATGTAAGTTTGTATCATAGTTTTCACCATTAGTATTCATCCTGTTTATAGATTCATTTCATTCCTGTTGCTTTTCATACCGATACTCACCCGACCTGTGTAAAGAATCCAGAACTTGGTATTTGCGAATAAACGTTTTTTTTTGTGTTTGCATATTTCATATTTCTTTCTCTGTTGTCATTGTTTTCAGTTCCGAATAGTTCCAATGATTTATTTAATGATTTTCAATGTTTTCATTTGTCAAAATTGCAGATTATTATTATTGACTGACGACTGACACTGACAAGCCAGTTCTTCTTCTTCTTCTTCTTTTCCTTGAGAAATCCTGTCCTGGGCATCCGTGTCCCTGTGCTTAGTATCCCGTCAGGCGGTGGTCTGTGGTTCATGAAATTTTGACATGAGTGGAAAAATATAGTGGTGCCCGCGAGAGTCTCGTTTTCGAGAGTCTCGCATGGTCTCGTCTCGTTTTCGAGACAAGACTCGAGACGAGACTCGGACAAGACGAGACGAGACTTTTATTAGTCTTGTCTCGAGTATCGTGCAAGACTTCTCGAGTCTCGTGCGAGAGTCTCGCAGGTAAATATTTCTGCGTGCCGACTGCATACTTGAGAATTTCATTCATAATACAACATATTTTGAAATAATCCAGACTATTTAGCACAGATAGACAAAACATTTCATTCATACATACTTTAAAAACATAATCCATGATCTCTTATGGCGGCGGAAAATGAAGCAATTCTGCAATAACGACAGATCGCAAATTGAATGACTACCTGAAAATCTATGAATAAGTCATTCTGTGCTAAATAGTCTAAGATAAAGAATAACTTTGTTTTGACGACGGGAGTATGGATGCAGGAGCTTCAAAAATATTATTCTGTGCCTCGGTGTAATGGAAACACAGATATATTGCAATGGTGGAAAATTCATGCTTCTGAATTTCCCATTCTAAGTTTGAGTAAGCATACCGGCTACTTCAGTCCTGGCGGAAAGATTATTCTCACGTGCTGCGTTAACTATAAGAAAACATCAATCTGCACGATGTTGAAAAACAAATGTTTTTTTTTGTTTAGATGTATGATGTAAGTATGTACCTATTAGGTACTTACTTTTCAATAAATAATGTTATTTTTGTTGTAATTTTGTTTTCCAACTTCTACATTATACCTAGAAAGAAGGTTAAGGTGAATATCCCGTACTAGACTGGAACAAGATTATGCATGACGAAATTGCGATACATTTGCGAGACTCTCGTACGAGACGCGAGACAAGACGAGACTGGAGGCTGCGAGACGAGACTCAATTCAATTCAATTCAATTTATTCAGAAAATAAAGTGTACAGATAATATTGATAACATATTACAAATCTTGGTGTTTCTTTTGGATCATAAGACTGCACCTAAGCATGCTGCATGCTTGTGTTGTACTAGTCTTTAATCCGCAAGAAGCATTCTAATTGTACAACTTTCATATTTGGCGATTGTAGTATAATTAGCGAATATATTAGGTTATTTGCTTAGAATTTTGATGAATGACATATTCGTGAGATTTGGTGAGTACTAAAAGAGAATCAATTAATGTAATGTTTTGTAGATTAGAGTTGAATTTATTTGGACGAAGTTTTTAATTTGTTTTTTGTATTTATTGAAATTTGTTATTGTTTTCATTTCGGGTGGTAAGAGATTATATAGTTTAGGTCCGAAATAGTAGATATACCTTTGAGTGTGGCTTTTTCTGAATAATGGTGTATTGAGGGTGAGATTTTGCATTGCTCTGGTATTTTTTTTTATGACCTCCAATGGCTGATTAAAACGATTTGCATTTTGAAACATCCATTCTAGGCATTGATAGGCATATAGGCTTCTAACATCAAGTATATCTAGTTGTTTATATAACTGTACAGTTGAATGAAGTCTGTTTTTTTTGAATATTATTTTCAAAAGTTTGTTTTGCATAGACTGGAGTTGTATTAAATTATTTCGGAAAACACCTCCCCATGCTTTGATACAATACCGCAGTATAGATTCAGCCAAAGAATAATAGATTATCCTAAGAGTTTTGTTATTTAAAATAGCTCTCAGTGTGTACATTTTTCGAGTCAGCTGCCTGAGTCTGCTAGTCAATAGAATAGTATGCTTCTCCCATCTCAAGTGTTGGTCTATCATGACACCTAAGTACTTTATATTGTCACATTTTTCTATTTCAGGACAGTTGCATGTTTCTTGATTTTGGCAATTATTTTCGTGAACTAAAATAGTATTTTTTCCTACTGGCTGATCATTTGCTGTTAGTGAAAATGCTATATATTTGGTTTTCTTAACATTCAAGCTCAATAAGTTTTGGTCTAGCCATTTTTTAACTTGTTCTACTCCGTAATTTGTGTCTCTGAAAACCCCATCCCATGTTTTCGCAGAAAAAACTAAAGTAGTGTCATCAGCATAGGAGATGCAGTGGCCTTTACAGTTCTTTAAATATCCAATACTGTTTATGTATAGTAGGAATAGGATTGGACCCAATACTGTTCCCTGTGGCACACCCATTTTTATTTCTAAAGGATTACTACAGTAATCTCCTAACTTTACTCTCTGAGATCTCTTATATAAGTAGTTTCGCAGGATATCCTGGGCTGGTCCTCTTATACCATAATTATAAAGCTTCTCCATTAATATATCATGAGATATAGTATCAAATGCCTTGGCAAGGTCAAGAAAGATGGCGAGACATTTTTCCGATCTATCCAAGGCGTTAACTGTTTTTTCCACAAAATCAAGAACGGCTTTTTCTGTGTTTTTGTTACTCAGAAATCCATATTGCCTCTCAGTTATTACCTTATTAATGTCCAAGAAGGATATCAAACGCTTTTTAATGGTATGTTCAAATACTTTAGCGAAGTTATTGATTACAGAGATTGGTCGATAATTTCCAACAAGGTTCCGTTCTCCAGATTTATAGACAGGTGTGACTAGACTTTCTTTCCATTGATGAGGTATTTCACCGCTTTCATAACAAAGGTTTATTATTTGGACTAGTGGATCTACTAGATAGTTGTGAAATTGTTTTATTAATTTACTTGAGATGTTATCTGGACCTGGTGAGCAGTTGTTTTTGAGTGATAATATTATATTGATGATTTCGTTTCTTGTTGTGGGTTCAAGAACCATAGTAGTTTTTACTGATGGGTCATTAGTGAGCTTTTGTTTGTGCTGATCTTTATTTATGTTATTTTGTAACTTTTGTCCTATTCCAATAAAATATTCGTTGAATATGTTGGATTTCTGTTCATTGTTTGTAACCACAACGTTGTCAGTATTTGTTATTGGTAGGTTTGTTAAAGAATCTTTAATAGGATTTCGGTTTATTGCTTCATTAATTATTCGCCATGTTTTCTTGCTATCACCTTTCACAGAATCAAACTTATTTTTGAAGAATTCATTTTTTGTTTTTTTCAATAAGTTATTCAGTTTATTTCTATAGTTTTTGTACTCTCTATCAAGTTCTAATGAATGCCTATGCAATAGTCTCTTTTTGAGCATGTCCCTATGTCTGATGGATGTTAACAAAGCTTTTGTAATCCAAGGTTTGATTTTATAATCCTTTTGTTTGATTTCTGTGGTGTATGACGCCATTTCTATATAAGTTTGAAAAATATTAATGAATGTATTGTAACTAAATTGCACATTTCTGCATCGATGAACTTCCCCCCAATCCTCATTTTTCAAGAAAGCCTCCAACTTTGAATAATTGATATTTCTGATTGATCCTATATTAATATTTGATATTCTTTGCTTTTCTGTCATATGTGTGACGGCAACATATATTGGGTAATGATCTGTGATTTGTGAGTGAAAAATAGCTGTATGGAGATGTATATTATCTAAGTTGATTGATTTGTTTATGAATATATGATCAATAGTACTACTCGTATTTTCAGTCACTCTTGTTGGTTTATTGATATATGAACAAAAACCGTGCCCTGATAATGTATTTAGGTATTCGCTGACATTATTGTCATATGTTTCTAAAATATTAATATTGATATCTCCTATGAAGAATTCCAATGGTTTTTTATCAAGATTATCAAAAACGTTTTCTAAGTCATGCAAATATGTGTTTATGTTTATTGATGGAGGGCGATATGAAGCTGTTATGCCAATCTCAATACCCATAGATGTCAAGATAATTCTAACTCGAGACAAGACTTCATATTTCATCGGCGAGACGAGACGAGACTTTATGAAAGTCTCGTCTCGTTGGTCTCGTGTGAATCACTAGAAAAATATAACTAACCTCACTAAAATTCCGATATCAGAAAATAAGAAAATCCATGTCCTATGTCAATAGCACCTCGAGTTATGCCTCTACAATCTGGAATCCCCAGTACATTATTTATATAAAACAACTCAAAAATATTCAAAACAAATTCATACACTATAATATATTGAGAATAAATACTTCCGTAACACGCCTCATGTCCATAAAACTTTTATAGGCAGAAAGTTGAATTTATTTAGTCTCGAGAATAGAAGAGATATTACCGATATAAAATGTTCGTTTAAGTTGGTGAATAATATGATACACTCAATCCAAATTAATAATTCCATCCAATTTGACGTGCCGCAATACTCCACTCGAAGTCATCGCTTATTTCACACAAAAGCGGCCAACACAAATTCAAATTACTATTTGAACTCCCCCATCATCGCTGCTTCAAAAGCTATAATTCCATATCAAATCTGATTGATATAGATATATTTTGTAATTCATTTGCCACCTTTGTAAATAAACTCGAAACATACTTTTTCTCGAACCTTTGAATCCTTATTAGCAACTTGCATATTCATTGTATTTCTTTGAAATATCTTTCAAATTTTGTATACCATCCTCGATTTTGAAAAATGTACCCCACTGAATTTCCAAGAAAAATAATATAATTATCATGTTATATAAGTTCCTGTGAATACTGTTTTTAGGCTCGTTCTGTTTGTATTCCTGAATATAAAATAAAAAAATAAAATGAAATAATATGAAACCACATAATATCTCACACGTAATAAAGGTAGGAATCACTGTGTATTAAAATTTTAATCAAAGCCATTTCCATTTCATCTCACGACAATCGCTGAATGGACCCTAATCACGCTCAGTTTACTCACGCACTATTTTTGATACACACGAGCCTACAATGTTTCACATTTCATACTTCTTTCATGGATTATTTCCATGAGCGATAAGATTTTTACAGAAATGTTATGAATACAAACCATGTTTCGTTGAAATATTAGCTTCAAAAGATATGGTCCCTGAAAGATTTAGTCAAAATTAATGTCATCTCATGGAACGGAGTATCCTCTATGGAGTTATACAGGGTGATAATTATTTCAGGAACAAAGTTCATCCTATATTATTTTCTCTCAGAACTATGTATAAAGCTGTTTCAAAATGGCGGCGCAGTTCCTAGGCTAGGTAGAACACTGCAGAATAAGTTAGGTTGCTCATTATACATTTTCGTAACGGCAAAAAAAATGTTCACAAATTGTCAATACGAGTTTCAACCATCATGTCGAAAATTCCATACCAATCATTTTCAACCAATCAGATGCTTCATTCGACATTGTTACTCTGGTAACCAAAAATTTTTTTGGAAATTTTTCATGCACCTGAGCATGGTAGACGTGAAATTATTGAGTGTAAATTTTCTTGCACATGACAGCCATCATCTAATTAGACAAAATTGAAATAATTTCGATAATATTTTTTTTATTTTCAGGAAACCTAGTAAGAACATCATATAAAATCTATCAATTTTATATAATAATGTATCTGATACTATATACATATTATTTCACTATAGGGTACAGGGAAAGTAAATTTTCACTTAATGTTTTCTTTTTAAATATAATTCCGGTAAATTTTCTTAACGAATCTCCCACGTGCATAAATTAATTGCAGAAAATTTGCCTCGTTCATGAATTCTTGAAGAAAACTCTCGAAAAATGCATGTACACAAATAATTTACGGCACTATTTCATTACTTAGGGGGATTATAAGTGAAACTGTACAGGCAACATTGTAATGGAATTTTGTATGAATATGTTTTGGAAGCTGACACATCACATGAACTTGTTTTCATATCTGACCCTCCTAGAGGGTGCCACTGAGGTAAATTCACGTCAAGAGAGAAATGAACATCATACGATACACGGTAAAAAAGCCTATTGAGTAAAGCGTTTCGTCAAAATTATTATTAATAATAATAATTAGGGGTAGTGTGCTCACCGGCGTCGGTGATTTGCCTCAGTAACAGACGAAGGTCAACGTTAGAGAAACAAGGAAGATGAAGAAGAAGAATAATTAGGGAGCTTTATTGGATATCCAAAAGGCCACCGACCGAGGTCCTTCAGCCTGTGTTACACAGTAATTATACATTGAGTTTAAATTAATCTTTATTGTATGGACAAGATATACAGGGTGTTTCAAAAAAACCTGACCCCCTTGCTAGGATAGGTAGAACACTGCGAAATAAGTTGGGTATGCTCAGTGAAAAAATGTCGTAACGGCATCCGTTTTCATGATACAAGGTGTTGAAAAAATGATTTTTTCACACATTTTTCACGATTATGTCGAAACTACTGGCAACATTGTAATGAAATTTTGTATGGATGTTTCTTGAAATCTGACACATCGCATGAATTAGTTTTAATATCTGACTCTCATAGAGGGCGCTACTTTCACGGTTCGTACCGAGTAGTTTAGAACATAACTTTTTTGAGGTTAGATTTTTCAATCCAAATAGGATAAGAACTTGAACATCATTCAATTTTACACCAAAAAGGTACTCTTGGTGAAACTCGATACTATATATGTTCCGTTTTCGGAATATTTCGATTTGAAGATAATGGGGTAAGAGCTGATGATGGTATAAAATGAATTTTATTGAGTTCAATTACCTATTTATTCAGATTCAAAAACAATAAAATCATTCTTGTACTGAAGTTATTGATGAAACAAAGAATAATAATTATAAAATTAAGAGCTATTTGACTAGAAACATGAAATATTGAATCAGTTAGAGTAAGTGTTCAAAATGTCCTACGTTTCGACGAATACACGGTTCTATATTCTATTCTTAAGAATGTATTATTCTTGTAGACAGTTGAGAATCAGCTGTTAGGTCATTTAAGTGATGTTCAATTATGTCTTACATCAGTTGACGTGAGTTTAACTATGTAGCATAGACTTTCTGCTCAAGATACAACAAAACTGTGTAATCCATGTTCTTAGTCAAATCTGTTTCGATGTTATTCTTGTGAATCAATAAGTTTTGCATGAGAAATGTATTGTTGTTTTTGGTTTTCAATAAATAGGTGATAATTTTTCATAATACTCACACTAATACATAGCTTTATACCAGCAACAGTTATCACTTCATCATTTTCAAATCGAAATATTTCGAAAACGGAACACAGTATCGAGTTTTACCAAGAGTACCTTCTTGGTGTAAAATTGGATGATGTTTAAGTTCACATCAAATTTGGATCGAGAAATCTAACCTCAAAAAAGTTATGTTCAAAACTACTCGGTACGAACCGTGTAACTGGCGCCCTCTATGAGAGTCAGATATAAAAACAAATGCATGCGATGTGTCAGATTCCAAGAAACATCCATACGAAATGTCATCACAATGTTGCTAGTAGTTTCGAGAAAATCTTGAAAAAAGTGTGAAAAAATGATTTTTTCAACACCTTGTATCTTGAAAAGGAATATTCTCAGATATATTATAAACATGAAAAAATTGATTCATTTGAATAAATACATTGAGAATTCGCATTCTCTATGTGATGAAATTATTAATTCTTTCTCGGTATATTCAACAGAAAACAACTACATCTAAAACACCTTGTATCTTGATAACGGATGCCGTTACGAAATTTTTTTACTGAGAAAACCCAACTTATTTTGCAGTGTTCTACCTACCCTAGTAAGGGAGTCAGGTTTTTTTGAAACACCCTGTATAGGATTATTAAATTCGCTAGTGTAAAAAAGAAAAGAAAACGAAGAAAAGTCTATTGTGAGGCAAGAATTTTGAAGGAATTTCAGTCTTCTGAACTTCCGTCTTATGGGGTTCACTGTTGGACCTCTCTGTAAACACCTGGAATTGGATGATTGGGAGATTGGATTCGTTTTTGGAAAACTTCAAGGTTAGCTTTTTCAGTCTCTCAGATTTTGGTTGCACCCTGGTCAGCCGATAAAGAAGTTCGTTTGATGGATGGTGAAGGAGATTTTGAGGATGCCGGATTTTGGTAATGGCTCTCAGGCTAGCTCTTTCTGCTACTTCCAAAATGTTCAGTGTCGTCTTCCTAGTGTTAATGTATATTGGATGAGCATAATCAAGAATTGGACGGCAAATGGTTTTGTAAATATGTGCTGCAGTTTTTTGCTTATTCCTTTATTCTTGTAAGTTAGGCTTTTTTCCATCAACTGATCAGCTGGGTATGATAGTTGAAGTTTAGTTTCTGATCTAAGTGCACTCCCAGATATTTAACTAATGCCCTAGTTCTCACTACATGATTGTTCACATGGATCATCTGATATTTCTTTATTGAAGAGTATCAGTTGGGATTTTTCTGGATTTGGTTTTAGCCTCCACTTGTCACACTATCTCATAGTGTTTCGAATTGCGGTTTGTATTTTTTCTACTGCTTTTCCAAGGGATTCGTGATGACTTATAATGGCTGTATTATCAGCAAATTGTATGCCATAGATGAATGTGTTTTGATTTCGTAGATTTTGATTGCTCAAATTGAATATATTATAACAGTATATATTGTATTGGAATGGAGACAAGGGTGACCTCTGAATTATTAGTTTCATCAAGAAATCGAATTTTGTTGAATTTCAGTCAGAATTGTGTACACTGCATCCCATATTGGTTGATACTGCCAGGTTTCTCGAAGATAGAACCATGCGGTTTTCACGCTCTCCTTCTACTTTTTTGTGAAACTAGAGATGGCCTGATCAGTTTTTGCATAATTGTTTTCGTTAAAGAGATACAGGGCAATTTTGAAAATTCATACTTTGTAGGTCCCTTCTATATCTACGAAGCTGATGTTGCGCTAAGAACTACGTCTAACAGTACATTTTTGAGCAGAAACTGATGGCGTACTCAATTTTATTTCGTGGACACAAACTTATATATTATAGCTCTCCTCCTTCGAACTCGGGGTACCTAATTCGCCAAAATGAAAATCGATGAAAATACACGCTTTCTTGCAATTTTATCGATAATTTTCATGCATCAATCAAGACGAAAAATTCTGAATCTAATAAGCCTGATATAGCAAGAAGAATTCAAGGTTATCCTGGTTCTAATCGTTCCTCACAAAAGGAGACATCCATTCATTTTAGAGATGTATCGAAAACTTCGACCATGCATTATTGGCACCAACATTATTTCTTCTTCATATCGATGATCTGTTGGGAGTAACAACCTGCTCCATCCACAGCTTTGCAAATGATAGTACCCTCCATACTGCGTTCTCTTCCAGAATTCCCATTTCTTCCCAGGAAACTAAGACCTCACGGCGCAGGCAGGTCAATGCTGTCAATGGAGACCTTGCTGAAATCACAGCCTGGGGAACCAACAACCTAGTTGAATTCAACGCCACCAAAACGCAAGCCTGTTTTTTCTCTAGAAAGGCGGAACTCAATATGCCCGACATTGTAATGTCTGGCACCACCATCCCCACCAAGGCCACCATATCTATGCTCGGTATTTCCATCAGCAACACTCTTTGATGGGATAATCATGTCAGATCCATCGCAAAAGCTGCTTCACAAAAACTCGGATTCTTGTTCCGTGTGAAAAGCTACTTTACACCTCAACAGCTTCTCATGATCTACAAAGCGCAGATACGGTCTGTTCTAGAATACTGTTTCCACATATGGGGTTCAGCACCAAAACATACGCTGATGCTCTTAGATTCCATCCAGAGAAGAGCCATATTCGCCTGGTGGGTGACGCCACACTCACTCAATCTTTGACATAATTGGAACACCGTAGAAATGTCGGTGACCTTTCACTTTTCTACCGATACTTCCACGGGAAATGTTCTTCGGAAATCTCTTGTATCATCCCTCCACTAGCTATACCAGTCAGACGAACTAGACAAGCCCAGTCAGCACATCATTTCGTTGTCAACCTCGAAAGATGTCGAACAGCACTGTATCAAAACTCCTTCATCCATATAACGGCTAGGATCTGGAATTCATTGCCTGAGGAAGTATTCCCAACAACATATAATCTCCAGAAGTTCAAAAAAAATTACCAATACCTACCTCCTATCCCTATCCTCCCTAGGAACGCACGATGTTCTTTGAACATTATAGGGATTCCCTTTCGTGCGCTCAAAGCGATAAAAAAATTTGCGATCTGTAGACGATGACAACTACAAGCTTGTTATTGATGGAATCTGAGTAATATATGATGAAACAAAGAACAAAATATTGATGAAAAATAAGTGAAATGTGGAGTAATTCAAGATTGTATATTTTTTATTATTCCACTGGTGGAATAAAATAACTTCATCATCCTACTAGTGGATAAAGTGGTACTTCATATGGATCATGAGTGTGGATAAAACGTCAATCATAAGGTGATTGTGAATAATATAGTATATTATGATGATATGCAACAAGTGTTATGAACGTCCTCTTAGTAACGGGTATTTCAATAAACGATTGTCTAGAAGAGTTTATAAACGCGTTACACACTATACTTTTTCTACGAAGTCATAATTCCTCTCTTGACAATAAGCCTGCATAATTCCAAAAATTAGATTAATCTAATATTTATCATGATATATAATGTTATGCAGCTGCATCCAACCAACGAGACACGTATAAAAGATATTGGTTTGTAGATGTGTCCAGTCCATAGGATACATGAATTTCTAGAATGGCTTGCTTACTAACCTTTGGGAATACGAAGTTTTCATCTGACGTAGAAGATAAAAACTGTTCAACTTGCTGATGTGTCAAGTTTGCGATTTCTCAGGTTTGTATCCATATTCTGATGTACGTTTCAGGAATGCAGACAACTTTGCATAATTGCTCACATTAATATTTTGTTTTACGTGTATTTTAATCCATAGCTTATAACAAATTACCCACAAAGATGAGAGTCTGATTTTTACAGAGAGTTTTTGGAAATATTATTATGCGAGGAAATATGCAAGTTAAATATACTCTTCGATTTCCATTTTATTTTCGTTCGCATACATATTCAATGAAAAATTTTGATACAAACAGAAATTGTTTTAATAATCCTGACTGCCACCAATTGCAACAAAATTCGAAAATGACAGTTAACAGTTCCTACAATAGACAGGTAGGACGGGACTCAAACGACTGAAATCGTATTTAAAAAACCGTGTTGCCATAGTGACGTGTTGATTTTTTTGATCGCAGATTGTCAATATGTGATTAATCGATCATTTAGCGTGGTACTATATCGGTACGCTAAATGCCACTTCAGTTATGCGAGTAAAAAAAACAATTTCATAATGTCAGTTAGTCGCGACAGTTAATACGCTCTCGTACGCTCTATACGAAACTCCACTTTTTGTTCAAAATATGAAAGCACCGCGTCGAAAATTATGACCTAATTCAGTGTGTAATTCGATTAGAACCCTGAATAGATAATTGGTTATCCGATAGTGCTATCTAGGTTAAAAAGAAACCTTTGCACACGCTGATGAGTTTAGGAAATGTACGTTGTTATATGACTTTACCATTCACCGCTGAACCGTTCTATATAAGCTGATGATCATGAAGATGGTTCATCCGACATACCTGGAACAAAAGAAAAATAAGTTAGTATTCTCACTGAATTCATACATCATTCATGCTTTTTCCAAAGAAAAATAAAGGGCGATGATAATAATAATAATAGTAATAATAAATCGGCTTTATTAACGGGATGGATACAGACTCATAATGTGCAACACTAATTTTGGCGAAGTCTAGCTGATAGGTACTCAAACTCCACCAAATTAGGTCACAGGATATAATACAATATTGTTAGATATTGCCGGGAATAAGACGTCCTGTAGAGTGCTCGATGTCGACAGCTGACCTTGTGACGAATCGTTGACGGTTGGAGGAATTACGGAAGGCTGAGTCAGTCAAGATACACGCTTGAAACTGTAGACTTCTTTGTGAATAATTCTATTCAAGTATCGTCAATTATTCAATAAATTTGTGATTACTTTCAAAGTGTGGTGTTTGTTACACGAAACCTAACATCAGAAGACGGATCGACCTTTTGCCAAGTGGATTTCGCAGTGAATTCAGTGAATTCAGCAGAATTTCTGAAATGGAGGACAATAGTGCAAATACGAGTTCTACACCGAATCAACCCCTGATGGCTCTTCAGGATTCATTGTCGGCGATTGCAACAGTTTTGGCAGATTTGCAGCGTCGATCATCTGAGAATCAAAAAATACCTGTGACAAGTGCATCACAGACTGTTCCCATGACCTTGCCCAACTTCAATCCCGATAACACCAATATTGATGCCTGGTTAAAAAAAATAGAAGGTTATAAAACTGAATTCAATTGGACTGACAGGGAAACCGTAAGTAGAGTTGGTCCTTTTTTATTAGGTGATGCCAAACGATGGTTCACAACATGGAAACCTATTGAAGAGAACTGGGCGAATTTCAAGAACGATTTTTCAATCGTTTTTCCTAAACAGAAAATTCTAGGGAGATTAATGAATGACGCTAATAATTTTCAAAGTATACATGCAGATAGTTATGTTGAATATGCTCGTATAAAATTAGAGAAATTGAAATTATTACGTGCAGATTGGTCTGACTCTGATTTAATCGAACTTATTGCATTTTCAATTAAAGAACCTGTAGTGCGAACAGCCGCATTACTTTCAAAATTTGTCAAAGATACTGATGATATAAGTGGTGGCATGAGAAATAAACTGATACCTATTAGAAAACGACATTTCTCTAAAGAGCCCGAATCAAAATCAGCACAAATTTGTTTTTCCTGCAATGAGCCTGGTCATATTTCAAGAGATTGTCGTTCTAAACGTGGACATTTCATTGGTAATCCATCTACATCAAGTGCTGAGCTTACTGAATCGATGTTATGTAGATATTGCAGGAAACCCGGACATAGCATTGAGAATTGTTTCAAACGTCAAAATAAGAATAAACAAAATCAAAACAAAAAAAAAACGATAAATACCCTGTATTCTTTGAAAAATACTAATGTCACCAACATAATAATCTCTGGCCGGAGCGTGAACTGTCTTATAGATACAGGGGCCACCTGTTCCTTGATTTCAGAAATATTAGTGGGTGTATTGAATCTCCCACGATATGTTTGTTACACTCCATTACGATGGTTTGATGGAACAATTTTCAATGCTTGTGAAAAGACCAAGGCCCTTTTAGAATTTCCTGAAATGAAATTAGAATTGGAGCTTGTCATAGTGCCTAACATTAACCCTGACTATGACGTAATTATTGGAGAGAACATTTACGATTACAATGTATTTTTGATGAAAAACAAGAAAGGAGTAAGTATTACCCCTATCGCTCCAGTAAATCATATTTCAACCCCTCAAATTCGTCTCACTACTGACCTCATAGGGCCTGAGAAAGAACGTCTTTTGACATTATTGACGGGTTTTCCAAATACAATTACGTCTGGCACAGCCGTTAGCACGGTCAACACTGCTGAATTGACAATTACACTTTCAGAGAATAAAACAATTCATTATCATCCTTATCGTATGTCAGAATCTGAGAGAATTAAGGTGAGACACATTGTAGAGGATCTGCTCAAGAATCGGATTATTCGTGAAAGTAGCTCACCTTTTGCCAGTCCGATAATATTAGTTCAGAAGAAAAATGGAACTGACCGACTATGCGTGGACTATAGGGCCTTGAATAAGATAACTGTGAAGGATCGTTATCCTCTGCCACGTATAGATGATCAGTTAGATCGACTGGGAAAAGGGAAGTTCTTCACATCATTAGATATGGCATCCGGCTTTTATCAGATTCCCGTTGCTGCAAACTCTGTCAGCAAAACTGCTTTCGTCACTCCCGACGGGCAGTACGAGTTCTTGAGAGTGCCATTTGGTCTGGCTAACGCACCGTCCGTTTTTCAGCGAGCAATTAATCTAGCACTTGGCAACTTGAAATATAATATAGCTGTAGTCTACTTGGATGATATTCTGATACCATCTAGTACCGTACAGGAGGGCTTTGAGTATTTGGAAACCATTCTTATTGCATTACAAAAAGCCGGATTTTCCATCAATATGTATAGCTAAATGTAATTTTTTCATGAATTCAATCACTTATTTAGGTCGTGAAATATCAGCTGATGGAATACGACCAGATAAGCGTAAAATTGAAGCCCTTGAGAAGAGCCCTGTTCCTACAAACGTCAATTAAGTTAGACAGTTCATCGGTTTAGCTAGTTACTTCCGGAAATTCATTCCTGCCTTTTCTAGCAAAATGTCATGTATAACTCATTTAACAAAAAATTGTGTATCATTCCATTGGACACCTGAATGCGAAAAAGCCAGGAAATATGTCATTGACATTTTAACCCAACAACCCATATTGTCCATATTTGACACTAATCTGGAAACTGAATTACATACCGATGCGAGTAGTATCGGATTTGGTGCTATTCTCATGCAAAAACATGAGAAGTCCTTCAGGCCTGTTGAGTATTTTAGTAGAAAAACCTCTCTAGACGAATCTAAGTATCACTCCTATGAACTGGAAACTCTAGCTATCGTAAATGCCTTCAAACATTTTCGTGTATATTTGCTTGGTATCAAATTCAGATTAGTTACTGACTGTAACTCTATAAAGTTATCAGCTCATAAAAAAGATTTGAAACCTCGTACGGCTCGCTGGTGGGCGTATCTTCAAGATTTTGATTTTGAAATACAATACCGTCGAGGATCAGAAATTTCACATGTGGATTTCTTGAGCAGAAATCCTATACAACAAATCAATGACATCGATTCTAGCCCTATCAACTATAAGAACTGGCTATCCGTTGGACAGTCCAACGATCCAGAATGTAAGGAAATCACCAACGCACTCAAGTCAAATGATAATAAAGTAAAGAAATCTTATGTATTCGAAAGAGATGTTTTATACCACATAACGACTAAGTGCGATGGTGAAACTGTTAAACTCTTATTCGTACCGTCCAACAATAGGTACAATCTTCTGAAAATATTTCATGATGACCAAAGTCACGTTGGATGGGAAAAGACATTAGCATCACTCAAACTCTATTTCTGGTTTCCCAATATGACGCGTTTCGTAAAAAAATATGTTGAACATTGTTTGCTCTGTGCAGTTCGTAAAAATAGAACAGGTCCAATGCAAGGCTTCCTCCATCCCATCCCAAAGCCTCTAGAATGTTTTCACACAATTCACATTGATTGTCTTGGTCCTCTACCAAAATCAGAAGAAAACTACCGCTATCTTCTCGTCGTAGTTGACGCGTTCTCTAAGTTCTGCACAATGTATCCTCTCTCAAATGTCACTGCGGAGGAGACAAAACAACAATTTTCTAATTTTGTAAGCACCTTTGGGACTCCCTCCAAACTCATCCATGATGCTGGAACCAATTTCACCTCCAAACATTTCAAACAATTCATCGAAGATTTTGGAATAGAAACGCATGTGACAACTCCTGGTACACACCGAGCAAATGGACAAGTAGAACGCTACATGCGTACAATAATCAATTTATTGAGAGTCGAGTCTAAAAGGTCGTCAGCGTGGCCGAACAGACTATGAAAAATCCAGTTGGTTATGAACACAACCGTACAAAAATCCACGGGATGTTCACCCTTCAAACTCGTTTTCGGAAAAGAGAGTCAAACACCCCAAATTCGAAATATATTGTCGAATCTCCCTGTAATCAATAATGACACAACTGGTGACCGAATAAAAGTTATCAATAGATTGAAAGAAAATGCCATTAACGAGAAGAAGAACTTTGACTGTAAACGAAGATGTAACCGAAAATTCAAAATTGGTGACTTTGTGCTTTTGAGTAGAGGCCAGCGTCCAGAGAAATTCAGCTGTGAGTTCGTTGGACCATATTTGATAAAATCGATTGCTGAAAATGACAGGTATCTCCTACAAAAGATAGGAGCGAAAAAGTTGTTGAAATGTTCAGTCGATCAGTTGAGAGTTTGGCCGATGGACTGGACCCCCGATGATTTCCAGTCTTTGTTGTTAGAAACTAACGGTGAGTTCATTTTATGTAATTGTCGATCACGGCTGACATTTAAGGACGTTTTCATTGGAGACATGTTTGACTCACAAACCTCTGAGCTGTCAAATATGTCGTTGACATATTTGAAGACACGTTTGATAAACAAACCTCTGAGCTGCCATATCACTGTAATTTATATTGGAGACACGTTTGACTCACAAACCTCTGAGCTGTCAAATATGTCGTTGACATATTTGAAGACACGTTTGATAAACAAACCTCTGAGCTGCCATATCACTGTAATTTTTATTGGAGACACGTTTGACTCACAAACCTCTGAGCTGTCAAATATGTCGTTGACATATTTGAAGACACGTTTGATAAACAAACCTCTGAGCTGCCATATCACTGTAATTTTTATTGGAGACACGTTTGACTCACAAACCTCTGAGCTGTCAAATATGTCGTTGACATATTTGAAGACACGTTTGATAAACAAACCTGTGAGCTGCCATATCACTGTAATTTTTATTGGAGACACGTTTGACTCACAAACCTCTGAGCTGTCAAATATGTCGTTGGCATATTTGAAGACACGTTTGATAAACAAACCTCTGAGCTGCCATATCACTGTAATTTCTATTGGAGACAAGTTTTGCACACAAACTTCTGAGTTGTTGAATATGTCGTTGACAAATTTGAAAATATATTCAAGAAATTCTAAGCTGCTGTGTTTCGCAGTACAAAGAGATTGTGCGTTACTAATTATTACTGGTAGATGCCATGTCCGAAGCCCCTAGCTCAGATGAGGCATCTACCGTTCCTGTTGCAGGTCAGTGAAATTGCTTTGGTTATTCCGGGAGCGGAATTTTGTCAGTCTGGCCGTGTTAGATATTGCCGGGAATAAGACGTCCTGTAGAGTGCTCGATGTCGACAGCTGACCTTGTGACGAATCGTTGACGGTTGGAGGAATTAAGGCCAATTCCCATCTAAGCAGCATCGAGCGGCGCGGCGCAGAGCAGAGCAGAGCAGCAAAATGCTGCTTACAATTGGATACGTATAATTCAATGGGGTCGTTTCCACCTAAGCAGAGCGTTGCAGCGCCGAACAGATCAGCGCGGCGCTGCAAAATTTTAATTTCCCGCGAAGCATTGGCATGCAGAATGTCGCTCGTAAACTCGCCGCTCTGCTTGTTGACGGACAAGTGGGAATTGGAAGATTCGCGCGCAGGCAGCAAGTTGTTCCAACTTGTTTGTTTTGATTTTAAAAGTCTGAAGTGATTGTTAACTATGGACGGAGAAAAAATTGATAAACTTATCGTTCTTGTAGCTGAACATAGTGAGCTATCACGAAATATGCACGAAATATGTCATGGACGCAATATTTTCGCTTAGTTTTCTTTTTCTTTTTCAATTCATGACATACAGCAACTGCAAGAAACATAAAATCGTCTGATGAAGATGAAGACATCTTGACGACCAGAACAAAATAACAAAAACTGAAAATTCTGTGCTGCGCTGCACTGTGTATACTGTCTCGTGCTGCTTAGGTGGGAATTGGTGCCAGAAAACACTGCTTCGTGCTGCTCTGCTCTGCGCCGCGCCGCTCGATGCTGCTTAGATGGGAATTGGCCTTTACGGAAGGCTGAGTCAGTCAAGATACACGCTTGAAACTGTAGACTTCTTTGTGAATAATTCTATTCAAGTATCGTCAATTATTTGGTGTGGTGGTGTTTGTTACACGAAACCTAACAATATGATGATACAAAATAATATAATATAATCAGAAATAATAATAGGCATCGCTACTTTTTCTTCCGTTTCGGCAGACAGAAAAAGCGAATTCCCAACCTTCAACGACGTTAGTAATGACAACATTACATATATGGTTGAAAATAATGTCACGAAAGGATATTTTCCAAATTATTCTCAAATATTACTACAACTATCATTATTATTTCACTGTTCTAATTCATCGAGTTTGTTATATTTCTCAGCAATTCAACTGTCCTCATTCGTGACAAAACATTTTTCAATAAAATAAACATTTAAGGTGATCGATCGGAATCCACGTACCAAGAGGGACTTGACTTTTGGTCCGAATAGCGGACGGTTGCTTGTGGCAACGGGGATGTCCCAATTGGGACATCCCCAAGTTTTTGTGTTAGTTTATTGTAAGTACCATTTTTATTATTCATTAAATCTTCACCCTAATGCCTCTTCAAGGAATGTCAAAATTGTAATTTATCATTAATAAATCCGTATTTGTTTTCGTTGTTCAAACTTTATGGAGTATCAACCCTCAGCAAATCCCAACTAGCAAAGGCAATAAGTCACATTCGTGACATATGTAGGAGGCGCCGTGTTTCGTTCCCGAGGTTGGTTCTTCATAACCAGCCTCAACATTTGTTTTTATTCTTTGTCTTGAGTTTTTTTTCAATAAATGATGTATATATATTTTGTGAAGGGTCGAATTGGGATTCTCGTATGAGGCACTGGCCAGTAAAAGCTCACATTTCGGCATGCCAAAACCGAAATGCTTCTACATAGGAATTTTTCCATGTAAGGCCTTTTCTGGTAGTGCGTTGCAGATCGGCATGCTGAAACCGTCTGTACTCATATGGGAGAAAATTTTGAATTCAGGGGTTATTTTTAAAAATTCAAATTCAATGTATTCTGAAAGGGGAAATATTTGTATTCTTGTGTGAGGCACTGGCCAAAATTAGCTCACAGTTCAGCATGCTAAAACTGAATTGCTTCTACATAGGAATATTTCCATGTATAAGGCCATTATTGAGGTAGGGTTCTGAAATTTGCCGGAGGAAGAGAAAGTCCAAAGATAAAGTCAATTACGTGAGATGCGGAGGTGCTTCCATAAAAAATGCGACAAAATTTCATTTTTCCGAACTGAAAATTTTCCAGGAAAAATTTGAATAGTTAGTAAATTGGGCGTCCTGATTCCAAATCTGAAGTGATTTTTGACCTATTTTGACTCCTAATATCATTTTCCGGAAATTGGGGAGTTTCATGGCTGTTGGCGAGCAGTGTATATCACTGAAGATGACCCCACTTGGTCATAGAGAGCATTTTTGGTATATCTCTCGCTCCAGCAAATTTCAGGATCCTTACCCAACGATTACGTAAGATACAGGGGTGGTTCCATTTTAAATGGGTCACACTGTATGTTTGTAAATAAATATATTTTCGTAATCCCATACTGTTATTCAGATTTTCTAACGAAAGCTTTTGAAACGGTTGGAGGGTGGTATAAACGCGGAAATGCTGAAATAATGCAGTAACTTCATAGATAAATATATTGTTCATATACTTAATCTATTGTTGTATATAGGAATTATACTTTCTTGTCATATGGAAGAGCTCTGTTGGCATTCCAATATAGAAAAAAAATCATCGAAAAATTTTCAGACCTTACTTCACAACGAAAAATTTACTTCCAGATTGTCAATGTGGTTTCAGACCGGAAGAGATACTAACATCTTTAGCAATAGTCAGTAGTGATATTATAACAGCTCATGGTCAAGGTTTATGTAGTGAAGTCATGGAAACCATCCATCCTTCTCAAAGTGGTCCAGATTTTTTCAAAGAAAAAACAAAATACACAAAGTCGGTCGACCACAAATTATATTACAATTGCTAGTGTGACTAGTTTCGGCTAAACAGCCATCTTCAGACAAAATTAAATAGAGTACCTGTAAGAAATGAAAATTACAGACGAACAATAAGTTTGCTGAGGAAAAAACATACCTAGGCCATGTGGTAATTACAAATTCATCAAAAAATTGTTTTTAAGCGGTTATATCAGCGTATGAATATAATCAGTCCGGTAAGGGGGTGATTAAATTTTTAAAGCGGCTGAACAGCCAAAAGAACCTTATAATCATGAGGTTCAACATTGGCACGAAAAAATTTTTAAAGATATTTAAATTCACTCAACTGAGTTTCATCTTGAATGGCTATTGAAAGACAGAAATCCAACAATCGCCAAGGTAAGCAAATGACAATGACAGCATGACAAGACTGAATGACAGTGACAATTATACAAACTAAATGACATGACAAAATCATCATAAGGTACAGAATACTATTTGGCAAAAAACAAATAATTGCAAAGGAAACAATGGGTTAATTAAATAATCTCATTGTAACAAAATTATGAGAAGTACGTGGTAAGGTTGAAGACCAAAAGGAAGAAGAAGAATTGTCAAGTGTAGTAAAAGTAATAAAGGCAGAAGAAGAAGAAGCACCACCAAGAGTAAACAGGTCCGGCTTAAGTACCTGAAAACGGGAAAATTGATCATGAGAATTTGAGTGTGCGAAAAATGTGGTTTCTTTCAAAATTAGTTTGGTCGTTGAGGCAATTAATATTTGGATTATTGATACATTTTTGAATTTCCAAGATTTCTAGAAGGTTTAGCCGTTTACCTTTATTGCAAATGTGAATAATATCCATATTGGATTTGACATCAAAAGTGTGATTAGAATCAATAATATGATTAGCAAAGGAAGAGGAAGGGTCATGAATATCTGATCTGAGAAATTTGTGGACAATTCTGCAATGTTCCGATGCGCGGGTTTCAAAACTTCTACCAGTTTGGCCTATATAAGATGAATTGCAATCATTACAATTTAATCTGTAAACCCCTGACTTTTTTGTCTGAGAAATTTTATCTTTAGAATTAACAAGTAGGTGTTTGAGATTGGAAGAAGTTTTATAGGATATGTTAATATTGAAGTTTTTGAAAATTTTTGAAATTTGGACTGAATAATTACCGAAAAAATGTAAAGATCTGAAAACTGGGGGTTCTAAAGACTGATTCAAAGTCACATTAAAAGTTAGCCTAAACCTTGTATAAAATTTGAAATAAATCTTCATGATTTGTTCTAAGGGGAAATGGTTATTGATAGCGATTTGTTTAATAATGTTAATCTCCTTATTGAATGCTGTATCTGATAGCGGTAATGAAAAAACTCTATGGAAAAAACAGTTAAATGAAGCAAATTTGTGTGAAGGTGGGTGGTTGGAATTAAATGGAATCACTGTATCAGTGGATGTAGGTTTTCTGTAGATTTCAAAATCAAAAGTGTGAGTTTCAAGGTTTTTTGATATGAGTAAGTCAAGGAAAGGCAGAGCACCGTTAACTTCCAATTCACTAGTAAAAGTAATATTGGGATGAAGGGAGTTAATGTAATTCAGAAAATTGGAGACATCATGAGAAAAACCGTCAAAAAGTAGCAAACAGTCATCCACATACCTGTAATAAAAGATTAATTTTGCATTGTAATTAGGATTATTCAAAAATTGGTTTTCTAAGTTGTTCATGAATATTTCTGCTAATAAGGGGGAGAGGTTACTACCCATTGCTAGGCCAGTAGTTTGTCTGTAGAATTTACTATTGAATTGGAAAAAGTTTTGGTTCAAAACCAGACTTAACAAATCACAAATGTTTAAAACATGGTGAGTTGGGACATTGTTCCCAAACAAAAGATTCCTAACCAAAATAAGGCAATCTTCAGGGGGGATACTAGGGAATAAATTGGTGACATCAAACGAAACTAGTACAGAGTTATCAGGAATAACAATGTTTTTAATCTTATTAGCAAGGTCAATAGAATTTTTAACAGAATGAATATTATTGAAACCTGTGAGATCTCTGAGGAGATTGTTTAAAAATGGTGCAAGTTTACAACATGGAGAATTAATGAACGAAACTACTGGTCTGATGGGAATGTTCAGTTTATGGATTTTAGGTAAACCATAAAGAAGTGGTGTGGAAGGGCACATGGGGTATAATTGGAAAACGGATTTGCCAAATTCTTGTAAGGATTCGGAAGCAATATTTAATTCTTTTTTCAATTTTGTGAAGTAGGTTTTAGTGGGATCAAACCTTATTGAATTGAATGAACCGGAGCTCAGAAAATCTTCAACTTTGGAATTATAGTCTTGTCTATTCATAACAACCAAGCAATTGCCTTTATCTGCCTTTGACAAAACCAAATTATTAACATTCAATTTCTTTCTAATGGAGGAAACCATAAAATGATCATGTGTTTGAGTAGAATTAAAGGAACCTGAAGGGTTATTCATAATTGAATTGATTGCTGTGGTAGCTTGAGCTCTAAGTAAAGGTTTATTATCAAAATTACAAGAAGTAATGATTTGTTCTACGTCAACGGCTAAAACTTCGAAAACTTTTTGTGATTTGGACATGGAGATATTGAAATTGAGTCCTGAAGATAATAATTCTTCTTCTGCCGGATCAAACTGATGAGTACTAAGGTTCAAAAATCTAGGGTGAAAATTATGATTGGAGAATTGTGGATTATTAATTTTAATGCTGCGGCTATGGTATTTCAAACTGTTCAATTTGTTGGATAAATTTTTGAAAATGACTTTTCCAACATCCTCAACCCAATCACGTACCTCTCTGTCAACAATAATGAATTCAATTGTAGAAATTTTGGAATTGAGAATAAAATAAAGGAATTTCAACTTAATGTTAATCTGATTCAAGTTGCTGTAATGATACTTAATCTCTTGCTGCACCCAAATCCTTTTGGCTGCTCTCAGTGTATTGCATGCTGTCCTGGAGTTCATATTAGTCCTTAGGGAGATGGACTTTGGAAAAACTTTGAAATGTAAGCAGCGTTGTAGAAACCAAATCTTCAAGAGAGATTTCTTCCTCAGAAGCATATTATCCTGGTACTTTAGGATGATCAGAGCCTGACTGGCATTAGATAAGTCATGGAAACCATCCATCCTTCTCAAAGTGGTCCAGATTTTTTCAAAGAAAAAACAAAATACACAAAGTCGGTCGACCACAAATTATATTACAATTGCTAGTGTGACTAGTTTCGGCTAAACAGCCATCTTCAGACAAAATTAAATAGAGTACCTGTAAGAAATGAAAATTACAGACGAACAATAAGTTTGCTGAGGAAAAAACATACCTAGGCCATGTGGTAATTACAAATTCATCAAAAAATTGTTTTTAAGCGGTTATATCAGCGTATGAATATAATCAGTCCGGTAAGGGGGTGATTAAATTTTTAAAGCGGCTGAACAGCCAAAAGAACCTTATAATCATGAGGTTCAACATTGGCACGAAAAAATTTTTAAAGATATTTAAATTCACTCAACTGAGTTTCATCTTGAATGGCTATTGAAAGACAGAAATCCAACAATCGCCAAGGTAAGCAAATGACAATGACAGCATGACAGAATTGTCCACAAATTTCTCAGATCAGATATTCATGACCCTTCCTCTTCCTTTGCTAATCATATTATTGATTCTAATCACACTTTTGATGTCAAATCCAATATGGATATTATTCACATTTGCAATAAAGGTAAACGGCTAAACCTTTTAGAAATCTTGGAAATTCAAAAATGTATCAATAATCCAAATATTAATTGCCTCAACGACCAAACTAATTTTGAAAGAAACCACATTTTTCGCACACTCAAATTCTCATGATCAATTTTCCCGTTTTCAGGTACTTAAGCCGGACCTGTTTACTCTTGGTGGTGCTTCTTCTTCTTCTGCCTTTATTACTTTTACTACACTTGACAATTCTTCTTCTTCCTTTTGGTCTTCAACCTTACCACGTACTTCTCATAATTTTGTTACAATGAGATTATTTAATTAACCCATTGTTTCCTTTGCAATTATTTGTTTTTTGCCAAATAGTATTCTGTACCTTATGATGATTTTGTCATGTCATTTAGTTTGTATAATTGTCACTGTCATTCAGTCTTGTCATGCTGTCATTGTCATTTGCTTACCTTGGCGATTGTTGGATTTCTGTCTTTCAATAGCCATTCAAGATGAAACTCAGTTGAGTGAATTTAAATATCTTTAAAAATTTTTTCGTGCCAATGTTGAACCTCATGATTATAAGGTTCTTTTGGCTGTTCAGCCGCTTTAAAAATTTAATCACCCCCTTACCGGACTGATTATATTCATACGCTGATATAACCGCTTAAAAACAATTTTTTGATGAATTTGTAATTACCACATGGCCTAGGTATGTTTTTTCCTCAGCAAACTTATTGTTCGTCTGTAATTTTCATTTCTTACAGGTACTCTATTTAATTTTGTCTGAAGATGGCTGTTTAGCCGAAACTAGTCACACTAGCAATTGTAATATAATTTGTGGTCGACCGACTTTGTGTATTTTGTTTTTTCTTTGGGTTTATGTAGTGGTTTGGTATTATTTGATTTTTAAGAGCTCCATATGGTTGAATCAATGCTGTTCCGCATTGAATCAGGAATTTATTTTTATCTGTGCGTTTGACCGATAATGATATGAATAGTTTCGACACAAAAAAATCCATATATCTGTAATCATTCCCGCTAGACCCCAAATGTGATGCATTGATGAAATCAGCTCTTCAGGGAGAATATAAATATGTAAATGAATACAGGGTGTTCCGTTTGAAAATCGAATGTTGATGCTCGTTCTGCTTCAAGGTTTCAACTTTGGGATATGATAGTTACAGAAAAATGTGTCTCCCCGCCAAATCAAAATCGACCTGTCCGAGCGATTTTCAATTTTTTCAACGACTTTGGAGATAAGGGGGGTGACAAGTTTCAACAGGGACACACTGTATAATAATTATGTCTTAGATTTTGTTATCATTCATGAACGCGAATGGGCGATGTAAATTTGAACTAGGCATTTGTTCATTATATCTATAGGCTACTGAATGAAACCGGACCCATTATGCCTTTGACGTTATGCTAGCGCAGTTAGTCGTAACCTCGATTATAACGTACCTATGTTTGCCTATGTCGACAGTCAAAAGTAGAACTTTTCATTAGAGCCTAGTCATAGCACCACTATACGGGAAATATTGCCAGGGCGGCTAGTGAAAAGCGTATAATAGTATATTATTCAACAAGCGCATAATGATGACTATTACCCACGAAGATGAAAGTTGCAGTACGAGTCGAAGGCGAGTGCTGTAATCATCTGAGTGGGTTATAGTCATTATGTGCGAGTAGAATATTATACTTTACCTACAACTATCCAAAATATCGAAGGGAGTTCAAAAATATATCTTTGGAAATAATGAAGGTTATTATCTTGCAAAATCATGGATCTAACTTTTATTAACAGGAAAAAAGTCGTGCAATCACATTACAGTCAATCTTACCAGGTAATGTATGCCATTTCACTTTTCAGTTGTAAAATGAACCATACTTTTGCAGATTATTCATTAACTTGCTTCCGCTGTAGCATTCCCCCACCGCGGTGATTAATTGCAGTACCCTGTCTCTAGATGCTGGTTATCAACAATGATATCCATGGTTCTGATTGGTCTGTACTGATTTATTCGAATAGCCCGCACATAAGTGTGAGCCAATCTGCAACTGTCAAGTGTCAAGTCCTATTTTATGGTTATGGTTATGGTTACTCATGATGGTACTCACTGTTGAGAATGAAAAATAGTGAATTCTCATTTTTCCGTGTATTTTTACAATTGAGGTGATTAAAACTATGAGAACCATGTAAGGTCAGTCTTTTGAATAAGAATTGTTTCAAATAGGAGAGTACAAATGAATGTAAAATAGAAATAATAGTAAATTATACACGTTTTATAAGACATATTGTTGCTTCACTCGTCGTACTCACAAATAATGCGTGTGACAAAATAGTGTCTTATAAAACTTGTTTAATAATATACTATTGTTAATCTTTGGTAGCAGTCCATCATATTGCTCAAAGTGGAGTGACATTTTTCAAGGAAGGAATGCTCGGAGTCATCTCCACAAATTTTAATGGTGTTGTAACACAATCGTAAGGGACATGTTTCGGTCTTATAAAAGACCATCTTCAGCCTAATTGAAAGTTCTACAATACAAAAAGGTTGTTGTGAAAAAATTACCTAATTTGTGCTTAACTTACTTGGAGATGGAAAATATTGTTGCTACTAGTTGTAGAATTGTTCAATTGTTCTCAATGCCAATAGTCCCCGTGCCCAGAGAGCGCATACCATTATTTTCATTCAAATTTCATATACCAGAATGGAATATGAAGTGTAATTGCCAAAATGTATGTTTTGACAACACCATAAATTAACGGGGACCCCTTTTTCAAAAAACCTCTTAATTTATGGTGTTGTCAAAACAAACCTTTTGGAAGTTACCCTCATATACCATTTTGGTATATGAAATTTCAATGAAAATTTCACACCAAACATTTTCGATCAATTTGAAGCCTGTATTTCGTATCGTCACCATAGCAACTAAACAAATTTCTTGGAAATTTTTTCCTCCTCCTTGGGGGGAGCATGAAATTACACTGAACATTTTTTGACGTTTATAGGTTAAATGACATTTACATTCAACTTCAGATTATTTCGAGTTCATTCAATAGAATAGATTTCTTGATACAATAAATTCATCTTTGAAAACTGGGGTTTTTCCTGATGTATGGAAAATATCTACAGTGATTCCGATTCCAAAAGTACCTAATACACAATTTGCAGCTGAACATCGCCCAATCAATACATTACCAATAATTGAAAAATTGTTGGAGCTTGCCGTCAAAGATCAACTTCTTGAATTCATCAGTTCAAATGAAATACTTATCGAACAACAATCCGGTTTTAGGAAATGTCACTCGTGTGAAACGGCTCTTCAGTTTTTGATATCCAAATGGAAAGTTGATATTCATGATAAGAAAATCATCGGGGTGGTTTTCTTGGACTTACAGAGGGCATTTGAAACGATAAATAAAGATTTACTTTTGAAGAAATTGAACAAATATGGAACAGGCGGAAAGGTTCTCGAATGGTTTCAGAGCTATCTACAGAATAGAGAACAACTTGTTAAATACAATAACACTTACTCAAATAGGGAAAAGGTCATGCATGGAGTACCACAAGGATCGGTACTGGGACCAATATTATTTATTTTATTCATAAATGACATTATACATCACGTCCAGAATTGTAAGCTGAAACTATTTGCGGATGATACCTTGCTTTACTTCTCTGGCAAGAAAGAGGATGTGGAGAAATTCTTGAATGAAGATCTTGAGAATATATTGACCTGGATCTGTGACAATGGACTCAAAATTGATGTAACAAAGACGAAATTCATGATTATATATTCGAAAGCAAATTCAAAAATGATCCAGGAAAATAAAATAAAATTCAATATTCTGATAAACGGAGAAATCATTGAAGAAGTGAAAATGTTCAAGTATTTGGGAGTGATCATTGATAATCAACTGAATATGTTCAAGATGTACATTGTCACAATACCAGAAGACAAGCAGCGAATGATTTCTATATAAATTCAGTAAATATTGTCTGTGATACTTTATATACAAAAGGTCTGGTATTGTTCAATAATTTGCCCTGTGAAATGAAAAGATGTGTGTCACTAGATAGTTTTAAAGAATCGTGTGTGTTATTTGTGAAAGAAAATTATTGATTGATCAATTGAGAAAGGAGAAATCTGTTAATTACCCTTATATTAAAATATGTGACGTAATTCATGTGTCTGTGTCTTAGTTCCATATTTCTATGTTTTTATTTATTGACTTATTGTATTTTATTGTAGATTTAACTGTAATGAAGAGCACTGTGCTAATAAAGTTTGATATATAATAAGTCAAAATAGATAAGAATCATTTATCAACAGTTTACCATATATTATGTAGGTATATACTTGCAATATAATATTTCAGTGTGGAATTTTCTTACCGAATACCACTTTAGCTTCAATTAAAATCCGGGAATTTTTTCTCGAACACGAATATTTAAAAAAAATTCAAAATATTCGTGTTCTCTGAAAAATTTCCGGAAATACTTGAAGCTCTCGTGATATTATAAGTGAATATTTCACACCAAACATTTTCGATCAATTTAAAGTCTGTATTTCGTATCGTTACCATAGCAACTAAACAAATTTCTTGAAAATGTGTTCCTACTCTTTCGGGGATGGGCATGAAATTACACTGGAAATTTTTTGACGTTTATATAATAATGATAATAATAATGTTTATTCGTATTAGCATACAGCAGCCATCCGAAAATGGATATACACGTCAGTTATAAAAAGTATTTTGAAAAAGTATGCCGAATACCACTTCAGCTTCAATTAATATCCGGGAATAATTGAAGCTATCGTGATATCATAAGTTGAAATAATGGTATATGCGCTCTCAGGGCACGGGGCCTTTTATTTATTGAGAACCCGTTTTTTCATTCATTATTTGATTTTTCGACTATGGGCTTTGACAACAATTCCACAACTAGTAGCATCAATATTTTTCAACTCCATGTAAGTCGAGCACAAATTAGGTAATTCTTACACATCAAGATTTTTGTATTGTAGTACTTTCAATTATGCTGAAGATGGTCTTTTATAAGACCGAAACATGCCCTTTATGATTATGTAACAACACCATTGAAATTTGTGGAGATGACTTCGAGCATTCCTTCCTTCCTTTGATTTATACTATTGTAGTTTGATTTGCCAAAAGCGTGGTGGGTGGTGGTCATTAGAGTAGCGTGTCTTCCTCCATATACTCACAGTATATGGACTGCATATTCCCCAAACTGCAATGTGAAATGTATTTATGTGAGATGTAACAACTCATTTATTAGATCAAATAAATAGACTTAGGTTCCTTCCTCCGAACGGAGAGGCCGGGGTCCCAGCGAGCACAAACATCCCTGGGATGTTTTGAAAATGTTGGCATGAAGATGTTATTTTGAGACGTAATATGCACTGACCAAAGAGGTCTTTGAAGGATATTGAAGTATTGTTTTTGTTCTTCTGTGGCATTTCTTTGTTTGCCTACTGAGAGGTATCCGTGGGATGTTTTGGGATGTTTTAGAAATGTAGGCATGAGGATGTTTTTTTGAGGCGTAATATCCCAAAGAGGTCTTAGAAGGATATTGGAAGTATTGTTTGTGTTCTTTTGTGCCCTTTCTTTGGTTGCCCCACCACAACGTCTCATGCTTACGTCACAATACGAAGAATTCTGATTTGTTTTCGATTTTGTTCTTCTCGTTCGCAATTGGCATTCGCGTTTGCAGCGTGTCACGCTTACATCACGCTGCTAACGAACAGAAAGGAATTTGGTGAAGTTTATTGTGTTAGAAGACTTATTTAGTTTGTGATAATGACCATCAGATGCAAGATGTGTTGTTCTGTGCCTCAGTGTAATCAATATATAAAAGTACGAATTTATCAAAACACAGCTTCTCCGCAGTTGCAAAATTATGCATTGGGGAGAACATTTCAAAAATTGGGAAACCTTTTTCCAATTATATGTCTGTGTGTAGTAAGCAATACCCAGAAACCGATTAAGATGGTAATTTCATATCAAGAAAATATTTTTATGTTCAATCTATTTTTAATGCATTTTTTCATTCATGGGAAATGGAATCCTAATGCAAAAGTTCATTTTGACAAAAGGCTTCAGAAAAGTACCTCGAAAATGGTTTTTTACAGCGATTTAATGTGCGCAAGACGCGTTGAAAATGTTTTGTTGTGTCCATGAAAAGGCTTTAAAAAGAACTAGGGAGAAGGTAGTTTTGTGACATATCAAGGACATCTCGATAATTGCCGCCTGCGGCGGACATTGGCTGTTCTATAATAGTTCTATTCATGTGTAAATAGAACATCGCATTGGAGGTTCAATGTCTCGAAATCTCGTACTTTTGACATCTCAGATGTTTTTGTGCTCGCTGGGGTTCTAATCCCTACTCCAGCTATTTTTTTTTCGAAGTGATTGATCGAAAAAAATACTGTGGAGGCATTAACTGTGAGGCCGATAGTGATACGCTATTCCAATGATGTTTTTTCTCTCAGCCGGAAATATTCTGTTTCTCGCGCCCAGCGAACAGAAAGCCATCAACATACCTTCGGTATGGTGCTATGGCTAGACTCTATTGCTTTCAGATAACGGCAATGCGGTGTTGCCAACAATCAATAAATTGATCGAACTCTCATTGAATAAGTTTTCTTTTACAATAAAAATCGAAAAAATAATCATAACAACATCGCACACTACTAATTGAACCAGTCGAAGAAAGAAATTGAATAGTATGAAACAATTTCCCCAGTTCTCAGTATTTTCTCATAAATGCAAAGCAAAACCAAATGGTCAATCTCATTGGGAACTGAACAGGAGAATGAAAAAGCAGTGCAGGAATTCTTCGTGTCACCAATCAAGTGCGTACGCGAAAACAAAAACGCGGCATTGGGAACCCACCTTTATTCTTCATTCAGTTTGATAGATTGCGTGCGGTGTTGAGATTGTTCTTTTCACGTGCGCAACTGCGTGATCCATGCACGCGATTGGACACTCACGATACGCAACACCAAGAAAACTACTAAAATCCTACTATAATCATAAAATTTATAGACATGTGAAGAGAGAGGAGACAAAATTGTTTACATTTTGTCCCGATCCAACATCGTTTTCAGCAGAAAACGATTTTGACAATTTTCTGCAGATTGCCCTAAAACTACCGCCTGTGTTTGAAAACGAAGGAAACGGATGTATTAATCATACCTTAATTACATAATATTCATTTTTTATGTAGATATATTTATTTTGTATGTTTGTTCCTCAATTGAAATATGTGAATTCTGCTATAAATTCAATTTGAATTATCCTAATTTCATCAGTATAATATGAGATTATAATGACAACGTAATATTAACGTGTTTCCTAGGAGTGACGCATATTTTCCTCACGTATTCACGTATGTCAAAAGTCGACGATACAGTGTTAATGTAATGCGTTTGTTATCATTTTAGGACTTTTCATTTGTTTTTCAGTAGTTTTCTTGCTATGAAACTATAATATGAAGACAATAATAATTAAGAGTCTATTATACAGTTCTCAACACACCAAATGGACCACTCATAATTTGACTCTATTTCGAAGACCTGTATTTTTTTTTAAAATTGACCGATCTTTATGCAGTTTTCGATATCAGATGTGATGTTTCATCGACTTCAAAGAGAGCTAGAACAATCTGAAAAAGTCCGCAAAACAAAACTCACACAGGGTGTAAAGTGGAACCATTACACTATGGTCTACATTTCCAATGCTGCCAGAACTCGAGAATTTTTTTTCTGATCAAAAGTCAGTAATATTATGATACACTGGAACCTAATCTCGGGACGAACACTCAGTACATTGAACAACAATACTCTGTGTCTCATACTTGGGCAATAAATATTGGAAACCATCAATATCAGGAAACAAGTTTGAATTGGAAATTTTCATCCTGTATTTCATTTAGAGGCGAATTTTCGAAAACGTCTCGAGTTAATGGTCTAATATAAATAATGGATATCGAGAAGGCCGTTTCTGAATATACTGGGTCGAATGGGCCATAGTTTTAGTCACCATTTTTGATTTTTTTCACTGAAATGAGATTTTGTCCTATTTTCTTATCATCCTGTATAATCCAAAAAAGTGCTTTTTTCGTCTTTCATTATCCTCCATAAAACATGAGAACAGTTCTTCCCAATAGTCATCTCAAGTGGAGTTCTAGAGAAAAAAATCAAGAAATGCAAGACTTTCGAAAAAAAATCGAATTTTTGTTCCAATGGCCAATTAAGGAGAAATCACGAAAACGTCCCGAGACGAGGTCCCAGTGTAATCATAATATGACTGACTTTTGATCAGAAAAAAATTTCTCGAGTTCTGGCAGCATTGGAAATGTAGACCATAGTATAATGGTTCCACTTTACACCCTGTGTGAGTTTTGTTTTGCGGACTTTTTCAGATTGTTCTAGCTCTCTTTGAAGCCGATGAAACATCACATCTGATATCGAAAACCGCATGAAGATCGGTCAATTTTTTAAAAAAATACAAGTCTTCGAAATAGAGTCAAATTATGAGTGGTCCATTTGGTGTGTTGAGAACTGTAGTTCGCCAATGCGTGGATTGTGAAAGAGTTCACCATTCAATTCCCAAATTGGTATGATACTTCGAACCCTTCCGGTCCAAACGGTAGGTATCATTTTGTTCGTCTCAAGCAAGCGGAAATTATACTAATCCGATATTTTGTAATGAAGTGTTTTTGACCAGCTTCATTACTAGACTGGTTTTGATTAATATCTAAGTAACCTGAGACTGATTCTACTTGAATTTCACTTGTTCGAAAGAGCGAAACCTGAAAACCTGAGAGAGCTGAGTAATGCATTGATTCCTGACTTCCAAAAGCTGATAGTTAACTTTGATATACATCATTACATTACAACCCTAAAGACTTCAATATGTTTCAACCCTTTGCTTAAGACATAAAATTTGATTGAATTACCTATCTGTTGAAATGCTTGATGTTTGACTGCTCATAACTTTGTTGTTATTGAATATTTTCCAGCCAAATTCATTTAGTGGCATAAGCAAAGGTAGTAGATCCTGTACCTGTGCCCATTTAGGGTGGAATATTATTTTTTCCGCGTTTTGTGGTGGAGGTGCACATGTGTTTTTCAAGGACAGATTTAGTGGCCATGGCCATGAGCCATGACAAGGTGGGAGTTTTGACCAATGAGATTCCAGATTTACTTGTCTTTGTGCCGAGGCCAAAGCAGTGTATAAATACTGAAGACAGCTAAGGATTCTGGTCTCTCTTCTCTTCTTTACAAGTCTGCACTACCTGCTCGACCTGCTCTTCAAGCTCTTGATTTTCTTGCTGATCTCTTAGTGCTCTCAAATTTCATTCAAAACCAGTGTAAAGTATTATTATATAGTGATTTCGTGTTACACATGTAAGTTGGTAGGTATATTTTTCACCATTGTTATTCATCCTGTTCATGGATTCATTTAATTCCTGTTGTTTTGCATACCGATACTCACCCGACCTGTGTAATGAATCCAGAACTTTGAATTTGCGAATAAACGGATTTTGTGATTGCATATTTCATATTTCTTTCTCTGTTGTCATTGTTTTCAGTTCCAAATAGTTCAATAATTTATTTAGTGATTTTCAATATTTTCATTTGTCAAATTGCTGATTATTATTATTGACTGACGGCCGACGGCTGACACTGACAAGCCAGTGGTCAATTCTTCTTCTTCTTCTTCTTCTTCTCCTCCTTGAGAAATCCAGTCCTGTGCACCGGTGTCTCTGTGTTTTGAGTCCCGTCAGGCGGTGTTCTGTGGTTCATGAAATTTTGACATGAATGGAAAAATATAATTAACCTCACTAAAATCTCGATATTAGAAAATTAGAAAATCGAAGAAAAAGGAAAGATAAATAGGAATTGAATCAGTTTGATTCGTTTGGAACTGTGTTTCCGATTCGCCAGGTAGAAATGATGAAATAGTTTGAATAAATAATTTTCCAGACCTAACCCTGAAATACCAGACCTGAAAGATATTTTGCTTTGATTCCTGAAATTATACCAATTAAAAATAGCAACCAGTATTCCAGGCTAAACCCAGGGTTTGTAATGAAAGCCTACACTCCCTTGGCTACTTATTGATTCCAGGTCGATTCAATACCATTCACCCCTGGTTTATACTGTAGGTACCGAGGTAGGTATACCTCCTGTACCTTTCTCCACTGTTGCTACTTTGGGCCCCTGTACAAAAAATATTTTGTGCAGAGCAGGTAGAGTAAACTACCTCAAAAACAATCTGGCGCTCGAGAATCCCCCCCCCTGTCAAATACCAGAGTAGTCTCCTTCTCCTGAACAGAGCGTCAAAGTAATGGCCGCAGAATAAAGACACGTTACAATTTAATGCATCGGAAAGGCGCGTGAACATTTTGCATAATTGAAGGTTATGTTGCCGATAATAGTGGAAAAGAAACAGGTCTGCATGGAGCTCTGTATATTTCGTGAGATTTTTATGTTTTTTTGAGGAATATTTGTGATTGTTTTGTCACATAAACTTTGCGAAAATGTATGGTTTACAAGGTGAAGTGATAATAGTCGTTAGTAAATTTTGTTTACATAGGATTATTTAAATTATGGTACACATATGTAGCAGTTGGTAATTATGGTGATATAGTTAGGTACCGATAGGTTTGTGATGTGAAAAATTTGGAAATATTTACAAAAAACCATCATCTCTGGGGCTCATGTTCATGTGAACTTCTTTCACTATTTCTGTTCCTAGAGTCCGTGGTTGAAATCTCCCTATATAATTTCAGGACACCCTGTATATTGTCATACTTAGCATAGAATAAATTGCCCACAAAGATGAGAGCTTCATTTTCACACAATATGCCAGTATCTGAAACATTATCTTCGATTTTTAATGAAGAATTCTGATACAAACAGATACTGTTTGAATAATTATGATTGTCAACGATTGGAAATAGCAACAACATTCGAGAATAACAATTGACTCTTCTATAATTGAGCGGCCGGACAAGACTCAAATGACTGAAGGTGTGTTTAAAAAACTCTGTTGCCATGGGAATGTGTTCAAGAAATTGTGTTGCCATGGTAACGTGTTTAACTTTTTGAATGAATCACAGATCGTCAATCCGTGATGCTATGATTAATCGATCATTTAGCGTGGTAGGTACTGTGGCCTTCTTTTTTTCATTGATCATTATCAAACAGAATTCAATAAGTAAATGTATAAGTCACATGTGCGGACGGCAGCTCTTCGCCAGAAAACAGATAAGTGGATTCGTAATAGTTGCAGACAGGTTAATTTCAAGTTCAGAGGACGCCACTCAATTTCCAAAAAAATACTGGTACTTGGATAATAGACAAAACTAAATATCTGGAAAGATACTTACAATGATTTCTAAAATAATATCCTGAAATAGTAATAGGTAAATATCTTCAAGTTTCAGACCTATTTATTACCATGCTCAACAACGTTCATATAGAGACCAATGTAGAGACTATAAAATATGATAATACTGTTACGTTATTCGGGTGCAGAAGCGAACAAGACACTATTTATTTTCGAACTGATTCATTCAAACTAAAGAAACACTAATTTATATCGAACTAATAACTACTATTTATGTAAAACGATTTATATCACGCGGTATATAACTGTCTCTCTGACACTCGCTGCTTAACTGACTGATGGCAGTTGTCCGGCCGTTTATATACGAGATCCATTGGTAGGCTTTGGTTCGAGAACGTTCTCGAATGATCTTCCGTCTCTTTTTTTTCGTTCTAGAAGCTTCTTAAAACAATACATCTCTCTCTAATTGTTCTATCGATTGTTTCCAGAACATTCCAGAATCTTCTGTCACGTTATTTGTCACCGCGGCATATATTGAGTGTTATTGAGGAATCATTGGGAGGTTGGAGAACGATCTGGGATGCGTGTTACAGGATGATTGTTGTACTTCTGCCTTCCTGCTGATGTTTTTAGAGCCCCTTTAAGGGGAATATCATTACACTACCATCAAATTCCATCAAGTATGGTGAAATATTAATATAAATATCATCAAATATATCATCAGGTATCTTAAGGTATGAAAAGTATCCATGAACCATGAAAGGTGTCAAAATTGGTTATTGTGAAACAAAAAAATGAAAATGAATCTTTGCAACTCCAAATGTTGCAGTATTGCAAATTGGAAAGAATTTCCATGCATGCAAACAATAACTAAAACTGATTTTGTAGCAATTTCGAATGCTACAGTACAGGGTGCGCCTATTAAAATGGAATCCTCCCTTAGCTCTTTCGTTTTCAGAGATATAAAAAATGTTAACTGAAAAAGTTATCTCAAACGACCCAAACTTTTATTTCGTCAAGTTGTTTTATATACAGGGTCATTCGTTTATCCAGAAAGGACATCAACTTTGATTTCTTCAATGGAACACCCTATATAATTTACGACTTGTCGATAGAGCCTTTTTTCTGATTTACGAAATATACAGAGTGGGCCTTTGAAAACGAAACAGAGGCTCTGTAGGTCGCCAAAACCGGATTATCAAAAAAAAAACTGAAACAGGTCAACTACATTTTCGAGGGAAACATCTTTCTAAAATATTTTCAGCCCTGCGGCGTTGCCGCTTCTTAAGAAAAGAAGCAACAACTTTGTTATTTCAAATGGAACACCTTGTATTTTATTGCATTTTTAGATTCTCCCCGAAGAGCTGATTTCATCAATGCATCACACTTAGGGTCTAGCTATAATGGTTTCAGGGATATAAAGTGTTCAAAATCGAGATTTTTCAAATTTAACATTTTTTTGTGTCGAAACTATTCATTATTGGTCAAAACGGCTTTCATGTCCCGATCTCAACTTGTGATTTACTATCTACTGACATTTATTTGAAACAAATACAGGGTGGTTCAAGATTCAGAATTCAGATCACCCTGTATCTGTTCCAATTAAATGTCAGTAGATAGTAAATCACAAGTTGAGATAGGGACATGAGAGCCGTTTCGACCAATAATGAATAGTTTCGACACAAAAAAATGTCAAAGTTGAAAAATCTCGATTTTGAACACTTTATATCCCTGAAACCATTACAGCTAGACCCCAAGTGTGATGCATTGATGAAATCAGCTCTTCGGGGAGAATCTGAAAATGCAATGAAATACAAGGTGTTCCATTTGAAATAACAAAGTTGTTGCTTCTTTTCGTTAGCAGCGGCAACGCCGCAGGGCTGAAAATATTGTAGGACGATGTCCCCCTCGAAAACGTAGTTGACGTGTTTCAGATTCTTTTCATAATCCGGTTTTGGCGACCTACAGAGCTTCTGTTTCGTTTTCAAAGGCCCACTCTGTATATGAGATGCATAAATGGATGAAAAATAGTTGATTTATTGATGACCAAAATACCGCATTATGAACCTCCACTTCATTTATCATCTAATGTAAGTTGAATATAGTGGGCTTTGAAATAACGTTTTTATATTGTTCAAGCTTCATGGAAATGTCAAATGTCATAGTATCGTTTAATATGAAATTGAAATCGTTCAATCTCAATCCAAAGAAAATATGAATAGACAGTTTCAATGGAAGATTTGGTGTTTTGGTAAACTTTGATAATCAATAACTCAATTATTCTTCATCCAAATAGGCAACTCATATATATTTTTGGAATCAGAAAGAAAGGGTCTTGACTAACTGTCAGGAAGGCACGTTAGTGTGGTACACTGACGGTTCTAAGACTGATGAGGGCACGGGAGCCGGAATATATGGAGATAGACCCAGAGCCAGGATGTGTGCTTCCTTGGGGAGGTATGCTTCAGTATTCCAGGCAGAGGTGCATGCTATTGAGGCATGCCTGAGAGAGAATATTGTAAGAGGATACAGCGGTACACAAATCCTTATATGCTCAGATAGTCAGGCGGCCATTCAATCTTTAACATGCAATAAAATCAGATGAAAACTGGTCTGGGATTGTCTTCAAAGCCTGCTAACCCTGGCTAACCACAACAAGGTAACTCTTCAATAGGTGCCAGGGCATAAGGGAATTGAAGGCAATGAAGCAGCTGACGCTCTTGCTAGGCAAGGGTCTGCGGCATTGTTTATGGGACCGGAACCTGTGTTCGGTATTCCCAAAACATCAATACGCGGCTGGCTGGCAAGATGGATGCAAGAAAGACATCAGGCATACTGGAACATTGTCCCAGGACAAAGACATAGTAAACTGATGGTTGGAACACTGTCCAAAACAGTAACCAACGACATTCTGAGCCTAAACAGAAGTCAGATCAAACAAGTGACGGGACTAATAACCGGTCACTGTCCCTTGAGGAAACATATGCATCAAATGGGCATCTATACAGACGAACCCATATGCAGACTATATGCAATGAGGAGGAGGAAACTGCCACCCATGTAATATTGGAGTGCGAAGCACTGGCGCGTTGGAGATACAACCTTCTGGGAGCAGTAAACTCTCAAGAGGCATTTCAAAAGAATGATTTGGTGAAGAGGCTGCTAAACCTCATCAAGGTAGCGAACCTGTTCACCTAAGTCAACAGCATGATCAGGAATACAATAGGCCCAAGGGCTGCAGTGTTTTGGGCTTCGAACCCTGACTGATCATTCTGCTATTAATCAATCAATCAATCAAGGGTCTATCGACCTGTCAGAAAATATATAGGGTGTTCTATGGAAAAAATCAAAGTCATTGTCCTTTCCGGAAAAACGAATGATCCTGTATATGAACCAACTTCACGAAATAAAAGTTTAAGTCGATTCAAACAACTTTCAAACAGTTTTTCACATCTCGGAAAACAAAAGAGTTAAGGGGTATCCGTGTGCTTAATGCCATTCTGGTTATGAGTAGAAAAAAATATATAGGACCATCGAGAAAACATTGAATAAGAGATGCAATAATATCGTTTCATATATCACCGCATTCGTATTGAGAGGGTGTAGGTATTATCGAACGCATGACCGCTATTATGTGAAAAAACTCCGAGTATGCATTCGTGTGCCTGCACAGGCAGTGTGACCGACCTGTTACGCGCAAAGTTCACCAACAAATGGAGATATCCGACAAGATATACGCCCAACAGGGGCAACAGGGCCGCGATCGATAAGTCGGCATACGGCACACGACCTCGCAGGAAAGAGTAACAGGTGTTGTTGGTGGGTCGCCTCGCCTCGTACTAGAGGCTTGTAGGTCGACGGGGTGGAGTTTCCAATATGGAGGTTTTTGTAGAAACTTCACAAACGATAAGATTTCCACAAAATTCTTAAACACACAACATGTTTCGCTAACACAGTAGCTTCGTCAGGTGATATACAGTGTGTCCCACTTACCATGCTCACCATGGGTATCTTTTTAACGGTGAGAGATACGAGGTCGGTTAAATGACACCAAATGTGGACTTTGTCAAGGCCAACTATAATGTGAAAAAATATTTTGATAAAATAAATTCGTTTTTGTTTTATACGCAAAAAACAGATTGTGATTATTTTCATGTCTACTCCGTAACTTCTTTATTTATGAAAATATTCAAATAGGAATTTCACATTCCCATGGCAGTTTTTCAGAGCGATTTCGAAAAAAATATGAAATTTATACCAACTCTTCTAGAATTTGAGATATCAGCACCAACTCTAGTTTTTCATATGTAGGTCATAGCTCACTATGACTTAGTTACAAATAACTTTTTTTTTCTCTCACAGATGATATGTCGCAGTAATAGTTTTGTGTTGATAACAACGGAGTTATCGTCATTTATACAGAAACAAAAAATTATTTGGAAGCCGCCATCTTGAATTTATGAATTTTAACAAAAAAATCATGATCTGCGACCTCAAAAACCCCTACTTACCAATTTTGAATGGAATCGGACCAAATCTTGTCCGCCATCTTGGAGCAGCCATTTTTTTTTAATTTCAACAAAAATTCCATAACTTCGCATAACCTGGAATTTGACAGGTGTTCGTAATTTCGATGACAATACATTATCAAGCAAATACATATCATTACCTACTGAGAAACATGCAGAATACAGAATTTTTGAGTTTGTTGATTTCGAATGATTCAAAATGATTCGAGTTTCATTCCTAAATTTTTTACGTGTAGAATTTCGAAATTATCATCAAGACTATGGTTTTCTTCTAATATATGGGTTGGCGAATGTTGAATTTATTTTCTTTTTCAAAGAATTCATCTTATGTTCATAAATGCGCTGATTAAACATACGACCTGTCTGATCGAGATATACCTTAGGACAAGATCCACAATTGAGTTTGTATACCCCTGATGTTTCGCAGTTTTGTCTTTATTATTTTTGATATACTTTCCCAACGTTTAATTTGTTCTATATGCTACTACTAAGTAATTTGCCATGGATTTGTTGGAAATAACAATATTCAAGGTATATCATTTCTGTACACCCAGTACAATATGACTACTGTATAAGTCGCAGTCGATTCCTGTATTATCTACAGAGACAAAAACAAGAGGTGTTGTCGTAGTATTGTCGTTGTTATAGTAATTAATATAGTAGTTGTTATGTTGTTATGTAAAACAATATATTGATACAAGAGGTTCATCAGTGTGTATGAATAAAATATACTTCTAAAACCGATACTGCCAAATAATTACGTATTCCCAGCTAATAACTAAGAGGATTTCCATCAAGTAGGCCGTTACGGCCAAGTCAATTCAAAATATAGAAGTTGTTATTTCAATGTGAAAATTGTAGAAATTTAATATACAGAGTGACCGATTTGAAAGCGGGCCACCCTCATGAATATTTCATTGGGGACCGGTCAGTTGGACCACGAGTACCTGTATTAATCCTTTTTTGAAAAAGGTTGAGTTAAGCCCACCCTGCAGTTCGACCAGATTAACATTTTATGTTCTAATCGATTTAATAGAATTCTTTCAGTAACGTTCAAACGTTCTAGTAAGCATAATCATCCTTCATAAGTATCTAGTTAATTTAGTTTTTCTACAAATGCCAAAAAATGACAAGGTTCGCGCATTGATAACAAATTGCGAAGTGACTATTATAGTTACCAAACAAGAACAGCTCAAGTTATTGAAAATGATTTCAACTGTTAGATGAAAAATGTAAAACTTTGGATCTGATATTGAAACCTTCAACAGTCATTGTTGATTTTGACGGCAATTCATAACGCTTGTTCAATAATGTGGCCGACTATAAAAATGAGGATGTAGATTCCATTTGTGCCAATCGTGTGGTATCATAAAATTCGAAATTTGGGCTTAGTCACAGAATATCAGAACAAAAACTCAGAAATAGGCAATTTTCTTGAATTATTTTTTTGGCTTCCATTTTTAGACCCTAATGAAGTAGGAAACTTTTTTCTGAAGAAATGCATTCAATAAAGCCCAGTAATCCAAGTCATCGAAATTTTGCGAATATATCGTAGAAACTTATATCTATGAAGAGAGTAGTTTTTCCCCAAGTTGGGCTTGATGTACTACAGATAGTATGTACAGGACCACAAACGCGTGTGAATCATTTCATTCTCATTATAATTCTAAATTTTATGGTTCTCACCCAAGTTTATTTAATTTTGTAAATATCTTAATATCTTTCAAGCAGAAACATATATTAAAATAAATTCCGTAAAATGTTCCACCGAAAAACTAAAAAGTGCAACACAGAAAAAAATTATTTTATTAAAGCTAAGATATCTGAATATAGAAATGGCCTTCTATCACAAGAAGATTTTGTAAAAATTATGTCTTATTATAATTCATCTCAATAATAAATGATATATATGTTAAGAAAATAGTGATTGTTTTAATTCTTAGAATACAACCTTAATCCGCTCGAAGAGCGGTCGTGGTCCAACTGATCGGTGTACTTGAAACAGGTACCTTGCCCGTGGTCGAACTGTCCGACTCCCATTTCATTTATGGAGCGATTTTCACGATTTTTTCTTTGAATTATTGAGGACGAATGGTGTATTTTGAAGCTGAGCAGCGTCCATTTTTTCAAACCAAGGCCTACTAGATAACATTGAGAGGCTGAATGATCCAGAATCCATGTAAGCGATTTATTTAGGAAAAATCCACGTACACCACTGGAATCGGCGTTCTCTGAAATATCTTCCTACCGTCATCTGATATCGAAATGATATACCCAAAGGAATGTAAAAACATCGTGGCTAATTGAGCGGCTCCTGTGAAAATCACTATATCTTGAGCAAAATGACTAAAAAATATCACTTTCCTGTGTGGAAATTTCCACTCGATTTCGAGATTTGATGACGAGATAAGAATTTTGCAATCCGATACCAATTTGATGGTAGATCTCAAAAACCTACTTGTGCTACCCCTCAGTCTGAGCCAAATCCACGGCACAGCGATTTATTTGCTCCTATCATTCCGGAAATAATGTTCTGATAACATTCTTTTAATCTATCGGGTGGTCACAAAAAAACCGGAAGTTTTTATTTTCCTCGTGGTTTCATCATTTCTCAACCGAATTCAAATTTCTTGGCGTCGTTTCATAGCTAAAGGGCTATAGTATACAGTGGAATATTTGAAAATTTCATAATGAACAAAAACAAAATGGCGGATTCTACCAAAATATTGTCATTTACAAAAACCGCTGGAAAAAAAGAAAATCAGATATTTTTCAACCTCTACCGATGTCATCTTAGGCTCTTCATTTCTGAAGAGAATGAGTACTCGAACATCGAAATCGAAAAAATAGTCCAGTAGATCCACTCATTTCAATTTGTTATGGAGTGAATGTGCTAATCTCGTATAAACGATTATTATTATTTTGCTTCAGGCTTCATGAAAATTCAATCAAATTTGGATTTTTTAGAGTTATTTGAAAGATAAAGAACTGTAGTACACAATGATCTAAAATTGTACCGGTCCTGATTGGAAGAATACAAAATTTTCAATTCGCCATAGATTTTTGAAAGTCACAAAAATTCTGGATTCTCCACCATTTTGTTTCTTCCAATTATTGGATTTTCAAATATTCCATTGTGTACTACAGTTCTTTATCTCTGAAATAACTCTAAGAAATCCAAATTCGATTGAATTTTCATGAAGCCTGAAGCAAAATAATAATGATCGTTTAAACGAGATCAGCACATTCACTCCATAACAAATTGCAAACAAATGAGTGCATCTACTGGACTATTTTTTAGATTTCGATGTTTGAGTACTCATTCTCTTCAGAAATGAATAGCCTAAGATGACATCGGTAGAGGTTGAAAAATATCCGATTTTCTTTTTCTTCAGCGGTTTTTGTAAATGACAATATTTTGGTAGAATCCGCCATTTTGTTTTGTTCATTATGAAATTTTCAAATATTCCACTGTATACTATAGCCCTTTAGCTATGAAACGACGCCAAGAAATTCGAATTCGGTTGAGAAATGATGAAACCACGAGGAAAATAAAAACTTCCGTTTTTTTTGTGACCACCCGATATATTTATATTCCCGAAATGATACATCCATTATATCTCCACATCATTTTGAAAGTAATCACTACTCCTAGCCTTACAGACACTGGCTCACTCCTTGGATCTTTTGCCAAATATGGAGGGAACAGAGTTGGGACATTCTAGTGTATTTTTGAAGAACGGTTCAGTATCCATCAGAAGAAAAATAAATATTCAGGAATAATATCACAAGATATTTTGAATTATTTTTGAATAACGGGAAATTGAGATGTCACTTTTGGATGCGCACTCCTTATTCCATTTATGATCATTTATCAGCACTTCTTAAGTTGGCAGTTGGTCATCTTCTTGAATCTTGAATGTCAAATCATAAGTCTCAAATTGTTTTATAACATAACCAATGATATTTCCATGTTCCATCTATGTCATAAGTGATAAGCCTTAAATCTTAGATGATGAATCTTAAGTCTTAAAGTTTTTTATAAAGTGGCCCTTACATATTTATTGCAGTTAATTCTTTCGGTTGCAGAAAGAATACCATGTTTTATTCGGATCAGAAGTGTCGGGGCTTGTTTTGCGAAAAGTCAAATTCTAGAAGCATTTCATGTAACAATTGGATAAATGACGTTAACTCCCTATTTCGACCCCGCTGAATCCGAAAATACCGTTTATCGAGTCGAAATTTCAACCGGAAGTGAGATATTCAAGATGGCATCCGAAATACCCCTAAAATCTAATTATTTTCTACTTTCAGTCAGCTATACGATTGAGGTGTCGATGTCTATGTTTTCGGGGGTGTAAAATACGATGAGACACTCAAAAAATGATTTGGGGCATTGAAAGTTCATCGAATGATCAAAATTTTGACGAAATAGACCAAAATTCCAAAGAACTTGTGAAAACGTGTTACATAATGTAGGGTCCATATACATCATCAGAACGTATCAACACAGACCGTCGATTAGTAGGAATTTATTTGACTAGAATAGTAAGAAATCAGAATAGCAAATCATCAGAACCATATTTCAGCGACTGCAATATGTACAACCCGTAATTTGTCGAACCGTACTTTGACAGACTGCATTATGTCAGAATGCATAAATCACAATAGTATATCGAAAGACTGCCATATATTCAGAAGTGTACTTTGCCAAACCAGTAAATAAAATACTCTTCATGTCGTCAGAATCATAAAAATATATAATCGTAAAGTCATAGAACCGTAAAAGCACAGACTGTAATTCAGCGACCCGTACTCTGTAGACCACCATTTCATCAGAATGAACATTCCCGACCAGCAAACTGGCAGAATTGTGATGTACAGAATCTGAAAATGGCAGGATGCGAAAAGTTCATACCCGTAAAAAGACAGACTGTCGATTTTTGATACCCGTAAAATGAAAGATCCGTACAATGACAGACTCGTAAAAGCACAGACTGCCAATACTCTAGATCCGTAAAATGCAAGAACCGTACATCGACAGACTCATAATCCATCGGACTACCGGAATTTCCGATCCATAATTCATCAAAACCGTAAAATGACAGACCCGTAAAACAGCAGAATCGTAAAATGACAGACTCGTACAATGGCAGAATCGTGCAGCTACCAAACCCATAAATTTTCAGAATTTTTTGAATTAAGACCCGTGAAATAGCAGAACCGTAAAATGGCAGAACCGTACATTGACAGACCCGTAAAACATCAGAACCGTACATCGACAGACCGTCAATATACCAGAATGTGTGAGACGCGTGGAGACTCGGAACAAGCGGTAGCGCATTGTTGCCAAGTTGAATCGATAGAAATTCCTTGCTATACCTACTCAAATCTGATTCAAACGGTTTCATGAAGAATTCTAGAGGGCTGAGAAAGGTTCGTACATTGTAGTTTTTGTGTTTGATAATCTGTTTGATCCGAATCAGGAAGATATTGACATGATATTTTGATTGTATCAAGATAAAGAAGTATATATCATTCTTTTTGTAGAAAAATTATATAACAAAACATCAGACATGTGAATATAACGATGTTTTCTATGTATAATAATAGGTGAATCTATTCTCGGAGATTCTATAAGGCAGAAATGGAATCATTGTATGTCCATATCTGAACATATAAATATTGGAGAAAAACATCAAACTCTCAAACTTTTCTATAGTCCAATGGTCTGAGATTCGGATCAGAGTGTATACCTTTCAATTTGATTCTCCAATTAAATAGTAGATAATATAAATAAAGAACTTGTAGCATTTGTATATCGCTATTTCGTTTCGGGAAACCTACTCCCCAAGAGTTTTCGAATCTAGTGATTTCTTATTGTCAATTGTGCTTAAATCCCTCACATGACTTCAGTTAAAGATTATATATAGGGTGTCCCAAAATTGCTCTACTTGAAGTAGAGGTCAAAATAAGTTGATTGGACCCAATTCGTTTATATACCAAAATGTTTCGTTCGTCAATGGGGTACTTTGTATGTGATCAATAAGGTACTTTGTATGTGATCAATTTCATTTGCGTTTCGGATATCATAATGACTTCATTCATCTTCCATGAAATGTCAAATCTCAAGCAATGGCGGCTCGAAATACCGCCTGTTGGTTGATCGAGGAGGTGTTACATACATTTTACTTGATTATTTGGGATTTTCCCTCCTCGCTTCTACAAAATAATAATATGAGCATAATTTTAATATACAGTGTGGTCATTTAAGTGTGCAACATATGGGAATCTTCTTAATGAATTGCACAACCAAAATACAGATAGTGCCAAGAGTTGGTGCATGTTCGATCATCATTTCAGGTGCACTCAGAATAGTTGCAAGTCAAACAGCATACAGGGTAGGTAAAAAGATATGAAAAGTGCTCAGGAGTAAAGTACCCGTATTTCAAAAAATTCAGCAGAATGTTATTGAGAAAAGTTGGTCACAATTAAAATTCATACCTTAATACCAGAACATGGCTTTTTAAGACATTCTTCAGTTCTTCAATTCCTTTCGTTAATAAATTCCCATTTTTTTTTTTCAAATTCAAGCATATTTTTGCATTCAACTTGGATTTCAATTTTTTTAGGAAATCACAAACTTCATGTTTGTTGCAACGATATTCAGCTCAACTTTGAAATTTTGCGAACCATATTTTCAACAAGGTAAAACATCATTAATGATAATATGCATATTCAAAAACCTTCATTTAATGTGAACATTTTGTATTCGAAATGTTTATGAAAAAGCTGAACAAATTGATCGACAACCATGATATCTTTTGAAAAATCACGGACACCCAAGGAACAGAACAAATGAGGGTTGACAGTAAATATTGAGGCAGTTTGGTGACATACTCCTTATCTAATGATGTTTTACCTTGTTGAAAATATGGTTTGCGAAATCTCAAAATTAAGCTGTATATCGTTGCAACAAACATCAAGTTTGTGATTCCCTAAAAAAATAAAATCCGAGTTGATTGCACAAAAGTGCATTAATTTCAACAAAAGTATGATCAACTGATTTCGTTATGATCAAATTATGAAAGTGTTTAGGGTGAATATAAAAAAAAATACAAATTGGGAAGTTATTAATGGAACAAATCGAAACACTAAAATATGTCTTAGGAGGCCATGTTTTGGTATTCAGGAAAAACTTTCAATTGTAAAGAACTTTTTTCCATAACAGTTTGCTGAATTTTCTGAAATAAGGGTACTTTACTCCTGAGCATTTTTTATATGTTTGACTTGCAACGATTCTAAGTGCACCTTAAATGATTACCGAACATGCACCAACCTTTGACACTATCTGTATTTTGGTTGTGCAGTTCATCAAAAAAATTTCCATATGTTGCACACTGTACAGGGTGATTCACCATAAATGTCCCCCCCTTTAGCTCACTTATTATTGAACCGATTTGAAAATTTGAAAAATCATCTAAAATAATTTTTCAGAAGTTTTTTTTCCGTTGCATCAGAAAATACAGGGTGCTCGGACCAAACGATCTACAGAGTACTACTTGATTTTTTCAAATGGAACACCCTGTATTTCATTGTATTTTTATATTTTTCCAGAAGAGCTGATTTCATCAATATATCACACTTGGGGTCTAGCGGGAATGATTACAGAGATATAGGGAGTTCAAAATCGAGATTTTTCAACTTTAGGATTTCTTTGTGTTGAAACTATTCATTATTGGTCAAAACGGCTTTCATGTCCGTATATCTTTTGTGATTCACTATCTACAGACATTTATTAATTGGAACAGATACAGGGTGGTCAGAATTCTGAATCTTGAATCACACTGTATATATGTTCCAATTGAATGTCAGTAGATAGTAAATCAAAAGTTGAGATAGGAACATTGAAGCCGTTTTGACCAATAATGAATAGTTTCGACACAAAAAAATCCTAAAGTTGAAAAATCTCGATTTTGAACACCCCATATCACTGTAATCATTCCCGCTAGACCCCAAGTGTGATCCATTGATGAAATCAGCTCTTCAGGGAGAATATAAAAATACAATGAAATATGATGAATCCATTTGAAAAAATCAAGTAGTACTCTGTAGATCGTTTGGTCCGAGCACCCTGTATTTTCTGATGCAACGGGAAAAAAATTTCTGAAAAATCATATTAGATGCTTTTTCAAATTTTTGGATAGATTCAAAAATAAGTGAGCTAGAGGGGGGGACATTTATGGTGAATCACCCTGTACAAGTACAGAGGAATTGCCCCACGATTTTACTGAAATTCAAATGGCACTCTGTATGAATAATTTTACGTAAGTCGATAGAGCGAAAAAATACCTTTCAAATGACATTTGTTTTCAAAATGGCGGATCATGCAGGAACCTTTTTGTCTGCAATCATCATGGACACATTGTGACGTCATCCGTCGAATTTTTGGCAAGCATCCTTATGAAATGAAAAATTTACGAAGCACTTGGATTAGTTATTGATGGAACATATTTTTTTTCAACGCTTGAAGCGCACGAAAGAAAATCCCTATGATGATTTGTTTTTATTAAGTCATCATTTCAAACAATTTTCTTAGTCTTAAATTCCCCCAAGAATGTGAAATAGGAATGGTACTTTATTCAAGGAAAGTTCAGTATAAAGAGGTCATTATGTTGTTTTTATAGGAATATTGAGGAATGTTAAATGAAAAAGTTGTTTGAAACCACCCAAACTTTTATTTTGTGTAGTTGTTTTATATACAGTGTCATTCGTTTTTTCGGGTAGACTAATAGCTTTGTGTTTTTTTTTTTTCAATGGAACACCCTGAATTCAGCTTTCCATGAAGATTTTGAGAATTCAATAGTTGATAGGATGTTCCATTCGAGAAATTGTCTATTATAAATGTGGAAATTGAGAATGAAAATCAACCTGTTTCAGGATATCCCTTGGAAATATTGAGTTTGGCTCGAAATTCTTTTTTATTTAATTTGACATGTGATGTGGAACTTCTCAAAACTACGGAAATATTGAAACTTCTCACTTTTCGTATAACCTGTGGTGTAAAGTGAAATATAACATAACTGGTTCAACTGGCGATGAAATATTATTCACTACAGCACCAGTTACGTTATTGAATATGTGGTTGGACGAAAAGAATAATGTATTTCAAGCTGCTTTCTCAATATCAGTTGGAAAAACTGAACTTGAATCAGCCATTTTCCACTGATGGAAGTATCGAACGAGTCTTTTTCGTGAATTTGGTCACTAATTTGCGACCATATTATTTTATGACGGATACTTCGAAGTGACGGGCGGAGTCGACTTGCCTATACTCAATTTTTGTACATAATCGGTAGAATTCATGTAGAAATGATGGTCATTATATAATCTGTTCGAGCGAAAATTTCTAGCAAAATTAGAAAAAAATTACACGTAATACGTTCGTTCGTCTCGCATAATCCCGTCGTCAAACAAAATGACGCGTTTCCTAACTGGTTACGTATAAAGCACTGTACATTTCACACTTTGTCGACCATCTCCATATCAACGAAGTTCCTCAGTGATGAAAAATGCGATAATGACTAATTGAAATTTTATCTCATAGAGAATGTCACTCAGAAACTAGTGGCGCACTCATTTTTTTTATTTTTTTCGGGGTAAGTATATGATTTTGGAGATAAGTACGCATCAAACTTATGATTTTTTCAGTAGAACACCCTGTATTTCATCCGCTCATCAAATTCCTTGTTTTCTTGACTTTCGAATTATGTATAATGTTATGAATATAAAATTTTCAAAGATGCTCCAAAATCAATGAAGCATGGACTTTCATAGTGATATAGATTTTTTAAATATAAAAAAGTTCCACTTGAACTTTTGATTTTACCATGAAGAGAAAAAAACAATTCCAACACTGAATAACTAACACAAAACAAAACGTAGGTACCTAATAGCAACAAATAAATAGTAATAAGAAGTATACATAATGTTGAATAAGCAGCTGTTTCAATATTTACTAAAACAATTGAATTTCGAAATCATTTAGTAACTTATTCATTGAATTATTCGAATTGATGTCCCTTTTCTCTATCACACAATTGACACAATTCCTCAACAGGTACAAGTACACTGGTATGCAGAAATCATGTCGCAGTTGGACGGTGTAACCGCTTTTATTGTAGCGGTGATTTAGAGCGCTTACATCGTCCAACTGCGACATGTTTTCTGAATACGAGTGTACGTCTTAATACACTAGGAAGCACAACAATCTTGAAGAAATTCGTGCAAAATGGTGTAACAACAGAGGCAGTTTTTTAGGAATTACAAAGATATCCTTCAATGATTTTTAATGCGTCTTCAGGTTAGGTGTGTCAATTGTGTCAATTGTGGCAATTGTGTGGAAAACTAGGCAACAATCAAGTTACTGTATAATTTCGAAATTCAACTGTTTCGGTGAATATTCAATCAGGTGCCTCTTTTACATCATGAATTTATTCTTATTACTATTTATTTGTTGCTATTAGGTACACCTAGGTACGTTTTGTGTTCTGTTAGGTAATTAGTGTCAGTATATCGTTTCTGTCCTCATCAAAAAAATATCAGAAGTAATATTCCTCCAATTAGACTTTTTTATATAAAAAATCAATAGTCCACTATTGAAATACAATGTTCAAGTGATTTTTCAGCATCTTTGAATTTATCTATACAATATATATCATTTTGAAGGAGAAAAGAGGAATTTAATGAGCTAATAAATTGAAAAAATCATAAGTTTGAGTTGAATCTCCAAAACCATACTGCGAAAAAAGAATTGAGTACAACATTGGAATCTAAATGATATTCTTCATGACAAAAGATTTGAAAAACTCTGTAAATATAGAGGGTGTCCAAAATGTGAAATAAGTTATAGGCAAAATCTGAGTTTCACAAAAAAGTGGCACAGAACCGCAAAAACCGCAAGGTTCCATGTTCCACAACAACAGAGATACCTCAGATGTCTGAACCAAAATGGAATACACTGTACAGGGTGATTCAAACTCCCCGCCCTTGGCTCATAACAAGGAAAGGAAAACTGCAGATGGAAATCTCTCAGAGGGGATATATTTATCCTTATTTGAAAATATCTCAGCTCCTTTCAAAATGGCGGAAATGACGTCTGCAAAATTATTTTTTCCACAGAGCCACAATTTTTCCTCATATTCTGAAAAACATATATTTTTTTAAACATCTTCCATCGTGAAACTTTTTTCTTTCTTCATTAAGTTGATAGCTATGATGTGATATATGATTGGCATTTTCAAATAAACTTCAACTGACCCCGCCGTGATAAAAATCAAGTCGACCGGAAAACAAATAGTAAGTAATTTGATATATTTTGCATTCATCATTTAGAACCGATTAAAGCTGAAACCAGCTAACTCGATTTTTGATTACGGCAGGGTCAGTTGATATTTATTCGAAAATATTCTTTGCATAAAGTCACATTTTTTTTCTCATGTTCTGAAAGAAAATATTTCATTCAACAACTTTCAGAAAGGAAATTTTCTTCTATCATCACTTGGTTGATAGCTATCGGGACTTTGATGTTAGCAGTTTTGAATAAATCTTAACTGACCCCGTTGTAATGAAAATCATCAAGGCAAATCGTTTTGCAAGCAATATGGATTGGGATACATTTTGCATTCATATTTGAACCGATTGAAACGTAAACCTGGCGACTTGTTACGGCAGGGTCAGTTGAGATTTATATGAAAATACCAAAGATTATTGAAATGGAAATACTAAATCCAGAGTCCCACGGCTTCTAACTAAATGGAGATAGGAGAAACTTGTCATGATGAAAGTTGTTAGAAAAATATGTTCTTTCGGAATATGAGGAAAAAATAGTGGCTTCGTGAAAAAAAAATTTTCTGACGCTATCTCGGGAAAAGTTGAAATATATTTAAATACGAGAACATATACTTTACACGACACATCCATTCTAATCCTCTCTGCCGTATTTGCATTTGCAGTTTTCCTTTTCCTGTTATGAGCCAAGGGCGGAAAGTTTGAATCACCCTGTACATAATGGTTTCATGCTCACATAGGTCATCTTTTGATCAGAAAATCATTCCGGACATATAAGTATTATTCAGTGTTGCGCTTCAGCGCTACAGGGGCTAAGTTTTCCTCCCATAAATTTTTTATGCACTGTTATGCACATAAGAGCAGGGTACCTAATTTCAATCTTTCATTTGAGGAACTTGGTAGCACTTTCAATATTTGAGGGATCAAAAGTAAATACTGGCGTTTTTTCTCAAACGCTATAGCAATAATGCTTTCGAAGCAATATGATAACCATGCACGGCCTTTCATTATTTTCTTGCATATTTATTCAATTTTTCCACTCCTCAGGTGCATAATAGTTATTAATACACCAAGGTAGTGAAGAATATTATTATTACCCAGGGACAGCAATACATTACAATCATTACATTTTTGTGGAACTGAGATATGAACCTATTGCTACTATGAAAGCACTTCTTTTCAATTTGAAAAAAATCTAGTAGTAAATATACCTATAACAGATTCAAATGCCATCAGAACAGTGAGTTCGGGTTATTATATCAGAGGTGGGTGGCTATGTTTTTATTGACTAGTGGTTATAAAATGACGAAAACTACCTTGGCAGTAAAAGTACATAGTACAAGTACCATAAATAATGGTAGGTTTTATAGCTAGTGGTGGAAAAAATAGTATATATACCACGGGACTGATATTAGGATAATAAGGAATACGAACAAACTGAAAGAAGATCAGGAAGGAAAGAAATTTGTTTCATTCATTCATCCGTAGACCGATGTCATTCGATATTCTCTGGTTCTTTCAATACGTGTATGAATGAAGGTAGGTGTACCAGATTTGTACCTGTTCAGTTTCTAAAATCAATGAATATGTTTTCCATTAAAATTTTTTGACGCATGATTTTGGTGAAAATAATCACTTATTCGAAGGGTAGGAGAAAATCCCATTCTCATTTGACCTTGAATAAGGAAAAAAATCGCCTACGGCACTCTCCTTATTTATTAGCCGGCCTACTCCGGTCGAGCTACCAACTTTTCGCATCGGGATCAAAAGTACTACAATTTTGGTTTCATCCAATTTCTCGAAATCCTTGTTCAATTCTGTTGAAAAAACGAGTGACACCTTGTTTTGAAGAATGTTTGAAAAAGGAAGAATACCATAAAAATATTAGGTACATTTTCACATTGACGTTTCCGGAGCGAATTTGCTTCCGTATTCAACATAAAAATGGAACATGTTTTAGTACGGCAGACGGTGCGGTCTATCGTTCAATAACCCAATCATGTGGTATAACTTAATTGAACATCAAGGACATTTTTTGTCATCATCATCCACATATTATATAATGAGAAATTACGACATCGCCCCATGGTCGAGAGATTTTCTACAGGGGAAAATGTACGAAGATCGCGTTTTTCAATATGTCTGAAAAATAGCAGTCTAACAATAATGGGGATGAAGTTAAAAAAACATATGAGGGCTCATTATGTAGCCTGAAGTATAACCAATCGAATGGTGTATTGACAATCCATATTTTATCATCCGAATATCTAAAAATTTAACCACTTTCAAAAACTATCCTATATAATTTTTCAATATTTCATTAATCTTCAACAAGCAAGAACTCGATTATTTTCCAAATGAACTACATCATATTTTCCCATCAAAAACTGCGTAATTTTATGAGGAACATTTCATCTCGATCAATCGTATGGATGTTCCTAACAGTTTTTGTTCTGCAATTAAATTTTTAGGACAGCGCACCACGTCGAGGCGTTTCGTCGGAGCAAAAATGTAAAACAATAAAACATTCTAAGCGTAACGATCGATGAAACTTTCACTCGTCGCGCGCTTAGACCGTATTCTTCATTAAAGTATGCTCATTTTGTCGATATGGAAGATATGGTGAGCAATTTATATTTGACTAGATATCTTCGAATGTATAGTTGATTGTCACAAATGCAAATTAGGCGGTTTTTACAAGAAAAATCTTACAGAAAAGTAAACAATGTACATTTATTGATGGTCTTCGTCATCGGATTTTTCAATATTCTTACAATGAGCGTTACATTTACATTCAGTACAACAAAATACATCTTCTGTTTTGCAAATGCACTTCTGTGTTGAACATGTTTTTTCTGTATGCATTAAATTCATAAACCCAAATGGTCTACTGGTTAGCGCTGTCGACTTTCAGTCTGAAGGTCCATGGTTCGAATCGCTGTGAACTTGAACTTTTTTTTGCAACTTTTTTGTTTTTTTACTTCATTCTGGTTTTCCTTTTTCATAAAATATTTGAAGTCAAATAGGTTAGTGCGTTTAGGATAAACAGTCTCATTTTATTCAATTTTGTTGAAGAACTCAACTTTTGAAATATATTATTAATCAATGTGTTTCTACACACACATTCGGTTTTCCTTCCACAAAAATATTGCAATCAGGGATAGGTTAGTTCGTTAAGGATAAACAGTTTCTGAGTTTTGCCTAAGTACTTCGAAGAATAGATATTACGGTGGGCGTGGTTTGTGCTAGCGTACAGCAGTATATTTAGTAAAATCGCAGACAGGAAAGTAGTTGTTTTCTGTTGAATATACTGAGAAAGAATTGATGATTTCATCACATACCGAATGCGAATTCTCTATGTATTTTTTTATATCTAAATAAACAGGTGCGGAAAAGTATGACTTTCGGCATTTGTTAGGTACAAACTACATTTTCGTCTAAACTCGACAATGCGAAGATCAATTATTGTTTTATTGATTGTTCTTTCTCAGATTCACAGGGGCTGTTCAAAAAACTGCTCAGGAACTGGTGATGGGTTCAGTTTTGACGAGTGGATATGGTCAATATCATGGAAAATTAGTCTTCAAGTTCTGAATGGTTGGAGATGACATTTCGAGAATTACACAGATTAATATTAGCTTTGACTATTCACACTCAGTTTTCATTCGTAGGTTACCCGATTTCATCTTCGAATTTTGTCCGCCCTATATCCTATTTTTATCTGGTGGCGCCTATGGTCACCTGATATAGATCAGAATCAGAATCAGATAGACAAGAACGTTTATTTAATAGCTTCCATAGTGAGTTTTACAAGAACGTTCATTCAATGGCTTCCATATGTATGTATGTATGTATGTATGTATAAGCATTTTTTCATCAATCCCTATCTACAGCACCGCACTAATTATCGTTAATAAAGAATTCTCGAAACTAAATTCCGTAGCTGAACTTCGATTTCAATCTAGTTTCGTATCACCTTCTTCCTTTTTCTAGAAATATGGGTACAAAATACAAAATGAATGAATTTGGGTATGACATAGATTCATATAAAGAACATCCAATATCTTGTATCTATAATCAAACTTTGAAAACTCCAAAGTTTGTTGTAAAAAAAAATTGTAAAATTGTTTTATCCGTCATTCGGTTGCCCCCTTACGAGCAACCCTCAGAAGTCTTCGAAAGTCTTGTGCGAGCAAGGAATGACGGGGGCCTCACCTTTTAACGTGTGATCCCAAACCCTTGTAACATGCCAAACACCTATTTCTCGAACCCTTCTCTCAACTGACTTCAAGGAATTGTAGTTTTTAAGAAAATACTTCAAATAAACACTTTCTTCTCCATATAGCAAAAAAGTTGGGTGACGTTCATATATTTCATATTGAAATGTGGTCATTCATCACTTCATATCATATGAACGATCTTATTCTCGAGTGTACAAGAGCAATAGGAACATAAAGGCAGGTCGAACTGAAAGTATACGTAGAATCTCCACATGACGTGAGAGCAGGCAACACTGTGATCGGCGTTCGCTCTGCGCGTGGCTGGTAGGCCTCTCTGCAGTCTGTCATTTTACGGTTCTGCTGCATTACATTCTGATGAATTCCGATTCTGCCAATGTACGGTTTTGATTTTTTACGGTTCTGCTGACGTACAGTTCCTATATTTCACGATTCTGTCGATGTACGGTTCTGAATTTTTACGATTCTGTTATTTTACGGATCTAACATTTTACTATTCTGCTGAATTACGGTTCTGATAGTTTACGATTCTATCACAATACAGTATATGACATTACAGTCTGATGAAGTACATTCTGTCATTGTACGTTCTGATATAATATGATTCTGATGGAATACGGTCTGTCGTATTACGAGTCTGTCGATGTACGGTTTTAGCATTTTACGATTCTTTCAATTTACAGTTCTGATATTTTGAGATTCTGTGAATATGCTGTTCTGATTTTTTGCTATTCTGTCAATGTACGGTTCTGACATTTTACTATTCTGTCGATAAACGGTCTGTTGTATTTCGATTCTGACAAAGTACGGTCTGCTAATGTGCGGTCTGTCATTCTGCGATTCTGACGAATTACGGTCTGTGTTGTTATGATTCTGACGAAATATCATTCCGCTGTGATGTTGGTTTGTTAGTTTTCGATTCTGTATATTTGCGGATCTGCGATATTGCAATTATAGAAAAATACACATCTGCGCATTTGCAATCTGTTATTGTCTGGTATGCTCATGTACAGTATACAAAATACGGTTTGAGGGATTGCGGTTCTGTGCATCTACAGTAGAGATAATTACGATTCCTATGAAATATTGTTCTGTTAAGTTACTGGTTTGAAAATGTATATTCTGATGGATTACGGATCTGCGATTTTACATTCTGGTGATTTGTGTGCACCCCATAATGTATATGCTTGCATACGCTTTCGAGGGTGCTCAATAAGTTTATGAGCCAAAAAAGCATTTGAACATTGTCCAAGCCTTCATTTCTTATATTTTGAGAGAGCCCCTTGCAGCCACGAGTTCCAAATTCGGAAAATAAATTGGGAATAGGTGGCAAAGTCATCAGGATTGGGGCATATCGTCCATCAACAATTTTCCAGCCGTAATTATTCGGGTCTTATAAATCAGGATACTGATCATGGGCCTTAATCCACACTAGTATCTGAACATAACATTAACTGCCTACGATTTGTTCAATTTTCTTTTACCTGGAAGTAGCACCGGAGAATGTGTTGACGGAGGGCATCAGTGGTAGATGGCGAAAAGCATTCGCACTGTCCAAAAGATTGCAACATGGGCTGCGTCTGCCGTTGTAATGTCCGGTCCAACTCAAAATAAAAATGGTAGTAGTATCGAAACGGCTAATAGTTCTTATTCACCATGTGTCTCAGAAAAGGGACGCAACAAACCTGGTATAAAGCTTGCACCACAAACTGTTCAACCAAACGGAGATCATCGGGGGCTAGATCGGGAGTTTTTACAAGATGACTGAGGAGTTTACAGTTGTTTTCTTCTATGTACTTGCTTCCACCGTTCTGTTTTTGTGACTGACGCTAACTTTAATGTAGTATCACATCCAGTGATTGCGTGGAAAGCCATCAGGTTTTTTATTTGTTGTGGTGCAAGTTTCTTACATAGTTCGTGAATTGGAATATACTCCATGCGTAAAAACCGAAAGAGAGGCTGTTGTTGTTTCTGTTAAAGACACTAGTGTGATTTCATTATTCATCTATCACTTTGAAAGAATGAAATGCAGGGAATGCTGGGTGATGTGTGGTACTTCCCGAGATAGAAAGTATATTCCAATTCATGAACTATGTAGAAAGCTCACATCACAACAGATCAAAAACCTGATGGATTTCCACGCAATCACCGAATGTGATACTAAATCTTGATGGGGGTCTGCCACAAAAACAGGACGGTGGAAGCAGTACATTGAAGAAAACTACTGTAAACTCCTCAGTCAGCTTGGAAAGACTCCTGATATAGCCCCCAAGGATCTCCGTTTGGTTGAACAGTTTGTGGTGCCAGCTTTATACAAGGTTTGTTGCGTTCCTTTTCTGAGACACATGGTGAATTAGAACTGTTAGCCGTTTTTATACCAATATCATTTTTATTTCAAGTTGGACCGAACATTACAACGGCAGACGCAGCCCGTGTTGCAATTTTTGGGACAGTGCGAATGATTTTTGCCATCTACCACTGATGCCATCCATCAACACATTCTTCGGTGCCACTTCCAGATAAAATTAACAAGAAGAAAAAGAAAATAGAAAAAATCGAGGGATTTTAAGTTTAGTCTGTTTTCTTTTTAGGTACTTACTAGTGTGTGGTTTAACGCCCATGATCAGTATCTTGATTCACCAGACCCGGTTAATTGCGGCTGGAAAATTGGTGATGGACGGTAAGTCCCAATCTTGATGACTTTGCTACCTATTCCCAAGTCATGTCCCGAATTTGGAGCTTGTGGCTGCATGGGGCTCTGCGGCCACTGCGGCACGAAGCAGTGTGGCTGCAGGGAGCCGAATGGAGCAGAAAAGATGAGGAAGACTACTAATAGTGAACTTTTTTTTGTTCAAAATATAAGAAATGCAGGCTTGGACAATGTTCAAATGCTTTTTTGGCTCATACACGTATTGAGCACCCTCGAAAACGTATGCAAGCATGTACATTATACAACACGTTCTCACGAGTTCTTTGGAATTTTGGCCCATTTCGTCAAAATTTGATCATTCGATGAACTTTCAAAGCTCCAAATCATTTTTTGAGTGTCTCATCGTATTCTACGCCCCCGAAAACATAGACATCGGCACCTCAATCGTATAGCTGACCGAAAGTAGAAAATAATTTGATTTTAGGGGTATTCTGGACGCCATCTTGAATATCTCACTTCCGGTTAGAATTTCGACTTGATAAACGGTATTTTCGGATTCAGCGGGGTCAAAATAGGGGGTTAACAGCATTTATCCAATTGTTACATGAAATGCTTCTAGGATTGTAACGGAGGGCTTTTTTTGGAATTTAGCCCCGACTATTTGTTCAACTCGCAAATTTTGCATTGGCTCGGCTTTGCTAGATGCTCCGCCTAGCAAATGCAAAATTCCCTCGTCAAACAAAGCGTCACTTTTGATCCTAATAAAACAATCTACTATTATGAGGCTGTTTCTTTTCTACTTCCAAAAATAAAAGAGTTAAAGAGGGTGAAACTTAATAACACGTCACCCTGTGTATCTCAGGTCGAAGTTGCATGTGCTTGTTCTCACAAACCTTCCCATACAAAATCGACCGCCTCGTATGAAAAATCGACAGGAACGGGACACAACGCAGCAATTTCTCGGATATTTCGGAACATTTGGAATCTTTCGAAATAGATTGTGCTGGCTACGCGTGGGTGATTGCTGCATTATATCTGCAACAGAACGACTCGTAAAATAAATCTACGGCTTTGACAAATTTATCACCGAAGGAATAGAAAATAACATTCATCTCGAAATATACTAGCTGTTAGGTATAGCGATGATGCGTATATTCAGGAACTTTTCAATGCATTGATTAATGAACGTGCTATTGTTTTCATAGTTCCGTATTCCATCAGTAAACAAGGTGTTACAGTGGGAAAAAGAAATACGTCAACAGTACAGTGTGTCCAGTTTTTGATGCTTTTGTGCAATATACAGGGTGTTTCAAAAAAACCAAACCCCCTTGCTAAAGTAGGTAGAACACTGCAAAATAAGTTGGGTTTGCTCAGTGAAAAAATGTCGTAACGGCATTCGTTTTGATGATTTTGATTTGTTTTTATATCTGACTCTCATAGAGGGCGCTAGTTACAGGGTTCGTACCGAGTAGTTTAGAGCGTGACTTTTCTTAGGTTCTATTTTCCGATGCAAATATGATATGAACTTGAACATCATTAAATTTTACATCAAAAGGTACTCTTGGGGAAACTCGATACTATATTCCGTTTTCGGAATATTTCGATTTGAAAATAATGGAGTAATAGCTGATGCTGGTATAAAATGAATTTTATTGAGTTCAGTTACCTATTTATTCAGATTCAAAAACGATGAAAGAATTCTTGTGCTGAAGTTATTGATGAAACAAAGAATCATGAGTAGAAAATTAAGAGATATTTGACTTGCAACATGAAATATTGAATTAGTTAGAGTAAGTGTTCAAAATGTCCTACGTTTCGAAGAAAAAACGATTCTATATTCTTTTCTTAAGAATCTATTATTCTTCCTAACAGTTAAGGATCAGCTGTTAGGTCATTCTAGCGATGTTCAATTATGTCTTACAACTCTGAACGGGAATTTACCTTTGCAGCATAGACTTTCTGCTCAAGATACAACAAAACTGTCTAATCCATGTTCTTGTGATTCATTGTTAAATCAATAAGTTCAGCATCAGAAATGTATTGTTGTTTTCGGTTTTCAATAAATAGGTGATGATTTTTCATAATACTCACTCTAAAACATAGCTTTATACCAGCAACAATTATCACTTCATCGTTTCCAAATCGGAATATTCCGAAAACACAGTATCGAGTTTTACTGAGAGTACCTTTTTGGTGTGGAATTGGATGATGTTCAAGTTCACATTGAATTTGGATTGAAAAATCTTACTTCAAAAAAGTTATGTTCAAAACTACTCGGTACGAACCGTGTAACTAGCGCACTCTATGAGAGTCTGATATAAAAACGAATGCATGCGATGTGTCAGATTCCAAGAAACATCCATACAAAATTTCACTACAATGTTGCCAGTAGTTTCGACATAATCTTGATGAGTGTGTAAAAAAATCATTTTTTCAACACCTTGTATTTTGATAACGGATGCAGTCACGAAATTTTTTCACTGAGTCAACTCAACTTATTTCGCAGTGTTCTACATACCCTAGAAAGGTGGACAGGTTTTTTTCAAACACCCTGTATATTTAGAGATACAGTTTCACGGTTTTCACATTACTGCCTTATTTTTTGTGGAACGTAAAAATGCCGCAAACAGAATTTTCACATACCTTCATGTAATTTGAGATATAGAGCGCAGTTGAAATAACTTTGTACGTATAATACGTGTTGTATCCAAAATTCACCAATCTTGTGGCAAATTATAACGAATTTTGGTGGTTGCGCTGGAATTGAGCGATTGCTTTGTGTGGGTGCTGATATTCCGTAATGTAGCAATATCCCTAATTTGAACGGTCTGTTAGGTTAAGTTTCGGCTTTAAATGAGATTTCAGAGTTTGGATATACTATGGATATACAGAAACTAGCAAATGTTCTTATTTAGGAATAAGCGAATGCACCTTTCGACAAAATGGAGAATGTGCATTTTATATGAATTTTCGTATGCGCTTTTGAGAAAATTGGCGAACTCGCTTTTGTGAAAACTGGCGAATGCACTTCTGTGAAAATTGGCGAATGCGTTATTTCAGAATTCAATGATTGTTGGCAGGTACGTGGAAGTTTTGAAACTTCGTAGTTTCATGGAATTGGGGATCTAGAACTGGAATTCACAAAATGCACATTCCGAGACATGCGACCGGCGCCGCCATCTCGCCAAGATTTCGCCAAAAAAAATTTTTTTTTGCAAATATCTCCAAAACTGTGTGTTTTCCGGAAAAATATGGCAAAAATTGAAGAAGAAAAAATGTGCTACAAGAAATACTCCTAGTATATTTTTGCTGAAGTGAGCCGTTTAGGCTCGAGAGCTGATTGAATGACAATATATTCTGTTAATCTCTATACACTGCCCTCAACTATCTCCATATATGCGTATAAATGTATCTTTAAAAAATTTGAAAATGCCAACGTTAATTTAGTTCATTGTACCAGTATATTTACTGACGAAGCTGTTAGCAAAACATGTCGTGTGTTTGAGAATTTTGTGGAAGCTGTTAGCAAAACATGTCGTGTGTTTGAGAATTTTGTGGAAATCTTATCGTTTGTGAAGTTTTTACATTTGTCATGGATTTCCATCAAGTAACTACCGAGTCAATTCAAAAAATGTATCTTTGATAAAAAAATGGGCAATTCAATTGGTTTCTTGTTATATTTATATAGCTTACTGAATAGAGGAAATTTCCTAATAAAATATGTTCCAAGTATATTTTCGCTAAAGTAAACCGTTAAGGCACAAATGCTTTCGCCAAATCGAAAATCCTGCAAATTTCGGAAATAACATGTGTATTAGGGGTTCCCAAATCTAAGATTTCAGGACTAAATATTCATCACGAAATATCTATTATTCAGTTGATCGAATTATTCATGAATTAATCCATGTTGATGAATCATAATCAATCATTTGAAATGCTATACTTGTTTCCACATCACCCAAGAGGTGAGTGAAGTGTGGCATCACCCACCAGACAAATGGCTCTTCTCTGGATGGAATCTAAGAGCATCAGCGTATGTTTTGGTGCTGAACCCCATATGTGGGAACAGTATTCTAGAACAGGCCGTATCTGCGCTTTGTAGATCATGAGAAGCACTACTCTTTTTTTATCTTGTGTGTGCAAGGCGGCTCGTGGTAGAGCCTGCGGATGCAGGAGAGCAGGAATGGAATGTTTAATGCGGTGTATGCGAAGGGAAAACTTGTGAGAAAATATCAGCCAAGTGACACTGGACGAATTCGATGAAGAAGACCTCCATTCGCTGCTTGATGATTCTTTATCGACTGCAGAAGAAAAATCCGACGAGTTGAAGGAAATTGACATCGATTCTGAAGCTGAGGTAGCCATTTTCCTGTTGGAAATCAACAAGCCAGGTCCGTCTGGCCTTCGCCAAAAATGAAGTGGATTAGGCCTACAGGGAAAACCACGCCGAAAAAACGCGTCATGCACTTTACCTACCTTATTAGTGGTGTGGAAACGAGTAAAGCATTTTAAATCAAAATCAATTGATCATAAGTTGTTAACATGGATTAATTTATGAATTGATCGAGATCCATCGAATAAAATATAATGATATGTCACTGTTTCTTGATAAATATATATTATGTCCTATAATATTAGATTCATGGACCCCTAATACACAATCATATTATTTCCTAAATTCGCCTGTACAGAAAACAGGCGAAATTTTCAATTTGGCGAGGGCATATTATCGGATTACTTCAGCTAAAATTTACTAGGAAAATATTTTATAGGAAATTTCCTCTAGTCAGCAAGCTATAAATATAACGAGAAATCAATAGAATTTTATTCAAAAGGCAAATTTATAAGCATATATGGAGATAGTTTGGGACAGTTTATAAAAATTAACAGAATTTGTTGTCATTCAATCAGGTCTACAGCCTAAACGGCTCACTTTCAAAAATATCTTATTTGTTTTCCCCAACATATTTTTCCGGTAAACGCAGATTTGGATATGAATGGAAAAGATCTTTTTTGTGTGCCATCTTGACAAGATGGCGGCGCCGGCGACATATCTCGAAATGTGCATTTTGTGAATTTTAGTTCTGGACATCTAACCCTACAAACCTGTGAAGTTTCGAAACTTCCGGACTAATTTCCAGGTAAGTCTTATTTTTGATCCCCAAAGAACCAACTACCAAGGTAACATCGATCGATAAACAGCAAACTGTTGATTTTGGTGGATGCACTTTTCATGGATTGGTGAATGCTCTTTTCAGAAATTAGCGAATGCTCCTATATAATATTTAGCGAACGCGCCTTTCATAGAATGGTGAATGCGCTTTTGTGAAAATTGGCGAATGCGTAATCTCAGAATTTATTGATTGTAGGCATATGACGAATTCCCCAATAATTATTCTAACGTGTGGCAGCGTACTCCCGAACACCCAATATATTTTGTGACGAAGGAGGGTCCTTGAACAATCGATGCAAGTATTAGAGAGAGAGAGAGGTGATGTTCTAAGAACCAAAAAAGGGTATGGAACACGATTGAATCATCGAAATGCCAAGAAAAATAAATAAACAGTGTGTATGATTGTGATGATAAATAAACGAGAGCGTGTTCTGAAAAATGCTCGGACACATCGATTGATATAAGAAGCGCATCCAACAAAAACTTTCTCTACAGGGCGTGTCATGTAACAGTGGCCAACATCAACTTTCTTATTTCGAATGAACACCCTGTACTTCATTGCATTTTTGAATTCTTCATTGAATTCTAGATGTATGTCATGTACAATGACCCGACAATCACAATAACACGTCGATTGATATTTTTAGAGCATACTCATTAAAGAGAACACATACAATACCAATTTTAATAAACACACTGTTTTTCATTCAATTTTTGGATTCTTCGAAATATTCTACATATTTTGTACATAATGTCTTATACCTATCTTCAAATATTTCTAAGTACTAACCCTAATTATTTCACTGTCGCAAACCGTTTTTCCCTCAAAACATTTTGAAATAATTATTGGAATTAACGATATTTCAAAACAAGAAAAACGCGGAAAAACGCGTGAAGTAATCATCCAAGAACACCATATAAGATACGACTTACGTATCAATTCTCTATTTCTGATAGACATGTACCATCCAGCACCACAATTCCTACCCATCTCATGTGTCATTACAATTCGGCCGACTGGGAACATCTTCGTATGTTTTTTTTTGTGTGTCCATGGAAGAGGGTTTGTTTCTCCTCAGCAGATTCAACACGATGTGCTGAGACAATTTATGAAATCATCATGTTGGGGATGCAAACCTACATACCGAACACTGCAAGGAGATTATCTTTCGATGAGGCCTGGTTCAGTAGAAACTGCTCTAGAGTTTTCGCTTCCAAACAGGCACATTCCATCGATTGCAGCAAAATCCGGGCCCTGAGACTAGAGCAGAATAGGTCAATTCGATCATCAAAGGATGATCATAATGCCAGAATAAGATCAAAACTTGTTGAATGTCCTAACGGCAATGAACTCAATACAACTGGAAGGGATACGATCGTTCTCTCGAATAGCACAAAGTGTGTCAGGGGCAGCTGCAACAAAGATAGCATGATTTACGGATACCTGTCCTCTTCCAACTCGTGTTGTTTAATGGTGGATTGGTGTATAAATTTTCTTTGATCTAATAATTAAAGTAGTAAAGAATTTTTTCTGTCATCTACACAGGCAAGAAAGTGAAGACATGAGTTCATTGTCTTAGTTCATGTGAAATAAGAGGTGAAATATCTATTCATTTGGCGTGTTTTGTTGTAACAAAAGGACTGAATTTGTTGTTGTGAACACTGAACTGATTGTTGAGAAGGTTTGTGATTAGTATTGATAAACAATGGTGATTTATTGTGTCGCCTTTGGATGCAAGAATGAACAAAACAAAAGGAAATTAGCATTCCATGGGTAAGTTGAATATTGTTCTCAGATTTTTGAAAAATATAGTTCATGAAATGATCATCAGTTAGGTTTACAATGTCCAGTCTCAGAATATGTTCAAAAACTATACCTATATTATTTGTCAAAGTTAAATACTTCCATATTGATATTGAGTAATATTATTTATTGCAGTTTTCCATTCAAAAGACCAGACATTCTCGAATTATGGATAAAGGCAGTTCCTAGTGAGAATTGGACTCCAACTAAAAGCAGCAAGCTTTGTGGGGAGCATTTCCTGCCAACAAATTATTCAGGCATACCAGGTACTGCTAGGTTTTTGAAAGCAGATGTTGTACCCAGTATATTTTCATTTCCTCAGCATTTGTTACCAAAAATAAATGCTGATTCCCCCAGGAAAATAAAAGAAAACTCATAGGTACCTAGTTGATTAATAATGAAAATGTTTGCACCTATTTAAAATAAAAAAACTAGCTAGTGATTTGTTTTCAGGATGCATCTGTGGACGTTCATAACATGGGTCCAAAGGAAGAAGTTTCCCATGTTATTGACTTTGACTTGCCTAGCACTTCCAGCTCCCAAGTTTCGAAGTTGATCAATAAAGAAACTCAAACTGTTTCATTGTATTGAGGAGAAAAGTGAACACACTGATACAAAAAGTAAAAAGGAGAGACCTAAAAATTTCAAACATGAATAAAGAATAAGTAGTTCAATCAATTTCCAACAGTGGGTATAGTAATGACAATTAATGAGTGACCTAATGGAGGAATGGGAACCTATGGAAATTATGCTCAAAATGCACTCATCAATACCATTCAAGAATCTCTTTTCAAATTTTTCCTATCGTTTTTTTTCCTTCTGATAGTTCTGAGACATTGTGCTTCGCTCACCCTGTACAATATATTGTGAGATTCGAATGAAAATATAAAATTTCAATTTTGTATTCATTTGACTTCCTGATCCTGTAAGAGTAATATTGAAATTTCATTTTAAAGTCAATAAAAAAATCAGTAATAATTTTTTAATGATAATTGATTACAACATCATCCTTTTTCCTAAATGAATATTTTTATTTAATCACGTTTACTCTCAAATAGAAGCAAAAAACGAGAAAATATTTCAAATTATGCGAGCGCTTCCCATTAGCCAACACAAGATAGAGAGAGATAGGTATCCGTAAACACTGCGGGTTGCCTGAAAAATATTTTTCCTACGACTACTACTGTAAGTGATGAATATTGTACACAAAACAATGGCAGTAAGCTTCTCCTTACACACGTGTGCGTAAAGAGAGCGATCGCACGGTTTTCATAGGTATGTTGATAGGTGACTTTGTTTTTGTAGCTTAGGCGATGTGTCAATAACAAAATTAACTATTTCATTAATGTCAGTAGCTATGACGATGAGCAGATTATTTCTACACCACCAGAAATGTTGCAAAAAGATAGAATGGCTAAAAATGAGTTGCTACCTGATAAGTCTCGTGAATGATACGAAATAGCACATCAAACATTCCTGGACTGGAGAATTAGAAATAATACCGTGTCGTTTTCGGAACATATTATCCTTTTAGTATATTTTCAAGAATTATCAAATTCGATGAAATCATCATCACTCTGGTCGATATATTCCATGTTACGATCAACACTGAATATCAATCACAATATTAATATAGCAACATATCCCATTTCCTCAGATGGAAATCGGATGGATTCCGAACTTCCGAAGTAAAAAATCGAAAATACTTGATGCTGAACAGATCAATTATTTTCTGCAGATTGCTCCTGTTGATGAATATTTATTCATGAAGGTAATTTTTCAAATAATATACATACTCAACATTGAATTGATGAATTCCTTCTTCTTTAAATAACAGGAATAATTAGGAAAGATCAATCCTCGAAATGGTATTTATAAAATATCTGCTAATACCAATTACTGGTGATGGCTCAGTTGTTGAAAGCGCTGCCTAGCTGGTTCTGAAGCCAAGGGTCCGCGGTTCAAAGCGCAGTTGGCGAACTTTTTTTTATTGTTTTTAATAACGATTACAGAATCTCTCGTTCGCACTGTTTCAATAAATAACCATTAGGAATGTTAATTCCATATTTTTACATAATGTGTTTTCTGCTATTAATAAAGTTGTTTAAATATGAAAAACAGCTCCATTTCAGTTCGAATTGAGGAAAATGTCTCAGTATGCAATGTATCAATGAACAAACACAAGAATTTCGATTTGTAACTTTTCATGCAGTTGGTTTAGTGACGCGAGACGTGTATATATAAGTATTCGTTATTTGTGCCATAATATACAATATCTGCACTATCCGGAAGAAAATATAGTGTAGTCGTAGGAAAAGTATAGTACAATTCTCGAGTTGTAAAGCAATTACGCACTTGTGGAGTTACACACTCGCCGCTATGCGGCATCGTGTGTAACTCTCTCCACTTCGTGCGTAATATGCGCTTTACAACTCTTGTTATGTAATATACTATTTGCCTCACTCGTCGTTCACAGTGGGTCCCTTCCAGTTGTTTACATACAGTTCATTGCCTAACGCATCCCGTTCATTTTGGTCCTTCGCCATCGCTGTAGAAAAAAACTTCAGTCCCAGCTCGTTTCCTCCTCTAACCAAGGAAGATGAAACACTAGCCACAACTGCCCAGAAGGAAGCCAACATTTTTGCGCATTTATTTGCTGAAAATTCCACTCTGGATTCATCGGAAAAACAACCTCCAAACATAACGTCAATTGACAGTCATATGCCCGAGATCACCTTTCGCCAACGTACTATAAGGAAGATTTTATTGGGTCTCAACACCAACGAAGCTTATGGCTCTGACGGAATCCCACCAATTGTTCTCAAGAAATGTGCTCCCGAACTAACACCTGTTCTCTGCAAGTTGTTCAACTACTCTTACAAATTGGGGATATTCCCGTCCAACTGGAAAATTGCAAGAGCACAACCAGTTCCTAAAAAAGGCAAAAAGACCATACCTAGCAACTACAGACCGATCGCACTGCTATCTATTATTCCAAAGATCATGGAGAAAGCTATCAACATTCGAGCTCATGAAATACCTGGAACATTCAGGTATTAACAATGATAGGCAATATGGCTTCCGTCATCAGAGATCAACTGGTGACCAGTTCGCTTACGTCTCACATATATGGCAGCAATCTATTGAAAAATACGGTGAAACCTTAGCCGTGGCACTTGATTTCTTCAAAGCATTCGATCGAGTCTGGCACCACGGCTTCCTCGCCAAGCTTCCATCTTATGGTTTGCCTCCCCAGCTATGTTCTTTACTAGCTAGTTTTCTCTCAAACAGATCTCTCCATGAAGTGGTCGACGGAGTTCCATCTGACTCTGCACGGAAAAAAAGGATTTGTTGCGTCAACAAATTATTTATGCTTCAATTATTTTTGATGAACTAAGCAATTTTTTGATGAATCAACCAGATACATGATTATTCCATGGAAGCAGATTGTCCAAATCAAGAATGTAGTCTAATTGAATCAACAGTATAATATCAATTCCATCAACAAAATATATGGTTTTATCAAAAACAAATTATGTTGATCCAAAATAATGTCGATGTTGATTCAATTATGAACATTTTGTTGATTTGATCAATTGATGATCATTTTGATGAGAATATATCTTTGGAACAACATACAAGTTTTCTCATTCCGATGTAGCAATGAACTTGTTTCGAACGGATTATTTGCTTGAATAGAGCAACGAAATATGTAATATCAATGAAATATTTTGTTCATTCTACATCAACTTAAATTTTCGCCTCTAGATGGCGATCATTTCGTCTCGTCTATGCCTGCCTCGAATTCATTATATACGTGAGGCCTGATTCTTCGTGTTTGAAATATCAACTAGATGAATCGAACTTTGGATGATTAGCAATCCTAAATAGTTCTCCATCAGCTGAAGAGAAGTGAAGACTGATGATGCTAGGAGTCGACTTGTTCCCTAGTTTTGTTTATTCTATTGATGTGAAATTTCAGAAAATTCCCGAATTTTGAATTTGGTTCAACAAAACAATTTGTCGAATGAATATAAAGTTTCTCTTGAATCAACAAAATATTTCATTGAATTAACCAAATATTCTATTGAATCAAACAAATATTTCATTGAATCAACCAAATATTTCGTTGAATCAACTAAATATTTGATTGAAGCAATATCTTATTATTTTGAATCGAACAAAATGATTGTTTAAGCAAATTCAATATCTCTCCAAAGTCATTCATGGATGTGTTTCATTGAAGAAGATCCAGAGTTCATGCATGACATATTTACTTGATTCAAACTTCAAATTCGCTCTGATACAAGATTTCAAGATTATATTTTGTCGTGCATATTATGACACTTTTATTTGCTCCATTCAATTGAATTTTGCTTGATTCAACAATTCCTTTTTTTCCGTGTGCCATGTAAAAGTCAGTGTTTGTTGATTCTTGGTGACATTAAAACTGAGGAAAGTTCAACATTACCGCAATTTGATTCACCAAAGGTGATTTGAATCCATCCAATTTGTAACAAGTCTTATTCAAGACTTGCCACCAGATATATCGATAAAACATTCTCATTTGGAACCAGGATTCAGTTGTATCAAATAAATTTCCAGCACTACTATCATGAAATGAGTATTCACCGTTTTATTCCAATCGTTAACCGCCAAGGCAATTGCGCTAAGTGGCTCCACCCGATATTGAATGCATCTTATGTGGGCAAGCAATGAATAGGAAGTATTAACAAAAGTAATTAGATAGAAGTGCCAGACCGAGTGCCACACAGATTTCTTCAAGACGTCGACCGATACGTTACAAATTCTTAAAACTTGCTTGCAACATGGAAAAAGCGATGGAATAAGTATATCTCAAAATATCAAATTTTCAAACCAATCAAATAGCAGGAGCGTCGAGAATACTTTTTCTCAGGGAGGTAGTGGCTTTCTGTTTTAGGTAATGAAACAAAAAACATGTTGTACAGAGCCATAAAGAACATACTGTGTCTTTCATAAAGTTTGCATCATCACATACAGTGTGACCCACTTCTAATGGAAACACCCCTGTATCTTACGTAATCGCTGGGTAAGGATCCTGAAATTTGCTGTAGCGAGAGATTCACCAAAAATGCACTCTATAACCAAGTGGGGTCATCTTCAGTGATATACACTGCTCGCCAACAGCCAATTTCCAGAAAATGATATTAGGAATCAAAATAGGTTGGAAATCACTTCGAATTCGGAATAAGGACGCCCAATTCACTAAATATTCATAGTTTTCCTAGAAAATGTTCTGTACAGAACAATTTACTTTTGTCTCATGATGTTGAAATGTTCAATACAAGGTATAGCATGGAAATTATCTCCATAAAAATAATAAGGAAACAAAAATGTACAGGTTTTCTTTCATTTTTCGTATTTCAATATGTATTTGAGTTTCTAACCAACTTTAAAAATTCCTATTTATTGATGTTGAAAAATTAAGTAAAACTAAAATTATAAAAATAATTATTCTGCATAAAACTTATTGTGTAAAAAGTTTGGCCATGAATTATTGTTGCTTACATGATATTGTTCAATCTTCCACAGCATACTTTCATGAAAATGTTCCGTTACGAGGGGAACACAAAAAGTATTTTTTTTATAAAATGTCAATTATACCAGCAGATTGTAAATTGAAAGTATGATTGTGATATGTCATTGTGAAGGTAATTCTATACCGAATTGTAATTTTCAAAAAGAAATAATACTTCCTATTCGAAATATAAAAATTGGATGCGCTTCCGGTCAAACCGGAAGTGACATATTTGGATTGATACTTGCTAAATTTTACATTCATAACATCAAATCGAAGTACCGAATTTGAAACATCCATACAAAATAACAACGAAGATACAGGGGGGTAAATTGGTTCCGGGTCACCCGGTATATATTCGATGGTACTTATACATGCTTGAATGTTAAAGATAATATCGGAATCAATAAGTATCTGAAACTTATCGCATTTCTCAATAATGAATCTATTGGATATAAAGCGAGAAAAATCCAAAACATTCACCGCTGAAGATATATACCAACAAATTTCTACAAGAAGCTCCCGATGAAGCATATCTGTTGAAAACGATGAATTAATTATACTATATATTTAAACTCTTTGTTGTCATCAGAAAGACAGTGTATGTTTATTTTATTGCATCAATGAGTAATGTTCAATTTGATTGCAGAGTTTATCGTACTATGGCTCAGAGGTCTGAAGCTCAGGTTGCCACGCTGGTGGTCCAGTTTCAATTCTTGGTAGGCCCGACATTTTTTTCTGGCTTGTCAGTTATTTCAATTTTTCTCTTTTTGTTTCCTTCGGACATATGGGATAATATGGATGAGAACTTTATCAACTATTTCAATTGCTCATACTTCCAGGGCAGTTAATTCCAAAAGCTGCGTTAGTAGAAAAAATCTTGTGTGTATTTCGAGCACAAAGTGTTATTGCCGCTCTCCAAAGATTACCGCGCTCCGCTCCGCATCGCGCGGTAACTTTCTTTGTCGAGCGGCAATCTATCACTTTGCGCTCTAAATACACAAATAGCTATTAACATTACCTCAAAAAATCCAATGATGTTCTTCATAACGATTTCCTTTAGTGTGCTCCAAGAGCTTTAAAAAAATAATGACTGTGCGAAATGGCATGCTTTCTCTAGATGAAAATGGAGTTTTCTGTGATTCTAGAAGGCCGGGCATTCCGTCTAATACCCGAAGAAGCTACCGCAGCTCGATTTTCCGTCTCAACGATGTTTGACGTTAAGCTGGTCGATGATTAAATTGTCCGCCTCTGAGGAAAGTGTATTTTCCACAAGTTAGTCGACAAGTTTATCAGCGACGGAATAACTTTCTCCAGTTTTCGTTTTGAAGAATATAAGAATCGAGTAATAGTACATTCCAGTTTAGAATGAAGCGTGTAGCGAAAGAGGGCTGATTTGTCTTCGGTTTTCATTGCCTAGACCAGTGGTTCTTAACCTTTTAGTGCTGAGGGACCATTTGACAATATTCAAAATTGCCATGGACCACTGACTGTTTGAAGGTGAACACATGGAATGAAAATTAATAGATCATTGTTCTATCTATGAATAAAACATGCATCTGTTCACAATCAACATTATTTGAATCTTTAGGCGAAAATTCAACATAACAGAGACAGAATATATCATTTTTATATTTTGTTATACTCTTCAATACTTGGTTCAGTCCTATCAAAACGCATGTCGGCAGTAGCATCCAACCGATTTCGGTGCTTGTTTTAATGATTAGAAGTGCCTAATAAAACACCTGCTCGCATGGATATGTCGATGAAAACTAAGATAGGTATCGAATTGCAATTTCCCAAATATATGCAAAACAAATTTCTCTTGGGCTGTAGAAATCATCAAAATCAATTCCTGCTTCGAATGCATTTTTCAAGTTACTATCGGTTTGCATTTCAATCACTTCTTCTTCAATTCTATCAGGCGCTCAAGAACATTGACAATTTCCGATTACCTTTGTTATCGCAGTCAGGAAAATAGCGATCGAATTCACTCTTCAAATTTGCCTCTCTTGATCTCAGCACACTCTCCTTCAATAAATTAATTCAGCTTATCACACGTAGAAAAAAAATTTTGTTCGACTGTCATGATCCATAGTTCGATTTCAGCGATAAATGCAGCAATTTTTTCTTCACATGCAAATATACTGCACATGTCATGCAACTTCAAAATTCCTGACCCTCGCAGTTGCAGATTCAATTTATAGAGTTGTTCGATCTACCAATTAAGAGAGTCGTATTTCAAATTGATAATCCGTCCGCTTGTCACTAATTCAATATTTTTCCGATGGCTTCGCGGACCCCTTGGGTGCTTCCTGGGACCACCAGTGGTCCGCGGACCACCGGTTAAGAACCACTGGCCTAGACGCTAGGCGAGTCTGCACTACCGTTCAGTGTTGTTATACAGGGTGAGTCATGAGGAACTGTACATACTCCTACCACGAATATAGAGGTCCTTGAGGGGTGTACGGGTGTACCCAATAACCATCATGAAGTGTCTTCTCTTCTTTACCAATATATAGGGTGAATTATGAGATTTGACAAAAAGATCTTTAACTTTTCAACAGCTCCTTCGAGTTTTTCATGGAATGATCCTCTACTAAACCCTAATCAACTAACCTATTCAGAATCGGGAAAATCCAGGACAGTTTTCAGAAAAATTCGATAGTTAACTCTTTATCAAAAAGTTCATCCTGTAGGTATATGGTCATTTCATTTTTTGTGGAGGGTAATAATCACCCTGTAGATATATTTCAAATCAGTGGATGGGGTATCTGTTTAGATGTTGATGGTCATCGATTCAAATAATTCAAGATAGTCGAACACAAAAAAAAAGATAACTCACAATCATTCTTCAAAAGCTATACTGACAAAGGTGGATAATAATTCTAGTACGGAGAATAAGTGACAAAATTAACTGAATAAAACAAATCGAATAGAAAAAACTGTGAATTGGAAACATGAAATTATTTATAGCGATGGCCATCAACATTTTAAACTATACCTCATCCACTGATTCGAAAAAGATCTAAAGGGTGATTATTACAAAAAAATTGAATTACTAAATAGCTCCTGGCCCGAAACAGAAATCCAAGTTTTTGGGATGCACTATTAGCAATTGATCTCACGTGATTTTCCCAAGAAAAGTTATTGCTGATAGTTATCCCAAGCATCGAAATAGATGTCTTCAAAGGTATGGTTAGATGGTTTAGAAAAACTGATTTCGTTGAAATAAACCTCAATATTTGATGCGCCCTGTCTATAGACGCTAGGGATAATTATGAAGGATTCAACGATATGATTGGGTTAGTTCGAATGATTACGAAGATATTCACGTTCGAAGTTTCCATTAGCTCAATAGGTTTGACGACGCAATACGAAACGTATGTCTCTGTCACACTCATTGAGCCTAATATGAAAACTTATGCAAACTTCGTATAATCATTTGAAACAACCCGATCAAACCTGGCATCGATGTATTCGTTATAATAATCCCTAACCGATTATGGAATGGAAAACAACGTGTTCCAAAATCAAAAGTTCATATTATTTCCACAAAAACCATAAGATGACAAGAAAATCCTAGAATATGAGAAAGTGCCTTCTAGTGAGCATATTCGATGTTCCAAATTTCATAAATATAGCTAGAAGAACAAAGAAGAAGTGAGTCTGTGGTGTCACCTGGTATAGCTTGTAAGATGCTGCAGTGCCAATAATCCGAATATCCTGATTATCCTGATAATGATCGAGATTTTATTCATAAATCCAAATTTTTGTGTGGCCCTGGCTATAGCGTAATGCCTATAGGTAACAGAAACAAGAAGTAAACCTAACATTTCATTTTCTGATAACAATATAGTCTGTAGTTGGAATTATAAGAAAAAATAACCACCACGAATGTAATTCGACGTGATTATTTTTATTTAATATTTCGCGAAATGCTTAGCGTTAATTTATATTTCACAGCCACACACTTGGGTTTTGAAGACCAACAACGACGTTTATGGGTCCCTCTTCAAACGGAGATCCAAACGTGAAAAAATCATCGCTGTAATTTGCTACTAACAAATTATCAGTATGATACCAAAATTATTGGCTAGAATAAAGCATTGATATTGGTTGAAACAACGAAGTCACATTTTGACATTTGAAACGAATAATCAAAGATAATCCCCAGATTATCTGATTCTTCAGTTATGTGTTCTCTGTTATCCGCTTTCTGCAGTAAGTATTCAGCCTGGAGAATTATTTTCTCATTTCGATAAAAATTCTAATGAGAACTATTGCATACGTAAGTCGAATCTTTTTCAAAAAAATGTAGGTTTACGACAGTAAACTAGTTAGGGTTAATAGTTCGAAATATCCTAGAATAATAAACATATATTCATTTACTCGGGAAACAATTTTTGGTGGAATTAGTTTAACGCTTTCAGCAACCCAACTCCTTAATTATTAGTGCCAATATTCAGTTCCTAAAGCGAGCTACTCTCGAAACAGTTGTGGTTTCAACCCCACAAGTGTCTGGCTTCACTTGTACTTTGCTTATTAACGAACATCGATTTTATGAAATATTATATTCCGGTATATCTTGTATCGTTCCCCAGCCACAGTAGGTTACCGAAAATATGATAGAAATAATTAGATTGAGCTTCATTTGTGCGAACATCTTTGATCGAAAATCAACTGATCGAGAAATCAATTGATCGAAATATCATATGCGTATAATATTCCAACTACTTACAGATTCGTCTCAAACCCTTTGTATAGATTCATTGATGTGATGGATTTCATTGTGAGAAGCTGTGAGGAGTATTACCAAAAATATAACTATAGTTATCAACATAGAGAATGCGAATTCTCAATGTATTGTTTTATATAAATATATATCCATTTTTGTATGTTCATAATTTATCTGAGAATATTCATTTTCAACATAATATGTTAGAATTTCAATCACATTCGGTTACAGAGACAAGATATCGTTCAGACAAGTTAGCGGTTTCGAAAAATGTCGTTAATAAATAGTTAATCTAGAAAAGAAAAATTGATATGAGATGGATATTTTTGAGTGAGAGAATACCAGCATTATGATACGACATAATATTGCAAACAGCATCGAAAAAAAAAACTTGCATCAGTATTCGTTAATTGAATACAAATCGATCCATCCTAGATTTCTGGAAGATGAGATTCAATGTTCTGCAAGGCATTAGCCAGAAAAGTATAGTTTTTTTTTGTTGAAGATCAATCATTGATTACTTGATGTTTTTTATCATCTACTATATCTTCAATTGTCATATTGTTAATAATTTAGTTGTTCTGGCAATAAAAATAAACTTGTCAGTATATTTGGAACTCTTTCCTTTTTATGTGATTTCACTGCATTTACAACTGGTTATGGGCCCAGCATTACATAATTGAATATCGAAAGAAGTATCAAGTATATATTTCAATAGTAGTCTGGAGCCACCTGATGGTTTCGTTGTACAGGGTGAAGAGAATAAAGTATGCAAACTAATTAAGGCCCTGAATGGCTTGAAACAAGCATCAAGAGCATGGAATAAGAAACTTGACAAGTTGTTCATAAAAACAGGATACACAAGATCAATTTCAGAGCCGTGTATGTATTATAGAATACAAGGTGAGATGATGGTTATCGTCGCAGTATTCGTAGACGATTGCATCATTTTCTGGAATGATGAACAAGAAATGAAACGTTTGAAGGCGAGTATGATGGAAAACAGATGCAAAGATTTGGGAGAAGCAAAGTATTGTTTGGGAGTTAAAATCGATCATGATAGAGGAAAACAAGAAATAAGGATTGATCAAAAACAATATATTAAAGAAATTCTCAAGAAGTTCGGCATGGTTGTTTGTAAACCTATTGAAACTCCATTGGATAAAAGCTTCAAGATGAGATAACCAACACACGTTGATGTTGAGAAGACAGAAGGTATACCATACCAGTGTTTGGTAGGTTCCCTTATGTTTCTTGCTGTTACTACTAAACCTGATATTGCTCGTGTAACGAGCGTTTTGAGTCAATTCAACACGTGTTATACTGAAGAGCACTGGAGGGCAGCAAAAAGAGTTTTGCGATACTTGAAGGGTACGATCGAAAAATCCTTGGTATAAACAAAAAACGGGAGAGAGATAGAAGGATATATGTTGATGCGGACTGGGCTGATGACGAAGATGACAAGAAATCATATACTGGGTATGTTTTCAAATATGGCGGAGGTTCCATTTCTTGGGAATCAAGGAAACAAAGAACTGTTGCAGTTTCAAGTACTGAAGCCGAGTATATGGGTTTGACGGAAGCAGCCAAGGAAGCGACATATTGGAGAAATTTGTTCGACGAAATAACTGGTCAGAAATTGACTATCACAATATTCAATGACAACCAAGTTGGCACTCAATCCAGTATATCAAGAACAAAACATATCGACATCAAACACCATTTCATTAGAGAAGCAGTTTACGAGAAAATTGTCTGCTTGAGATACTTGTGTACGGAAGATATGCCAGCAGATATTTTAACCAAAGGGCTTGATGCTTCCAAACACTTGTTTTGTGTTATTGGTTAGGGAATCAAAGTCTCAAGATTGAGGAAGAGTGTTGAAGATCAATCATTGATCACTTGATGTTTTTTATCACCTATACTATATCTTCAATTGTCATATTGTAAATAATTTAGTTGTTCTGTCAATAAAAATAAACTTGTCAGTATATTTGGAAATATTTCCTTTCTATGTGATTTCACTGCATTTACAACTTCTTTTTCCTCGTCATCTATCATTGTGTGTCTTTTTGGGAACATGTGTGGAAATGACTTTTGAGGCTTTTTTTGTATTTATTATTGGTTATTATCAGCAAAACTTTGTTACCTTACATAAGCTCCAGGTTGGCTAGTATATAGCAGCAAACGTACCTGGAACAAATTGAAGAACATTATAAATGATATTCATGGCAATAATAGTCACATTCTTTTTCAAGTTATACTACTCAGCATGGTCTTCGTTACCAAGCAAAATTTGGGAAGACATATCCAAATTACCACCGGCTTGACAGAGGGTTTTTTTTTGTGGTCATGTAGATCGTTTCCATATCTTTGTCAATTATTTCAACAGGTATTTCACGTGATTGAAACAAAAGAAAAAACAATGTTTTAACGACTGAAATCAACCAAATTACAACAGGCATACAATAGAAGGTGAAAACTTCCCAACCTCAATATCTTCCTTCCAGTAAATTATATGATGAATCCACTGGATTCTGCATACAATTTGACAAGAAATAAGATTTCAATTTGACATTTTCGCTGAGAAACTTCGTAGATATAGAAGGGGTCCAAAAAGTATAAAATTTCAAAATCGCCCTGTAGCTCAAAAACGAAAACAGTTATGAGGCCATCTTGAGCATCGAAAACTGGACCCAGTGTACCTACACGGTATATTATAAAGGACCCCGCACGAAAACACGGTAAATTGGCTCTCGGTCGAATTGGCTGAAATTTAACTATGTTATTGTGGGATGGCTCATTAATGAAATATGTGTGTTTGAAATAGTTATTTATGTAATAAGGATCATAAAGACGATCATTATGGTACAAGTCGTGAATGTTATCGGGCGAGGCGTAGCCGAGTCCGATAACACGGCGTGTGCCATAATGATTGTTTATGATTCGTATTACATACAAAATTTTATCTGATGGCATTTATATCAATACATTTTCGAAAAATTAAAAACTGCATTTTCGACATGTCACAATGACAACTATTTTTGAAGGAGTAAGTATTGTGTAGTTTCAAATATTAGTAGGTGAGTGAGCTGTGCTTTGCCATTATATTAATATTACAAATTGTAGTAATTGTTCTTTTACCATTTATAATAAATAGTTTTGTACATAGTTATGCATTTTGAATAAACTTTTTTGATCAAACCATTACATGTTTTCCTTATAGAATTTCATTATGGTACTTAGTCCCATAATGAGCTTCCTTATGTCATCAAAATTGAGTGACATGACGTTGTCATTATGACATGCCATCAGATAAAGTTTTGTATGTTTAGTTTCTGAGATACAAGCCTACAAAGTTCGTAAAAACGTCGTATCGGGGTAGGATTGACGAAGAAAAAAACTGTTTTTTTAGTATAAATAAGACAAAATAAGCTAGAATATGTATTGAACGGAACTCAAATACATGTCTAGTTATGATCACATGAATTATAGTAAATCAGGGTGTATACGAGGCACGGTCAAAAAATTAAAAAAATTCGAGTACTATTCCAAAACCCACAAGTTATATTTTGGTGAGACATTATAGTTTAAGTCTATTGTAGGCTTCGGAAACGTATTTTGATTCTTGATAACTATCTCTGTTCGAAATATGAATTTTTTGAATTTTGTGTTATACCCTTTTTGAAAACAATTGAAAGCCTGTTTTTGATCACAAAGAAAGAGATTGACTGATACTTTTGATTGAATGAAAGCTGAGGAAACTCACTAGCGGATTCAGTTGTTCAATATTGCCTTTCATTTAGATACAGGGTGTGTTAGATTTTGTTGAAGATTATTTAACATGTTTTAATTGAATATCTCGAAAACAGTTCCGTTAATTTGGATCTCATTTTACACACACTATTTTGAATATGTTGACTATCATATGCAAAAAGTATTTCAATTTTTTATATTTCGTTTCTGAGATATCAATTTTTGATAGTAATATCCGAGGTAATAACCCTTTGATACTTGTAATACTGTAAACTCAAAAATGCATATCTCAGAAACGAAACATGAAAAAATTGATAAACTTGTTGCATATGATAGTCAACATATTCAAAATAGTGTGTGTAAAATGAGATCCAAATTAACGGAACTGTTTTCGAGATATTCAATTGAAACATGTTAAATAATCTTCAACAAAATCTAACACACCCTGTATCTAAATGAAAGGCAATATTGAACAAATGAATTCGCTAGTAAGTTTCCTCAGCTTTCATTCAATCAACAGTATCAATCAATTCATTTCTTTGTGATCAAAAACAAGCTTTCAATTGTTTTCAAAAAGGGGTATAACATAAAATTCATATTTCGAACAGAGATAGTTATCAAGAATCAAAATACGTTTTCGAAGCCTACAATAGACTGAAACTATAATATCCCACCCAAATATAACTTGTTGGTTTTGGAATAGTGCTCGAATTTTTTTTTCCGAAAATTGAATTTTTTTACCGTGCCTCGTATACACCCTGATTTTTTATAATTCATGTGATTATAACTAGACATGTTTATGAGTTCCGATAAATACATTTTCTAGCTTATTTTGTTTCATTTATACTGAAAAAACAGTTTTTTCTTTGTCAATCCTATCCCGATACGACGTTTTTACGAACTTTGTCGGCTTATATCTCAGGAACTAAACATACAAACCTTTTTAAACTCACATATATTTTTAATGAGCCTTCCCACAACAACATAGTCAAATTTCAGCCAATTCGACCGAGAGCCAATTTCCCGTGTTTTCGTGCGGGGTCCTTTGTAATGATAATGATGAGGTTTATGTCATCAATGATATAACATTGCTGATAAAGATTTTTTGATTCAATCGGGGTTGTTCTGGAATCCACTCGATTGGAATTACACCCAAAGATTTCTCACTGTGTAAGCAATAAATGGAAATACTGCTCCGTCAATTAATTTTTTGATTCAATCGGAGTTGTTCTGAAATCCACTCGATTGGAATTACACCCAAAGATTTCTGACTGTGTAAGCAATAAATGGAAATACTGCTCCGCCAATTCGAAATAAGAAAAAAAAATATATATCGAGATTCTAATGAAACTTTCACACCTAACATTTTCGACCAATCAAAAGCCTGGATTTTGTACCGGTACCATAGCAACTAAACGAATTCTTGGACATTTTTTCCTCCTCCTTGGAGAAAGGAGCATGAAATTACACTGGAAATTGTCTAACGTTTATAGGTAAAATGACATTCATATGTAACTTCGGATTACGTCAAATTCATTCTTTATAATATTGAAGTTCCTGCTGAGAAAATATATTTCTAGCAACTTGAGCTTATTGAATTCGTGGAAAACTGAGAGATTGAGCTACTATCCACTTATTTTTCACTTGATACATGCATTGCGTGAGCAAATTTTATTGAATGGTACTTCGAATTTTTGTGAGAAAGTGTATTTTTACCGAGATTTTTACCAACTTTAGTTAAATGTGGAAAACTGGGACATTGAGCTACAATCGACTTATTTTTTATTATTTAGTGTATCTAGAGTAAGTGAATTGTGTATTATTCAACCCAAAAATGTTAGATATATTTCCACTGACTTTAGTGGAATGAAGTAAGTCAAGAATAATAGTTTGAACTACCACCAGCTGCCTTATTAATACAGGGTGATTCATTGGGATATGCGCATACAGTAAGGGTAGATAGAGGATACCGAGGTGCTTCTCAATAATTTATGTTTAATGGGTCTATCATCCTCTATAACCAAGATACAGGGTGATCTATTGATTTCCTCCATTTTTTCAATTGATCATAACTTATGAACCACTCAATAGATTTTTTTGATATTTGGTTTGTTTGTTCTTCGTACACAGTGGTGACGATTGACATAATGAAAAAAGGCTCATTCCAAGGCTGGCCTTGAAAACATTGATAAGTAGGTTTCGACTCGAAACAACACCTTTTATGGTGTTTCTGCATACAACTTCGTGACCTATCAATTTGAGTCATATCTAGATGTTTCAATAATGAGGTGACACACAATTTAAAAAAATATATATTTGTGCTCTCAAATGAGACTTTTTCTATTAAAATCCATGAAATCATGAACTATTTCCCATTCTCCTAATTCTTGGATCCCAACCTGATTGAAAACGAGCAGAGAACATGTCCTCATTTGGGACAAATTATTATTATGAATAACTTACTTGTATGTGTAAGAGAATTATCATAACATATGTTAATTGTGCTACATTTGAAACAACAATTATGAAAATGTTGAACAATGCCCATTCCGAGAGAAGCATAACTCAATTTCAAACAAATTGTACTGAGTTGAATTCATAGAAATACAACATCATCATCAAATTTGTGTGTCATTGATGGGTAAGCAATGACTGTTACCAAAGAATAATGTTACAACACAAAACACAAGTACAAATTACTAAAACTCATCACCTAACGTCAAAGTTGTACTCTAACATCAGCCAATTTGGCAATTACAACGATTTGGGATATCAAAACAAAGTGTACGAACAGACTGGTTCATTTTATTATTATTATCAAGAAATGATCATGCTCTAGCTAGTCTAGCTGAAACAATAATTAGAAGCGGATAAATGAAATTCTAGTTTCTTTATTTTCTTATAAGTTTGACCCTCAAAATGTAAATTTGTGGCAACGTTATTTTTATTTAAAAGAAAGTTATGATTTTTTTGAATGTGCATTGTTATTCAGTTTTAAATGTTTGTTTCGAATGTAGTGCGATTAACAAATGTTATGATAATGTTCTCACAAATACAGGGTATTTGAAGTTAGTCATTGATAATAACGCAGTTTGTCCAAAATACGGATTTTTCATCTAGTTTTTCAATTAGGTTGACATCAAAAGATTAGGAGAATAAGAAATAGTTGATGATTTTATGGATTTAAAATGGAAGTGTCATTTGAGGACGACAATTTCTTTTTAAATTTTGTGCCAACTCATTTTTGAAACGTCTAGATTTGACTCAATAAGTTAATAGGTAATGAAATTGTATGCGGAAACACCAAATACATTAAGTCCTACTAGAGATTATACACACAATCTCTGGTCCTACTTATTTCTTCGTGCTCTCCCAAATTTGTAAATGGAATTTTCAAAATGTTGATACACAGGGTGTTGTTTCGGCCCTGGAATGAGACGCTTTTTAATATGTCAATCGTCACCACTGTGGACAAAGAACATACCAACCAAATATAAAAAAAATTATGAGTGATTGATTGAAAAAATACGAAGAATTAATAAATCCCTGTATCTTGGTTATGAAGGACAATAGACCCATAAAATATAGATTATTCAGAAGCACTTGGGTGTCCTTCATATTATATACCCTTACTGTATGCGTATTTCTCAATGGATAACCCTGTATTTTGCGTAACTCGAGTGGGTATATTTTGTATTTTATTGAGCGTAGTCTTATCCTACGAGTCTTGAAAAAATTTCCGGTAACAATTGAAGCTCTCGTGCTATTATGAGTGAAAATTTCACACCAAACATTGTCGATCAATTTAAAGCCTGCATTCCGTATCGTTACCATAGCAACTAAACAAATTTCTTGGAAATGTTTTCCTCCTCCTTGGAGGACAGAGCATGAAATTACACTGGACATTTTTGACATTTATAGGTTATATAACCTTTACATTCAACTTCAGATTATGTCGAGTCAATAAATGAAAATCATTTATCAACAGTTTACCATATAATATTATGTAGGTATACTTGCAAATTCGAAATTTACAGAAACACATGATGTTACTATACGTTAGTTCTTACATTTCATCACAAACAACCAACATTTTCAACTAAATCATATGAGTGTTGTAAAAATTCATTTAAATTGATCGAAAATGTTCAAACTTTCTTACCGAATACAACTTTAGCTTCAATTAACATCCGGGAATTTTTTCTCGAACACGAATATTCAGAAAATCTTCAAAATATTCGTGTTCTCCCAAAAATTTTTGGAAATAATTGAAGCTCTCGTGATATTATAAGTGAAGAATAAATAGATTATAGTGCTTATATACGCCGTAGTGATTAATCAATAGGTATAGAAAATGCGTAGGTAACGAGTGGCCCGAATCGATACAAAAGACGATTCTCACGACATTATCCTCACGTTTCTGGTTCCAATTTGGCTCGTGAATTCTTCTCGAAAATAGCTTGACATTGGAGTTGGCCAGTTTATTTTCAGGTCGGATCATGATAATTGAAGCGTTCCAATCGCCATTTCGTAATAACCTCACATAATATTCGGAATAATTTCATAAAACGACAGACATTATTACACGCAGGAAAGAAATTGTTGGAAATATGTAATGAAGTGTTTTTGAACCAGCATCATAACTAGACTGGATTTGATTAATATCTATGTACCTGAGACTGATTCTAGTTGAATTTCACTTGTTCGCAAGCTCGAAACCTGAAATCCTGAGAGAACTGAGTAACTCATCGATTCCTGACTTTCCAAAGCTTTTCCTGATGGTAAACTCTGATAAACATAATAACAACCCTGAAGATTTCAATAATCACCCCCTGAAGTTTGTCGCACTTATTAACTAACAACCTGTATATCTTCTCTGCCTATCCCTATATAGGTACGCACAATTTTTCGTGCGCTCCAAGAAATAAAAAAAAGTGGCGAACAGCAAAAATTAATTCAATTCAACGGGATACCAAGATTATTCTTTTGGCCAAAAGGATCGTTTTTCTATGTGTATCCTCTCTTTGTGTATTTCTTTGATGATACATATTTGAATTTATTCACGGAATTCCATCGAATATAGTAGATATACATGGTGACACATGAGGAGACTCACATAGCAAAATGGTGAATAGGGGAGTTGATGAATATATTCGAAGCATTTTTAGGATATCCGCATAACGAAGATGGGGTATTAAGTTAAATTGCCATGTAAGTTTGATTAATGTAATTTGCTGAAATTTGGCAGCAACGTTTCTGTATTGAAACATGACATATGCAGCAATGAAGAGATGTATCTCAATAAAATTGTTGGTTTTGTATTGATATATTTCACTCATTTTGGTTTGCCAAATTCTATAAAAAAACATAATGAATATTAATCATTTCATCAGCAATGTAGTTTGGCGCATGCTGACATGTTTTTATGTTTTATCAGGCTAAATTTGATCTCTAACATCTGATTTATTGGTTAGGTATAGTGTTATTGGAAACAAAATTACATATAACATTATTGTGAAAATCTGCCATAATTTCGTGAATCTCATTTCAATCATCATATTATTTTTCTTTCAACTGTATAACTCGACATTATTTTTTCTTGTTCCAATATTTGTACAGCAGAATCTTATTCTTCCTCTAAATTCCTTCCAATTATATCCGAAATGAAAATGCATGCGTGACTGATAATGTATTCAGATTAATTATTCATTTGGTTCAACGGTTCAACCAGATATTTAAGGAATTCACACAGAAAACAACACTTGAAATTCCATATGAAGCATTTTTTCAGTGAAAACACTCATTTTGCAATCATTATTTGTTTCTAATTGATTAAAGTTTGACTTAAATTCTTGTCAATGGGTACTACGATTGGAAAGAGCGATTTTGATTGTCATACTCCAGATTTGTTGTGTGCAGGATAATAATGGCTAAATTTACTTCAATGCCAACTATGGTGACATAACTAGATATTCATGTATCATCTAGCCAGAAAGTTCTGAGCTGAGATGTCTGAGATAGACCTCGAATTTGAAAATGAGTGATGGATGTAAATATTTACTTCACATTCTACACTGAGAAAAACTGGTTAATTAAAACGTCTAGTTGGTATTTTTTTAGTACCGATAATTAAAAATATTTGGAATTTTATTAATAATGACAACGTATCCTTATTTCCTACAAATGACTTTTCTATTTTTCGCCAATTATTTGTCATCAATAAAAATACTATTTGTGACAGAATTATCACAGTGTTGTCTATTCAGTCAATTAAAATTTCATATTGGGGTTAAAAAACCTCATTCTGGGGCGTTCTGGGGTTACTAACAACAGCTGACTATTTGCCACAACTGATGACATATTTATCGTAAAAGGTTTATTATTATTAATAGCAGAAATTGTTTAGCCATAACCAATAATTTTAGTCGTACTGCGTCGTTCGGGACCGCCACGCGTCTCTTCGGGACCCACCGGCAAAAATTGCATCTTGCATCTGTTTGCCTTTCTGTTTCATCATTTGAACTTGTATCTTAATAGTGGGTAGATCGCACGGTCGTCGAGCTTAGACAAAATAAATAAAATAATTGTCTAGTGTAGCCGGGAGCGTCGTGTTCTTGCTGGTTCACTGCTCTGTGTGTTTTCAAATCACTGTTTTGTGTTTTTTTGCACTTTGCGCTGAGCCATTTGGCATTTGGTTGGCCAAAATAATAATTCGCAGTTTACCATCGTTATCTGTGCGTCACTAGTTATCAGGTCTAGGTACCTATTCACAATTCAGTTCAGTTTACGACGGGCGACGGTGAGAAACGTCCATCCGACGTCACGTGTGTACAGTGTACACGGTGTATATTTATAATTCCCTCTCTTTTTGCTGGGCTGTGGCCTGTGGCACTTACGGTGCGTGGTGTATTCCTGTTCACGATTCCATTGGAAATTGGAAGGAAAATGGCATACAAACTGTTATCCTTAGAATGGGGCCTTGATTTTGATTGATATAAAACTATTAAGTTGCCAGAATAGCTAAATTATATTTCAAACGTTACTAAATCACTTTCAATAGTAACTAGATTCCATTTCATTCAATTAAATATTTAATTTGCAACAACACACTCACTATTAACGTCAGAAGAAATGAGTAATTGCCCCAACTGGGATAATTCGTTGTGATAACAAACATATATTGAAACAGTACTAACAATCTAATTGTCATAACTATGTATCTTGATTGTGGCAAATAAAACTTGGTATTATTGCTTAAAAAGGCCTATTAGTTACCACAACAACGTCGTAGATGACTCAATTAAACTTTTCATTTGAGGCAAATAGGCGTTTCCAGGAAAACAGAATTAGTTATGGCAACAACTAATGCTTGCTGTCCCCTATCGTACTAAAAATTTTTTCTGTAGTTACTAATTTTTTAGGAACGGCTACAAATTTTTTCCCTCAGTGTAGAGAGAATCTAGAACACGACTCAAACTGATGTTGAAGGAACTGTTATCCCATTCTAAGCTATGATCTGATATTATATTGCTAGTTACACCTAAAAGTCAGAAATTGAATGCACAACACACAACACTGCTTGGCTCCAAGAAAACTGATGAAACTGGGCGACAAGCCAAAGCTTTCGCCATCACGGCTCAGAGAAGCAACATTCAGGCAACACACTTGACTTATTCTTCACCAATAATTCAGCACCTTTTTTATGTTCTGGTTCCCACGAAAAGGGATATCCTGTAATGTTCATAGAACATCGTGAGAACCAGGGGGAATAAGGTAATAATTGGTGTTCTTCTTAAATTTCTGGAGGTTATATGCCTCGGGGAACACCTGCCTTGTTCCCTTACTACACTGAGGGAAAAAATTTGTAGCCGTTACTAAAAAATTAGTAACTACAGAATTTTTTTTTAGTACGATAGGGGACAGCAAGCATTAGTTGTTGCCATAACTAATTCTGTTTTTCTGGAAACGCCTATTTGCCTCAAATGAAAAGTTTAGTTGAGTCATCTACGACGTTGTTGTGGTAACTAATAAGCCTTTTTAAGGAATAATACCAAGTGTTATTTGCCACAATCAAGATACATAGTTATGACAATTAGATTGTTAGTACTGTCTCAATATATGTTTGTTATCACAACAAATTATCCCAGTTGGGGCAATTACTCATTTCTTCTGACGTTAATAGTGTGTGTTGTTGCAAATTAAATATTTAATTGTGACTGAAATGGAATCTAGTTACTATTAAAAGTGATTTAGTAACGTTTGAAATATAATTTAGTTATTCTGGCAACTTAATAGTTTTATATCAATTAAAATCAAGGCCTCATTCTAATAATAACAGTTTGTATGCCATTTTCCTTCCAATTTCCAATGGAATCGTGAACAGGAATACACCACACACCGTAAGTGCCACAGGCCACAGCTCAGCAAAAAGAGAGGGAATTATGAATATACACCGTGTACACATGACGTCGGATGGACGTTTCTCACCGTCGCCCGTCGTAAACTGAACTGAATTGTGAATAGGTACCTAAACCTGATAACTAGTGACGCACAGATAACGATGGTAAACTGCGAATTATTATTTTGCCAATCAAATGCCAAATGGCTCAGCGCGAAGTGCAAAAAACACAAAACAGTGATTTTGAAACACACAGAGCAGTGAACCAGCAAGAACACGACGCTCTCGGCGACACTAGACAATTATTTCATTCATTTTGTCAAAGCTCGACGACCGTGCGATCTACCCACTATAAAGATACAAGTTCAAATGATGAAACAGAAAGACAAACAGATGCAAGATGCAATTTCTGCCGGTGGGTCCCGAAGAGACGCGAGGCGGTCCCGAACGACGCAGTACAACTAAAATTATTAGTTATGGCTAAACAATTTCTGCTATGAATAATAATAAACCTTTTACGATAAATGTGTCATCAGTTGTGGCAAATAGTCAGCTGTTGTTAGTAACCCCAGAATGAGATTTTTTAACCCCAATATGAAATTTTAATTGACTGAATAGACAACACTGTGATAATTCTGTCACAAATAGTATTTTTATTGATGACAAATAATTGGCGAAAAATAGAAAAGTCATTTGTAGGAAATAAGGATACGTTGTCATTGTTAATAAGATTCCAAATATTTTTAATTATCGGTACTAAAAAAATACCAACTAGACGTTTTAATTAACCAGTTTTTCTCAGTGTACTAACGAGCTCCACTAGGCAATTCTGAACACACACTTATGGTGTTTCTCTTGTTGTGTTTGGTATTATTGATGGGATTCCTACCTTGAGTTTTCTTCTCTTTGGTGTGTGATTTAGCAATTCTGCTTGTGCCGTTCAAAATCCTTGGCATCGAAATGGCCAGAATATATTCGCCAACTTTTGGTATTGAATGGATTGAAATCACGTCCAAAATTTAATCCATTTCTCACGAATAGACTCATCTTGTGGAAATTAAAGGAAACACAAACTAAATTCACTAGTCTTATTACACTTGTACGAATTTTAACAAGAAGTGACTGAACAAATTATCATTTTTACATTTTTAATTTCAAAATGGTTCAAATATTCGAAAATACTGACAACTGTCACTCATAGAAATCATATATACTACACCATGCTGTCACATCAATACATGCGCCGGCGCAAGCCGGCGTACATATTATACACGAAGTGTACGAAAGTGCTACACTTTTCGTTCAAAAGAAAGGGCATATTACGTCATGAGTTACTCGCGGGGTGGGATCGAGGCAACCTTCCTCAACAAAATAATCATCAGTTCTACCAACCTTGAGATCCAGTAATGTAATCGCCATCTAGTGGCATATTTCAAAGGTAGGTGACGCCTTACACAGTAGAACGCTGTCGTCTATAGTCAACACGTGCAGACCCCTACGTCTACACGTTAAAAAGCGGTACTACAAATGAACTATTCTGATGACATGTATTATCCGACGTCTTCGATATGAGTGATATATTCGAAGCGTTGAGTTGTCACCAGACCAAGAGCGGCTGATGAGGCTTGCTGATCCGAAACAGTACAGTCTCCCTCCTGCCAACAATTAGGGCAACTCTGTTCTTAGTTATGGAAAATCTATTTCTTCAAAATATTCTAGGTATATTGGTCATTATTGATTATAACAGCATAACAATTTTCACGTGTCTAATCAAACCACGAGTTGAAATTCTTCGAATGTGTGACTCACGTGAATTATCCTGTATACATAGTCAATTTTCCGTGAATATTTACCAGCAATTTTCTCAAATTCGACATAAAAAGGGAAATCTTTTGTGAACTTCTTGAATACAGAACCCTTGTGGGAAACAACATCTCTCTCTTTTGTAACTTTCATATCTTTATTAGAATTGGCAATCAAGGTATTGTTTGTTGGTTGAGGATATAAAGCTATAAAGATGAAGAATCAAAGCTTATTGTTGAATAAATAACATTACCTACCCCTGTTGAGATTATAATGAGCGGTTCAAGACACAGTTATTTCTGGAAGAGAAAAAACGCTTTGGATCTTCTCCAGAAAGTTTTTCCAATGTAAATTTGGTGGGAAAAATATGCAACTTCATTATCCTTTGGATCTAGGACAAACATATCGTGTGTGAGTCATAAAAATCGAAATTTGAGATGCTTCGTCAAATTACTTATATTCTCATACTCACTCTTTGGTGACACAAAGTGGAGTAGCTCAATGTTAATTGTTTTTCGTGTAATTAAATATTGAATACTC